>OX439483.1:419498365-419878162 GCA_949320155.1 Melangyna quadrimaculata
AGACGATTACGAACTCGCTCTTAGTTATTATCAAAATGTACCTTGTTATTTAAAACAATTTTTTTTTTAATCAAATAATATTCTTTTTTAAAATATTGGTAAGGAATGCTAACACTTTCCAGAGGCGACTGCATACAAATTTAATAAAAATTAGTTAAGCCGTTTCAGGGAAATTCGTAGATTAAAAAGCACAGTTCTATGGAATGTATACCGTTGAAAACAGTTCTTTGGAAAATTACACGCAAGCCTGGGTCGCATTTCAGACCTTAGAAAGTATAAAATTAGCATACAAATGTGATTGTATTTAAGTTTTTATGGAGTAGTGTGAGTAGTAAAGGCAAAAAAAGCATCAAATTATCTCTCCTCTTATTTAGCTTCTTTTATAATTTTTTAATTTTTTAAGATTGTTGGAATTAAATATAATAAGTTTGTAAAGGTACCTTTTTCTTAGAAGGACCTGTGTGATGCAAAATATTCTTGGACGTTTACGTGATATAGGTATGTGAAAATAACCCAAAAACTCAACAAAAAAAGATGTAAAAACCCTGTTTCCGTTTCAGTCAAATTCAATTCAGTTTAATTAAAATTACTTTATTCATTTCAGACACGAAGTTTATTCAAAATTTGTATCAACCCCCAAAACCACCTCCTGCTGAGCGATGCATTTTCTCCAGTTGTTGTCCGTTCATTTAATTTTTGCTCAATTTTTCTTTGTATTGTGTTACTATTTATACTCAAGCTACTTTGGCGCTACAAACGTAGACCAGTGAGTATAAGTATGTCCTTTTCTTATGGATATGTTGTTTCTTTTTGTCTTGCTGTGTTTCTGTTTGTGAGAAGTAAAGCACATAGATAGAGACAATTTAAATGAGAAATAAGAACCAACGGATAAAGTTATTGTTCGAAGTGGCGCCTTTTAGTGAAGATGATAAAGGGTGAGCTAGAGATAATTTGTTGTTAAAGTGAATTATTTTATTTGGAAACGGATAACAATTGGAATTGAAGAAATTGTGAATTATATTATAACTATCTATAATTAACTACTGAGCTTACGAGCTTTGTTTATTTTCTAATTTTTCCTTTTTCAATTTATCATAAAATTATTACCTTCTCGTGTCGTGATTTTCTTTGTGGGCCATACGCCATAAATTAATTTTGAAAGCCGGGCGTCGTCGGGTCGTTGTTTGTTTTTGATTTCATAAATAAGTGTTTCTCTTTTTATTTTCAATCAAGTAAAGTTGATTTCGATATTATCGTTTCTTAAACGTACGGGTTAGATTTCTTTGTTTTTGGTTTATATATACTAAATTTTTATTTTGCAATGGAGGAGTGAGAGTTAAATAATTTGATAATTTTGAAGAACCGAGTAGGCTCGGTAACACATGGAGATGTTACTCCATGAGTTTTTTTTTGGGATACTGTAAGGGAGTGAAAGGAATCAACAGCTGAGGGATCGCTTCGGGGTGCGTGCCTTCCCTCCCTGTTCGCATGCCAGTTGGTTGATCGGTGCCCTCCGTGTTTAGTACTAAACCTGTACCGAATTGATAGTCGATTTCCTCTTAAGTATTGGAAGGAAAGAAGACACCTCCTGGGGTATCGGTGCGGGGTGCGTGTGCTCCCTCCCCGTAGGCAGCCAGTGGGTTATCGTTGTTGTTTATTTTTTTTAAACTTAATTTCAACTAACTCAATCTCTCTCTCTTCCTATTTAATTGCATTCAACTTCTATAGAGGGCTCCCCGTGCTCATAGGTATTTTTTTTCATCTCTTACAGACTTCAACTACATATTCCACGACCAGATGAACTATCCAATTGCTCCATTGGATTTTGAATTATTTTTTTTTGTTTTGTTTCTAGTTTTAACAAAAAAACATTGTATACATTCATATACAAATATCGATAAATAAAAAAAAAAGAAAAAAAAAGAGGAATCAGATATCTTGGATAAAATTCTTATTTTATAAATATCGTATACTTATTTCAAGCTCATGATGGGTTTCCATCAACATATAATTAATTTACAACGCATAAAAACAATAATTGTGTTCATAAAATTCAAACCTTACAAATGCAGTGTACTAGTTAGCAAAAGGTTTAAAATTTTGGAATAGATAGTAAATTGCTAAATACTTAGGTAATTGTTAACTTGTAAATTTTTAAGCCCTTAACAATAAGTTGCATGGGCGTATACAGCTTTACTTCTTGCGGGGGGTCATTAAAAAAAAAAAAATATAACAAACTAATATTTATAAAAAGTCAAGTGCCTTAATTTTTTTTTTTTTTTTCGAATTTTACTGTGCGTATATAAATGAAAAGGGAAAAAGTCTTATTAACTATACTATAATACATCATCTTTGTTAAAAATAAGTTAAAATAATTTAAAATCGTTCATATCCTGGAAAAGATATCTTACCTTAACTCATTTAATTTCAAAAAACAGCCAAGAATCAAAATTCGGCGTGAAATTGCAGACTCCGAATACGAATGAAATACTACATTTTCACTACGCCAAGTTAGGCAATTTCATTGAAAATAATTATGTATTTCGAAATAAGATAATTTCAAACAAACTTGCACGAAAATAGGTAAAAAAAATCCATTTCAAAAGCTTTGAAAATCTTTAGTGTGAACATCGAAAGAGAAAATAAGTATTCAACCTCCAAAGCCATTAAAAAAAATTAACAAATTTGAGACGAAAACACTGTTTTGGTATTTGCAAAGTAACCTCATTTTTAGTTCCAAGGAAAAGTAAAATAAACAACTTAGTCGAACGAACCGTTAATAGCTGGACCAGTGAACGCGATCTTCATTTTTATTCCTGAATGTTGCATTTTTTGTTTCGGAGGGCCTCAGCAACAGAATACAGCAATCTCCAGTTGCCTGAACAAAAAAAACTCAGTAAAGCTCAGTTAATACTGAGGAAAAAATTTTGGATTCGCTTGATCATTTGTTTTGAATTTTATTCAGAATTTATTTTATTACTATCAAAGTTGCATGAAAAAATTAGTAGAATATCATTAAGTAAATAGTTAAATCTAAATATTCACTACTGAAAATTAAAACAACAGTTCTGATTTTCAAAAATGATCACTTTAGTCTAGGAAAGATAGGAAATTTAATATGGAAAACCAGGGACAAATTAATTCTCGAAGTTTTATTGCTGGTATCGACGCAGAATTTTATCCTCAACGACACATCCAAAGTCCTCCAAAATCCACGAATTAGTTTTTTGTATAGACACATTTTAAGAGGCGGAGAAGGGAGGAAGGCGGGAGTTTGTCAAGCTGAAAAATTTGTTGTAACACAATCTAATCATATGACACATGTTTTTAAGGTACTTTTCAACGCTGATTCTAAAGAGACCAGAACTGAAAAGATACATGTATCCTGTGGAAAGTTAATGTCATTTTTATGGAATGATAATGAATGATTTTAAAATAATGGGATTTTAATGAAATTTGGTTTAAATGTTTCGTTTGGCATGTTTACTTAGAATCAAAAGAGTCCCCAAAAATATCTGTGGTGAAAGGGTGTTTTTTTGAGGGCGAGATATTAGTGCGTCATTATTACCATAACATCTGTGAGTAAGTTTGAACACTAATGAAATTTGCCAAAAATATTAAATATTTCATGGTTTCCAAGTATCGAAGAGTCCATTAAAATAACTTGATCCAAAGAGTTTTTTAGAGAGTTTATGTTTGACCTGCCCTATACGGAGCAAAATGTTAGGTCTTACGAAAAATTGTACTTTCGTCTAATCGAGATAGATGGTCTCTTTAGAATCAGCGTTGAAAAGCACCCTTAAATTATGTGTCATACGATTAGGTTGTATTACAACACATTTTTCAGCTTGACAAACTACCGCCTGCCTCCCCTCTCGGCCTCTCAAAATGCGCCTATACAAAAAGCTAATGCGGGGATTTTGGGGGACTTTGGATATGTTGTTGAAGATGAAATTCTGTGTCGATACCAGCAATAAAATTTCATAAAATAATTTGTCCCTGGTCCGATCCTTTCTTTCTTAGACTACTTGGGTAAATTGCTCTTTTCATACAATAGTGGCAAAACTAAAACACATAACAAATTCGTCTTTTAATTGAATACAAAGATTCGTTTTCGTTGATTTTCAAGAAAAGTGTGAAAAAGTTCACGCGTGATTTTTATATGCTTCTGATTTGAGAAAAAAAAAAAATGATGTCCTTAAGACTTCCACGACAGAAAAGTGAAAGGCACCTTCCAAAACAAATATGTACATCAAAAATCTACCTAATCTTTTTATCTTTCTTACCAGTAAGCCTTTCTGATACAAATAATGGACAAAGTAGTTAAATTCTGTGAGCCTAGTCGCGTTTTCGTCAAGGATTCTATCCGACTGGTCAAATGACTCAGTGCAAGGAGTTCTATCGCTACTTTTATAAACAGTGTTCAAGTGAAATAGCCAGTTGCATTCCTCCCCTTAAACAATTCAACCGTAATACTCGCGCTTTTAGGAATGCTCATCAGTTTACCCTTGAGCCCAATTTCGGACGTACCGTTAAGTATAGGGATTCCTTCTTTAGTCGCACAACAAGAATGTGGAATGCTTTACCTGACCCTATTTTTCCCCCCCATTTTGATATTCAAAACTTCAAAACCAATGTGCATCGGTATCTCCTTTTAAATCCTTCCTTGTTTTCCTAAGGCTCGCACTGTGCTAGTCATAATTAAGGGTAGTAAGAACCCCTTTAGTGCGCGACATGTTTAAAAAAAAAAAAAAAAAGTTCCAAAAGACCTCCTCTACCCTAGATATTGGCTTTTGTATTATAAGATTCATAGGTTACTTTATAAAAGTTGTAAAAGTAATCCACATCCCAAGCAATAACATTATTGTTCGATCGTAAATGTTGAATAAGTGCAAACAAAATCCTTTCATAATAGGTTTTCATCATAGTTTTATATATTTGTGTCTTTTTTCGTTAACAGTATATTTTTGGATAAGAAGATGAAGAAATTTAAATATAAAAAAAAATTGAGATTACTTCTGATTTAAGTTGAGTGAATGAATATAATTTAATTAATTTTTTTTTATTGAATTAATATTTTTTGGTTATAATAATTATAAATCCAAAGTAACTTTTTTTTGCTTTTAAAAATTATCTAATCTGTCATACAGAAATCCAAAAAAAAAAGAAATAAAATATGTTCTTTTTTTTAAATCCTATTAGTTTTTACTTTATTAAATGAAAATTTGGAAACAACTTCGGACTTTGATTTCTGTTTAGTTTAATATGTTTTGGCTGTCATCTCAATACGGAAGCTAGCCTATGCATAAGTATATTTTAAGATTTGAAGAAATTGAAATTCTCTATTGAACTCTAAATTTACCAATCGAAAATCTTACTAGCTTTCTAAATAACCAACTTGCATTTTTTGTATGTGGTTACTAAATAATTATTTCAGTTCAACTAAATAATCTTGAGTTCTCGGGGGGGGGGGGGGACATGACCCCGTGACCCCCCCCTGTATACGCCGTTGATAGGTTGTTTAAAATTTGGCGCCATTCTCTTTTTTTTTTTGGATTCGTAGGCTCTCTAATGTATACATCGTCTCTCTTCGTTTCTCCTTGTCCAAAATCTTGATGTTGTCGATGTCTGGTTCATGTGCAGTGTGTAGCATGTGTTGGGATAATCCAGTTGTTTCTTTTTTGTTTTGTATGTCTCTTATGTTCTGTCATTCTTATATTTAATGCTCGCTTTGTCGTGCCTATGTTAACCAAATTGCAGCTTTCCCCTTGTTTCCCCTTGCATCCGATCTAATAGACTACATCGTGTGTGTTGGCTCTTGGAATTGGTGTTTTTGGGTTTGTGAACAGTTTGCTTATGGTTTCGTTGGATTTGTGTGCGAACGTTTTGTTATTTTTTTCTCTTATCATTTTGAAGAGATTTCTGCTTTCGGTTAGGTTTGGAATGAAGGGAACTTTTGTAAATGTTTTGGGGTTACCGTCTGTGTTCAATATTGTTTTTTTTGTGGAATTAATTTTGTTTTTATTTTGTATAAGGTTGTTAATTATGTACCGTGAAAAGCTATTCATTTTAAGCATTGTTGTTATTGTGTTTATGTTTTCCTCATAAAAACGTTCATAACTGAACTCCAGAGTTTTATTGATAAGGTTTTTGGCAGTATTAATTTTTTGGGAGATTGGCTGTGTTGAATGGAAGTTTATAATTCTTCTCGAAGACGTTGGTTTCGAGTACCAGTTAAATACAGTTTTATTATTTTCTCGAATTAGTAGTGTATCTAAAAATGGTATTTGGTTGTTTTTTCTATTTCTGTGGTAAATTGGATTTTCGTGTGGTATTCATTTAGTGTTTTTAGAATTTTGTCAAGGTCTCTTCGTTGAATGATTGCAAATATGTCATCTACATATTTGGTGAACTTTATTTCTATGTTGTCTTCCTTCAGTTTTGCAAATACATTGTCAAGTAGGTCATCTTGAACTATGTCCGCCATTGTCGCAGAGAGTGGGTTGCCCATAAAAATAAAATAAATAAATCAGGTAGCACAACGGCTCATGAAGAACCAGGACCTAGTGACTAACAACTCGCAACCATTTTGACAGGAATGGAAGGGACCAACAATTTTATGCCGAATCCGAATGGCTAGACGAGAAGCACTTATTCGTGACAAGTGATACTCTTGGAGGATTTATCAATTCCTCGCAAGATGCAGTAGCCCTGAAAAAAAACTTTTTAGTTTTTAGGTGGACGAGGCTGGGTTGCCCATAAGCATGCCAAATATCTGATTATAAAATACATTGTTGTATTCAAAATAATTATTGTCCCTTAGACAAAATTTCAAAATTTTCAAAATTTGGCGCTATGGTATTTTAGTTTGGTCCTGTAATTGATCCCATTTTCTCAATATTATTTTTATTGCCAGATAAGTCGGAATGTTTGTGAACAATGATACCACACCAAAGGAAACCAAGATATCATTGTCCTCAAGCACAACATCTTTTAATTTTTCTTTCAATTCAAATGAGTTTTTTATGCTATACTTATCCGAAACAGTCATTCTCAATGTTTTTCCAATAAATTTTGAAAGTTGGTAGCAAGGAACGTTTTGTCGAAGAGGAAATCGGTCTTAAAGGAAGGTCCATTTTATGAATTTTTGGAAGTCCATAAAGTTTTGGTGCTATTGCTGCGGAGCACCTCAATTTGGTTTTCTGCCATTTGTCAATTATATCCCGTTTAAAAAGTTCTGTGACTAAGTAACTGTTTGTTTTTTGAAGTTCTTGCTATGGGTCGGTTCTGGTTGTTTTGTATGTATTTTTATCTTCTAGTAGTTCTTTCATTTTTCTGTGGTAGTCTTTCTTGTACATAATTACTGTCTTACTATCTTTGTCCGCGTTAGTAACTACTATCTCCTCTTTGTGATGTTTCAAAAAGATTTGTGTTTTCTGATATATTTTGAGTATAAATTTTTCTTTTGTTGAATTTTTTAAACGTCGTCTGTGTTCAGTAATTCAGTTTGCTATTATGTATCTGGCAATGTCTTTTTCTGTGTTGTCTCTTATTCTTTGTATGGCTTGTTCTACATCTGCTAAGATGTGATGTAGGTAGGTAGAGATGGCGGTCACAAGCATCCTCGCTCGATGACCCAATTAACGCTGTAATGCGACGTTTTGATACAATAACTTGTTTGACCTGTGGGTTAAAAGAATATTTTTAAAGAAAAAAAGGGTATTTGGTGATAGATCTCCCAACGGATCATCGCCTACGCCCGAGTTCAGCTGCAGTATGCTACGCTAAGCAATTTGCTGATTTGCCCGGGACGCATACGATCTGATCCCTTAGGGCGATCATCTATTCGCACACTCGGATATGGTAATCTCTGTACACCTCCGTCTGTTTGCACAACATGACTTGTGGTTACCAGAGAAAGTACCACCCGCCTGTATGACAAGACGCTTTTATTGGATTTAGACATAAGATGAAACTTGTTAAGGATTTGGACATAGGAAAAACACCCGATAGGACCAAAGTTCGCAACTAAAAACCATCTACACTGTGCCAACTAGGCAACTTGTTGACTGGTATTGAAGCGAAGGTTGGCACAACCGTGTGATCCTCCGGTCCTCGTGCACCATGAGCCACCTTCAAAAACCAGTAGTCTGCTAGCTCACAGTCATAGGAGTTTGAGGAAGAAAATGGTGCAAAAGGAAACCGAAGTTAACATTCTTGAACTCGAAAATAGGAAAACATTCAAAAGGGTCGAAGTCCGCAACTAAAACCCATCTACACTGTGTCAAGCTTCGCCGCATGTTCTCCTATTGGCCAGTGTCCAGTGCATGTTGCAACAATCCTTGCTATGTCTCGCCTGGGTCTGCACATTAGGTTAATTGTTCGGGATTTATTATAGGTAGGCCAGATATTTCTAGCAATAATGCAGTTAGTTAAACTATTCCACCTACGATTAGATTCTGAGAGAAAAATTGAGAATATATTGTTCTTCATAACTCCAAGAGGTATACTGACTCTTTCCGCAAGTGAGTAATGAACCTTGCCTGGCCAGCTCGTCAGCCCGCTCATTCCCCTCAATGCCACTGTGACCCGGAACCCAGATAAGAGTGACCCTGAGGTTAGTGTTCAGACTCAGAAGCTCTTCCTGACATTGTCGTACAAATTTTGAGGATGGTGTAGCCGAATTAATGGCTTTGACAGTCGCTTGACTGTCTGAGAAAATAGCTGTATTTCGGTTCTGGTTTGGATTTTGTTTAAGTAGCTTGCATGCTTCCCTGATCGCCAGTACTTCAGCCACTAGCAAAGTCAGGTAGCCGAAAAGACCTGGATATATTTAGGGACTCTGAAAAAATACCCGCACCAACACCGCACTCCATCTTTGACCCATCAGTAAAGATAGTTGTGTCGAAGTCTTTCGTCACGACGTCATCATTCCAATCCTTTCTGGATGGGAATATAACTTTAAAATCTTTACCGAGGCTCATTAAAGGGGTGCAGTAATCAGTGGGAGTCGAAAACATTTCGGTTGGAATTAAACCCGTGATGTTGCTGTGCCCATAGGGTTTGGCAAACCAGGAGTTCGATTCTTTAAATCTTATCGCGCTGCAAGATACTAGGTTTTAATGTGTAAATCTAGTGGTAAAAGGTGCAGAAAAACTTCTAAAGCATCTGTTGGACAAGATCGAATAGTCTCTGTGGTGCCAATGCTAGCTGTTCTTTGAACCTTCCTAAGTTTGTTGATATTATACAAATTCTTTAATGCTGGCCACCACACAATCGAACCATACGTGAGAATAGGTCGCACCACGGCTGTGTATGTCCATAAAATCATTTTTGACTGGAGGCCCCAACTCTTACCAAAAGTTTTGCTAAGATGTGAATTGAAGAGAAGTTTCTCGTACTGATGTGAATTGAAGAGTAGTTTCGCGTACTGACCGGAAGAGCAAATTTTTTACCTATAGAGAGCATCCATTTTACTTCTGTGGGGAACTGAATTGTTGTAGTGTTGACGAACCAATTTTCATTGAATACAAATCCAATGTTTTGTAGTTGTCTGTCTTTAAGCTTTTCTATTTTCTTCGAGTATGTTGTTTGTATTTGTGTAGCCATGTTAAATTTTAGTTTGTCGCCTTTCTTATACAAAACGGCTTTTCTAATTGGACCTAGCAACAAATTTTTCCCGAGTACCAAATATTGGAAATTTATTTAAAGCTCCATACGGAAATTAATTTCTCAGGTATATCATTTTGTTTTGGAGTCTGTTTACTGCAGAAATAAGAAAAAGTTCAAGACGCGATTCAGTGAAAGTTAAAATAAGTGAATAAAGTGACAAAAATGAACACGTGTTTCATTTGCTGTGAACCGTTAGAATTTGGCAAGATTGCTTATGTTAAAAAAACGCATACAAACTCTTATCAGCCAGGCTGAAACAGCACGAGGAAATGCTTCGAAAAATTAGTAGCATAGAAATCCATGTGGCATGCTGGAAAAGAATATGGTGACTCGAGTCGAGTTTCGGTTTTGGCATTGTCGGGAAGTACGACATTGTCACAAGAACCATCGCCATAGTTGGGTTGGAATTGGAAGAGCCATTGGATTATAATTCTGAATTCGATGAACACTCTTGTGCTTCATATGCGGGGAATCGGCATAAAATGAGTCGCAGGAGAGAGTTGATCAGGTAGGAAAACTTCACTGAATCGCGCCTTGAACTTTTTCTTAATCGTGCAGTAAAATATAACAGACTCCAAAACAAAATGATATACCTGAGAAATAAATTGGCGTATGGAGCCTTAAATAAGTTTCCAATATTCGATACTCGGAAAAAAATAATTGTTGGGTCCAATTAGAAAAGCCGTTTTGCATAAGAAAAGCGACAAACTAAAAATCTTAAAAACGGTTTTAGCAAAGAGAAAATCTAACTATAGCGAGCCTAAATCAAGATTTTTAGCTAAGATCTCAGATTAAAAAAAAATTAGTTCTGGTATAATACATTTTTTTTATAGGAAAATATTTATAACTTTTTTATTAATTGAAATACAGGAAAAAGGAAAAATTTGAACAATTTTTTTTTTAATTTTAAGCCCAACAAACTTGTCGTAGTAAGTTTTTCAAATTTTTGATTCTAAATGGCCTAAATTTAGGAAAATACAAAATTTTGATTTTTGTTGGCCTGTAACTTTTTTAATATTATCAATAACGAAAAAATGTTTAACACATAAAATAGGAAATTTCCTATTAACTAATACGAACCGAGATATTTAGTAAAAACTAAAATCCAAGATGGCGGCAAAACGGTAATAGTTACGAATGCGAAAACCGAGATTTATACTATTCGATCAACTCTCTATCGAATAAAGAAAACAAATTTGGGGGTGGTACAAACTACGGGGTCTCCCATACAAAATTTTATAATTGCACTGGAGTAAAGTGAGTTTATTTTATTATATTTTTCTCAAGGAAAGTGCTGAAAAGTGTTTGTATTTAGATTGATAAACTATTAAACAACATATTAAAAATGGATTAAGCATTAATTAAAGTCAAGAATATTAATATTTTGTTGAAGATGTGCACATAATTGTTTCGTTAGAATTTAATTGAGGGATATGTCAAACTGCATTCCCTGCGAACAGTAGCGTATGTGCACATATTGGGGCTTGTAATGCGCAACTATCTTTTAAGCGCCCTTTTTATAAGGAAATTATTTTTTGTTATTACCTAAATCGATTTGGTACGTTTTAAGTTAGTAATGAAATATCTATGTATTTGTTTCGTTGTCAACTTATTATTTCATGTTTCAATGTTAATTTGTCTTTTCAGTAAGGTGTCTAATTAATCTACATAAATACAAACAGTTATCAGCACTTGCTTTGAGAAAAATATAATAAAACACTTGTGATGAGAGGAAACGCTCTTACCGGCTTTATCGTCGTTTTTCACACGATTTAAACACGCACTTGTTTTTTTTTTGTTTATTGCTAGACAACCACAATGTTTTTTTTATTCACTTGGGTTGTTTTTTCCAAGTTTTTAGTTTTTTTTTTATATTTATATATGCGTCTCAATTTGTAACACTTTTTTATTGTTCTTTTTTAAAATCACACTAGCGATTTGACATTTCAGATTGACAAAAAATTGCTTCACGCACGGACTCTTTCTTTTTCTAAGAACATATCACTAAAACAACTTCGGAAAATAAAAAAATTACTATCCTGATGATAGTGAGTTGCCGTCAAAGAGCACTCCGTCCCTGCTGTAATGCATTTGTGTTTGTGAGATCTCACACCATTTTAAAAACTGCTTCACTTTTATCCAACAAGGGCAGTTCCTCTATTTCTTCTTCTAAGCATTAAGCCAAAAAGCTATAGGTAGATTTTAAAATGCATCTATTATAATATTGTCTAAATATAATGCAGGTCGATGAAAGTGTTCCCCATGGCTTCGCAGTCCCATGTACCATACTATGGAAATAATATGGGCACAACTTCCGATGGTGCGTCTGCCCGTGAGACAACTACAGTTATACTAAGTGATAGCGTCAGCGTCTTTACATACTTGGTCACGGTCAATCCTTATTGACCGACTAATTATTATGTGTGCATAGTATGCAGCACTTCTAACGTGTCGTGACTTCACACGTGCCCTTAACAGCCATCCATTATTTTGCAAAATCCTACATTGCTCCAAGTTTCTTAATTTATTTTCTCGGTATATTTCAATGGTGTTCACGCCACCATCCCGTAAGTTTTCACTGACGTATGGCCTGGCAAGTTTGACTTGGTAAGAGCCCAAGGAAATCAAGAGAACATCATTGTGGGTTAGTTGGGGAAAATCTTCTAAATGTGGAAGATTAGCTTCCATCCTTATGAACGCCACCCTTTACCTGTTTAGGTTTTTCATTGTTACATAATGAAACAATAGATTCGGCGAGTTGAGTTTCTCATTTATATTAAACCAAAAGTTATGACTAAGTCTGTGAACAGTTGTTACTCCAGAAAAAGCATTTATAAGCGAAGGAATTTTAAAATCCACGAACATACATAATGTGGCAATGCTCCATTTAGGTAATCTTGGCGTAGTAGTTTAAATAGAAACGAAACCCAATTAGGGCTGCCAGATTAAATTTGATTAATATCGGGACGCCAGGGCCCAAAAACCGAGACATTAAAAAAATGTATTTATATACAAATCTTAAATGCATCGGCGCAAAATTTTAGTCGATTAATTTTAACGCTCTTACCGCCTCTTTTCGTCGTTTTTGAACATGCACTTGTTTTTTTTTGTTTATTGCTAGACAACCACAATGTTTTTTTATTCACTTGGGTTGTTTTTTCAAAGTTTTTAGTTTTTTTTTTTTATATTTATATATGCGTCTTAATTTGTAACACTTTTGTTTTGTTCTTTTTTAAAATCACACTAGCGATTTGACATTTCAGATTGACAAAAAAATTGCTTCACGCACGGACTCTTTCTTTTTCTAAGAACATACCACTAAAACAACTTCGGAAAATAAAAAAATTACTATCCTGATGATAGTGAGTTGCCGTCAAAGAGCACTCCGTCCCTGCTGTAATGCATTTGTGTTTGTGAGATCTCACACCATTTTAAAAACTGCTTCACTTTTATCCAACAAGGGCAGTTCCTCTATTTCTTCTTCTAAGCATTAAGCCAAAAAGCTATAGGTAGATTTTAAAATGCATCTATTATAATATTGTCTAAATATAATGCAGGTCGATGAAAGTGTTCCCCATGGCTTCGCAAGTCCCATGTACCATACTATGGAAATAATATGGGCACAACTTCCGATGGTGCGTCTGCCCGTGAGACAACTACAGTTATACTTAGTGATAGCGTCAGCGTCTTTACATACTTGGTCACGGTCAATCCTTATTGACCGACTAATTATTATGTGTGCATAGTATGCAGCACTTCTAACGTGTCGTGACTTCACACGTGCCCTTAACAGCCATCCATTATTTTGCAAAATCCTACATTGCTCCAAGTTTCTTAATTTATTTTCTCGGTATATTTCAATGGTGTTCACGCCACCATCCCGTAAGTTTTCACTGACGTATGACCTGGCAAGTTTGACTTGGTAAGAGCCCAAGAAAATCAAGAGAACATCATTGTGGGTTAG
The DNA here is from genome assembly GCA_949320155.1 of Melangyna quadrimaculata. Classification (NCBI taxonomy): domain Eukaryota; kingdom Metazoa; phylum Arthropoda; class Insecta; order Diptera; family Syrphidae; genus Melangyna; species Melangyna quadrimaculata. The sequence continues at coordinate 419,512,002 of OX439483.1, forward strand.
TTGGGGAAAATCTTCTAAATGTGGAAGATTAGCTTCCATCCTTATGAACGCCACCCTTTACCTGTTTAGGTTTTTCATTGTTACATAATGAAACAATAGATTCGGCGAGTTGAGTTTCTCATTTTTTATTAAACCAAAAGTTATGACAAGTCTGTGAACAGTTGTTACTCCAGAAAAAGCATTTATAAGCGAAGGAATTTTAAAATCCACGAACTTACATAATGTGGCAATGCTCCATTTAGGTAATCTTGGCGTAGTAGTTTAAATAGAAACGAAACCCAATTAGGGCTGCCAGATTAAATTTGATTAATATCGGGACGCCAGGGCCCAAAAACAAAGACAAATCGGGACATTAAAAAAAATGTATTTATATACAAATCTTAAATGCAATGGCGCAAAATTTTAGTCGATTAAGTACGATATTAAATCATTTTTTTTAATAAATTTATATAAGCGAAGTGAAGAAATCCATATGATACCTATTAACGTTTCTAAATGTCAAAATGAGGTATGTTTGCGAATTTTTTTTAACTAGCCGGATGTTTTTGGAGGTTTTCTACAATTTCAAAAATATTTAAAATTTAGAAAATTTTACTAAACTGTTTTAAAATTAGAAAAATGTGTGGTTGACCAATATTTTTTGACTTACTTAGAAAATACATGCCAAATTCCAAATTTTGACAAAATCTAAAAAGCCAATATTGAGATATGTGGGAATATCTCAAAACAAGTCGGAAACCGGTAATTTTCACAAAAAAAAAACCCAAACATTTATTTCAGTTCTTCGATTTTGTTGGCAAAACCTTATGCAGTGATATTAAAACTGTTCTAGGGATTATACATGTATGAAATTTCATCAAAACCATTACAGCCGGTTTTTTAGAAAACTTGATAAAACCAAAATTTTTGTATGACCGTTTTATCCAGATAAGCTAAAAAAAAATTAAATATCGCTCCTAAAGAATAACATTTTTTGTTTTTGACACAAAACCAATAATTGCCCTATAGCATGTAAAAGTAGAAAGTCGGGACAAAATCAGCAACAGCAGCTGTTCTTTCCTGTGGTGCCAACATTTCTGACAGGTAACATGATAAGGATCTTTCACGAATCACCGTTTGGCGGACATTTTGGCTGTAAAAAAACTTGATTGGGTTAGCGTTAGGAAATATGTGGAGCATTTCTGTGCTGAGTGAGATGTGTGTGCTTCAAAAAAGTGCCCAAAAAGCAAGCAAGACCAGTGGAACTATAAATATACGTTTCAGGTGAGCCTTTCCAAATAGTTGCAGTGGATATTCTGGGATAACTTCCATTAACCAAGAGCGCGACAAATATGTCATGGATAATTTTACCAAATGGATAAAGATCTTCCCTTTTCCAGACCAGACTTCAGACACCGCACCGTTCCGCGGACATTGGTCAGATATGGCTTGGTCGAAAGAAACAACATGGCGTACAGAGCAGCACAACAGGATACAGTCAAGCAATCTCCTTTTTCAATAATGTTTGGCAGAGCCAGAGAGAAGCGGCTGAATGAATGAAGATGAAGGATGACAGCTACGGCTGCCAAAAGCAAGGCAAAAATATTTAATGAAAAAGTAGACCCTTACTGGCTGAACACAATAGAGTGCCGCAACAAGAACTGCAGTCGCAAGTAGACTAGTCATCAAAAAATATCGTACGCACTATTTTCAATGGAGCTGTACAGCTTGATTATTTCTGTTGATAAATTCCAAAATATATCCCTCTTATTTACTGCAAAATAATTGTTTCACATTCATTCACTGTTTTTTTTTGTAAAAAAAAAACTATTTTAATCAAACTGTTGTGATATATTTTCCGCAAACTTTACGATGTATTTATGATTAGGATGGCGAATTACAATTCGCAAAACACAAGTGGATTTTCCGAATCCAAACAATTATTAACAATCGAAATTAAAAGAAAATGCACCAGACGATGTGCGTCGCGACAATTGAAATTGGAAATAAAATGACAGTTCCGATTAGACTCGTTCGCTCTATCACAACTGACAGCAGGTTAAGTGCTGCCACCCGTAGCTCAGTGGTGGGGTGGATTCAACTCAGGTTGAATTCGATTGATCGACTCGATTAATCGAAAATATATCAAAGGTGAAAATTATTTAATTAATTAATTGGAAAACAAACTACAGTGGTCCAATTGATGAAAAATGGGCGCCAGGAAGTTTTTAATCAAAAAATAGGTTGAAACTTACCAAACCTGAAACAACGAAAATTCTCTTTTTGAAATCAGAACGCGACACAAGAATTAAATTTCCAACAGGGAAGAACTAGTTTTATTAGGGAAACCTTTTTAGATATAGGTGTAAAACCCTAAATTTTTTCGACAATAAAATAAAGTTAACAAGATTCTTTGGAAATCGGTGGAGGGCCAAATTTCCAGAGATAAAATGAAATTGAAAATGCAAATTATCACAATCTACAAATTGACAATATGGTGTGCCACAAAGGACACAAAGAAAGGTCACCTTGGGAAAGTTCCCGAAAGCAAAAACGTATTCTAATACGGTCACGAGTCTCGCAATTTCGGGAGCACAAAGGCACGAAACGAAGGCCTAACGGGGAAACACTTTCGCCAATTTTAAGGTCACAAAATAAAACAAAAAGAATATTTTTAAACACAAATTCGTACCAACAAAAAAATACTTAGCTTCGATAATCAGATCCTGCCTCCACTCCTCGAACAACTTTATCGCTCTATCGCCTCCGACAGAAATATCTCCTTCCAAAAAAAAAACCTTGTTCCAAACTCCCAATCCAGAGTTTCTAACCAGATTTTTCTTCCTTCTTTCCAAAATTAAAAAAATTAAGTCAAAATTTCTAATTCGGCTTCACGACTGTAATTTTTGATTTTTTTTCCTTTTGCAACCAAACTCTTTCGTAACTTTCCAAAAAGTGTCTCGTCATGGCGAACTCGCCTCGTCCATTTCCGTCACTTACTATCTTGCCGTCTCTTTCAGATCGCCGGTGCGTGTGGTATTCGGTCACAGTCTAACTGCAACACCTTGCCTATCGGCTGAGATGTGCGCTGTAGTCGAGCCAAGCCACGCATGCGATCTCTTTCAAAAAGTGGCTCAATGGATGAGTTCAGTCAACCCTACCGTCAATTACAATTGGTATAAAATGGTAAACGAAAAATTACACATTTACACGTAAAGTCCCCAGCCCAAACCGGCCCAAACTAAAACTTGGAGGAAAATATTCTGCCAGATGGGAGATGGGACTGCCGTCATTTTCGAAATAGAAAGATGAGCGAGGATCTGATCATTTCCGCGAAAGTTAAATTATTTTAAACCCGTAGACCTTCGTGCAGAGTAAAGGGGATAGGGAAACACGTCGCAAAGTGACTTTTCTTTTGTGTTCAAGACACTTTAGGTTGGGCATTAAGCCATACTAAATTTACGTTGGTGTGAACTAGGTGTCACACAATACATGTCGTTGAACATGGGTCGGATTCATCATGTTATCTTTCCGTGTGAATCATCTGTCACACACTCAAGATTTATGGTGACCACCTGTCACACTATGGCTGTCAAAGGTATTGTATAATTGTTGGTGTGGACCGCCTGTCACACACATATAAAATATAAAGTTTTTGTGGACCGTCCGTCACACAATTTCCTCTTGAGTTGATGTTAACCTGCTTGGGTTGATTTTCCAAAACACTTTAGGAGCAGGTCTCTGGTTGATGGAAACCAGGTATCTACTGAACTCTTACAGTATTTTATAAGATATAAGGTATTGTATAATTGTTGGTGTGGACCGCCTGTCATATACATATAAAATATAAAGTTTTTGTGGACCGTCCATCACACAATTTCCTCTTGAGTTGATGTTAACCTGCTTGGGTTGATTTTCCAAAACACTTTAAGAGCAGGTCTCTGGTTGATGGAAACCAGGTATCTACTGAACTCTTACAGTATTTTGGAGCCACAACGAAAGAGGAAGGACTAAAATGTGTTAATGATAATTAATAGGCTAGTGAAACTTGTTGTGGTAAAATTTACCGCAACAAAACACAACACAAAAACACTGAAAGCAGAAATAATTTTTTTTCGCCCAGTAGCTTGTTTCCTTTTCTATTAAGAATGTGCGAAAGCATGCAGCAAAAGTTAAAAGTTGACCAACTTGTGCGATACGGTGCGATGATGCGATAGCAGCTGCGTCGCATTGTGTTCGCAACGTTGAATTTTTGTGTATTCAATATTTTGACAAATACTGCAGCACGGATTGCAAATGCAGCTACTTCGTCATTGCGTTCAGCCAGTTATGCGTGAAACATATTAAACCAGCAGCAGCACCAGCACTGTCACCAGCAACAGCCACCACCACACGTTAGACCAGCACCAGTAATGTCAACAGCGTCGATAAGCGAAGTCCTAAATTTGCTGTTGCTGCTGCATTGCTTCCAACTTTTTCTCTACGATATTCAGTTGCAACTGGCAATACATTGCAAAAAATAAAAATTATTCTCGCTAACCGTATTTTAATGTTTGTTGCTGATGCTGGTGTTGTCGGGAATGTGTTTACAAAAGATTTTGCTGGACAGCGTGCTGCTTGCTGTTGACGATGCTGGTTTAATCTGTTTCACCCTTTAAATAAAGAGAAATACACGAACCTCTGACTTTAAGGCCTCATATTTTTAATTATGTAAAACAGTATTTCTCCTCGACGAAGGATTTTATAAAAAAAAAACATAAATTTAATAAAAATAAAGAAACTTTCCATTTAACAATTGAACGCAAATCAGAAATCAAATCTCTAAAATTCTTAGAACTATTATTCTTTGCCAAATAATTGTTCTTCAAAGTTCTTCGGAATCTACAATTATTGAACTTTTCTCAAAATCCTAGCAATGAACATTTTCAACAAACAAGTTCAACCATACACATCTCAATACAGAAAGTCATACAATGCCTACATATTTCTGCGTATTTACACTTGCTTCAAAATCAATTCAAAACTTTCATCATCTGTATGGAAGTTAGCATATAGCAATATTCAAAACAAAACACATCACCACACGAGAGAGGAGCATCATCGGCAAAACACTTCAAAGGTCTATAAACCGTCAGGATCATTCAACGGCACCACCACCCAACCCCACTTCTGTCTCCCACCCGAGCCCAAGTCCCAATCTCGACTCCGAAAGATTGGCACACGTAAGACTGTAAGAGTATTCGAAAGTTTTGAAACAAATACCCTTGTCTTCTTATATTGTTTGCCTCTTTTGTTCTTTTGTTAGCCCTGTGAAGGTACGAACGAGCCACGTAGTCGTACATCGGAAACAATAATATCCAAGCAGAAACAATAGAATGATTCGTTCGTTCGTTCGTTCCTGCAATGTGTACTCTATAGGGAGTTATGCGGAGGGAAAGGGGACTTTCCACACAGGGACTTCATATTATATCCTCTTCACCTCATGACCTAGTTGCTCTGTGTGGGTGATGATGATGCTTGTTCAAATGGAAAAGTTTAATGGTTGCGAGTCGAGTCAAAGCACTTAGACAGGGACTTCAGTGCGGGTATTATTGCCGTATCAAAAATGAAAGCTATATGAGTGTGGATTTGATTGGCAGAATACGAAATAATAGTTGAAGAGTGTCAATTGACTATGTGAAGGAACAACAAAAAAAGTACAAAGTAATATAAATGTGAAGACGTTCTATATTGATACAAAATTATTTGTTGAAAACGTAAAGTTGGGTTTCATTAAGAAGCAATTCGATTTACAAAATCATTTAATTAGTAGATATCTTAATATAAAAGCTGATAAAAGAATAGATCTATATAGTACAAAGTTTTTCTAGGCGACCTGTACTACCCCTCATCAGTAAACTATTGACTGCTCAGAACTTGGTCTGGGCCAGTAGCGTAACAATAAGTCAAGTTGAAGTGACGAAGTGACCACCTAGTGGTGATCCCGGGCAGTTATCTGCGTATCTCTATACTATACGCAAACAGGCCAAAATTACAAGTGCGAAAAAGAAAAAAGCTTTCCATCATAGTTTACTGAAATCGAAACCGACACTACGCCTCGGATAAGGAACGATAGCACGTTTATGATCTTTGGCTAGTGTTTCAGGACGTAGACTGGTTTCTGGAATGTGAGAACACGCTTCTTGACAACGGGAATATAGGTCCTCAAAACGCCCGATTTCAACAACTATACAAGGAATTCATGCGGTACAATATGGATATCTTAGGGGTTAGTGTAGTTAGATGGTTGGGCTCGGGGAAGTAACAGTGTACAACTCTATTCCGGAAAGGCACCTGGAAGTTATCGGCAATCTAGAGTTGAATTGCTGCTTTCCAATAAAAGTTCTCAAAAGCTTAATTACCTGGGAGCATTTAGATAACAGGATCCTGAAAGCCAGGTTCTGGACTAGAGTACGTCGTGACTCCATCATACAGTGTTATGCCCCAACCGATGTCTCTTCTGTCGAGGGGTAGGAGGCTTTTTATAACCGACTGAGTGCTGCTTATGATAGTACACCACGCGAAGATATCATAATGGTAATGGGAAACTTAAATTCCAAGGTTGGCAATGACAATTATGGGCTCAGGCATATTATGGGAAAGCATGGTGTTGGCGACCGACACAAAGCACGTGGTGAACGTTTGTCGATTTTTCCAACGACCACGTTTGAAAAACATCCAAATTGATCACTTCGCGATCAGTCTGTGATTTAGAAACAGTTTTCAGGACGTTCGTAATGACCAGGGACCACCTTCTGATTGTTGCGCTACTGTTAGATTACGTACAGCTGCGGTTCGTAAATCCCAAGAAAACACCCGAATGTTTAAGTTTAATACCAATAGACTAAAGCACCCAGCAGTACGCCAACAACAAGGGGAGCACGTTTCACAAGGATCAAGAGCAATCAGCAGCGTGGAATGCAACTTCATCGAAAACCATTGGTAGGCGGTGAAAAATTTGTTGATATCCGTTGCGGAAAGTATGTATATAGTCAGTTAGTTGCAAGGAAGAAATAGTGCTTGGATTTCTGAAGAAGCTTGATGGGCAAGGATCAAAAAAAGAAAACATCTCAAAGCTACTCCAGTAGCAAAGAGAAACGAGCTAGAGTATACGTATCACTTGAAGATGAAATACGTTCGCCGTAGAATGCGATGTGGAAAGCGTAGCAACATCAACACAATAGCTACAGAAGCAGGAAGTAGGTAAGACAGTAGGACCGTTTACTGAATTCCCAAAGATAATGCAGGTGCCCACAGCTCTAAACAACACCTGGTAAGGTAAGGTGCGAGGACCACCTCGAAAGGTGGACGGAGCACTTTTCTGCATTTTTGTCAGTGAACAAAAATCTAGCATTTGGAATTGATGGTATTCAAGCAGAGCTCTGACGAGCAGGGCCAACAACATCGAAAGAGCTCCTGCACCCACTCATTGAGAGAGCTTGGGAAACAGAAAATTTTTCTGAAGAGTTGAAAAAAGGATTGATTGTCAAGCTCCCAAGGGAAGGAGACCTTAAGCAGTGCGATGGGGAATTATTGCGTGCTTCCAGTAGTAGTCAGGTCAATAGCAAACATCATCCTGGAGCAAATAAAAGACCACCTCGAAGACAAACTTGACGCTGAATAAGTAGGCATTGCATCTTCCTGTGTGGACAACATCAACACCTTGCGTATCATCACTGAACAGTGCAGTTTAATAGCTATCAATCATCACTGCACCTGCTGTTCATAGACTTTGAAAAGGCGTTCGACACTGCCGATAGAGAATTTATCTGGCTTGCTTTGCGCGGGAGTGCTGTCGCCGATAAATTGATTGATATCATCTTATCAAGCTACATGATATGAAGGATCCGAATGTCAGGCTCTGCATAAAGGAAGGTTGTCAGAGGATTTTGAAAGTAGGGTTAGACAAGGCTGTTTACTTTCACCAATACTGTTTCTGTTGGTGATAAGTGATGTACTGCATCCAGATTTGTCGACTGAAAATGAAGGAATTCATTAGACTGTGCAATGGAACCTTAAATAGCTGGACAACGCGGACGACGCGACGTATGTTTACTCTCTCATAGGAGCATGGATCTCCATTAAATGACAACAAGAGTGAAGAGAGAAGGTTAACACGCTCCAGTTCTTTGATGGATTTATGTCAAGCGTTCTTTAATTGTCATTATTCTGTTTGCTTGTTTAATTAATTTTCATATCGCAAAATTTTGAATAGCTGTATTTTAAATTTAGTTACTTTGAAATCGAAGAGCAATGTTTTGATTTAAAATTAGTACCTTATGGCTAAAATCGTAAATCGACAATAACTGCCAAAATTTCGCGTTCTTTTTTTTTGATTTTGTAGCATGTTGCGTTCATTATTTATGACTGAGAAAAAACCAGAGCTTCCAGGTTCGCAAGGTCTTCTTCTACTTAAGTTAGGTTAGGTTAAAATGGCTGCCAGCAAAAAGCCGACACACTGAGACCATTTGTTGGTCTATTGTGATACCACATGAATCTAAAGATTTCTCCCTACACGTTAAAACCAATTGGAGCTTTTTACAAAGCGCGCGAGACTGTTAATGTCCGTGCTTGATAGATCAGTAGGATCATTGAAGAAGAAATCACCAAGATAGAGTTTACGTCTGTGAGATAAGGCAGGACACGTGCAGAGAAGATGACGAATAGATTCTTCATCCAAGCTGCTTCTGAAAAAAACATTTGCAAAAACTCGCAGCCATGTAGCGTGATTACCTATAAGGCAACGTCCGGCAATGACACCAGTTATGGAGCTGATATGCAATCTGTTAAAAGAAAACAATTACTTAGAGCGCTTCAGGTCCAGCATTGGCCAGATCTTTTTGGTCTACTACTCTACTGGACAAAATATTGCTTTTTTATTGTGTTTAAGTAGACTATAAATAAAACTCATTACCTTTTTATCTCGTTATTTCGAATAATCATCAAATCTTTTGTTTTTATTTCCTTCTTTAATTTTGTTATTATATAGATATATATTATATGTATTTTATTTTCAATTAAAAGGTACAAGTGACCTCAACTCCAGAAATAATTGTGTTTCGCCCAAGGTATAACAGTGGGCTCTTCAGTCAGTCTGTTATACGCTACTAAGACACAAATTTTGGTCGATGTTTACCGACTCTTATAAAAATCACAGCAAAAAGATACTGTGAATTTTATTATTCTAGGGGAATTTGTTTAAATTCGTGCACCTAAAAAATAAATACCCGTTATACCTTGGGCGAAACACAATTATTTCTGGAGTTGAGGTCACTTGTAGTTTTTAATTGAATTTTATTCATTCACTCCACTTAAAACAGAAGTAATTTCAATATTTTAATATTTAAATTTCTTCATCTTCTTATTGTATTTTATTTTTAGATGCCAAGGACGCAGTTTTATTTTATTGCATGCATGGCTTCCTTGTATCTACACAAAAATAATACAGTGTGGCAAACTAGTTGCCAGGAAGCCATCAGAGATGTCGTATCTGACGTGCTGGGTTTCACTCGACCACCACAACGAAACCCATGGTTTGACGACGAAGGCCGGCAGCAACATGCAGCGAAGCAGCAGGCATACAAGGATGCAAGGCGTTGCTGCACAGAATGACCAGAGCTGCTCGCGAGCTTCACGAGCAAAAAAGGAGAGCGACTTCTCAGAAAGAAAAAGAGCGGGCATGAGAAGTGCGAGATCGAGAAGATTGAAAGATGTCATAGTAGGAATGAGGTACGGAAGTTTTACCAAATGTGTCCGAACCGAAGCCTGCAAGGACTTGCAAGGGGACATCGTAGTAGATTTGCAGTCGATGCTGATACGAATCTACATCATTTTGCTGTTAGGCAGATAACACCATTCAACTTAGACGATGAACGTCAACAATTCCGGCAACCCGACTTCGACGAAGTGAAGAAGCAATATCTTTTTTTTTGTTTGCTATGTGCTAGCAGTTGGACTTTCACCAACCAAACCCAAATATTCTCACGTGATGGTACTTCATGAGCCGCCTTATTTCTCGCTGCGGTTTTAATGATGTTATGGGGGCGAGTGCCCCAGAAGATGTAGCTTGTTCTAGCCTACTCCCGTCCTTACCACACCAGTCTCTTATTCAACCTGTTTCAGTTTATCGAGCTATCCTGCAGCACTCTGGTGGTAATTCCTGATAACAGCTTCTTCCAGAGGCCAAGTTCTTGTAGAAAAACGGCTGACTTAGATGACCAGACTCCCTTCCATGAGATGGTATAAGTGGAGAACTTGATGTCCGATGTTCTAACATTGTACCTTGTAGCAACCTCTCTCACCAGGTCCTCATTATTGGCGTAATAGCACTTTTTTCTTTCATGTGCGCTATTAATTGATGTTGTGCCACTCACCACTTGGGAGTCGATGACGTTGACTCTACCATCTTTAGCTGCAACTATATCAGGCTTCCTGAGTCGCTCCGATGTTTGGATACGAGGTTCCTCTTTCACATGGAAATCTTTGTCCTTGAGACCAGCCACTACAAGCTTGTAAACTGCATTATGTCTTTTGATGCGCCCTCCGTGCGTACGGTGGCAACCTTGAACTACGTGTGCGGCTGTTTCCGTGGCATTGCATCCTCCTGTGCACTGAATATTAGTGGTTGCTATCCTTACTCCCTTTGATGTCCGGATACGGGTTGCAGAACAGGTGATCCTAATGTGGACGTCTTGGATGAATTCCCTTCCAGGGACTGCATATACGCTGAACTCCATCCTTATGGTTAAGAGGTTCGTTCTTCCAGCCTCGTGAAGTTTGAGTCCATCGTTAGAGTTGTATAGACAGTCCGACCACCACTACTGCCTCATATCCTTCGACTCCAACAGGATTCCATCTTTCGTCAGCACCGTCTGACTCCATTCCAGTTACTGGGTACCCAGTGCACATGCGCGACAGCGCGCACCGCTGATGATGTCGAGGTTGGCAGGTTTCTAAACCTTGACAGTATTAGTCCCGGGACTGTCATTGTTAGCGCTGGTATCCCAAGATCTCCATCCGCTATCGTTGTGTGGAAGTATCCCGTGGAAGATGGCATAAGACATCTTCGTTTATTCGTCCGGATTTGTTTATCCATAGCCTTGAACCTGTCCATTGTAATCGTTGAGAGTACTTGTCTGTGGTAAAGCCGTGGGATGAGGAAACTTGGTACCATATTAAGCCTTTGTTGGGGCTCCAAAGGAGCTTTGCTTAGGCTCTCCATATACGGGGCAAGGTCATGGCCAGCTTTCTTCGGTCCAACAGGTCTAATGTCCACACCGAGGTATTTCTATTCCTGTGATGATGTTAGTTGGGGTATGACGCCTCCCTTTAGTCTAAACTGTGGCTGGCTTACGACCTTATAAGTTTTACCTTTTACCGTCCGGCATAATGGATAGCGCTCCACACTTCATGCTATTAATTAAGAGACCCTTTTCCTCAGCTTTCTTTTCAACTCGATCAATTGACGTTTGCATCCCAAACTTTGTACATGTGATTAATAGTATGTCATCTGCATAGGCGAAGGCATTAACATTGTTTCCACCTGTGTTATAACCCACGTCTGGTGGTACTTCAGCCAAAACATTATCAACAACTTGGCAGAATATTATAGCTGATAGTGGGTCGCCTTGTTTTACTCCTCGCTGAACCTTGATCTCTACGAATCCTTCACTCTCTAAGACGATGTTTGGTAAGCTCGCATGACATAATTACCAAAAGCAGCCGGCAATCCTCGTTGTTTGATCATCTCTCCGATTGCATGGTAGGGTAAGTCTAACAAAACTGCTGGAACCGATGGGCAGACACCTTTGATGTCAAAAAAGGATTTAGGCAAGGCGACGCGACGGGCTGTCATGGGACTTCTTCAACATCATACTTTGAAGATGTGTTTAGCGGTGAAACAAAGTATATGCTTTCATGTAGAAAGGGCGCTCAACACCGACGTCTTGGAAAGAACGTTACAATAGACAGATATAACTTTGAGGCAGTTTAGGACTTTTCTAGCCGGGCTCCGCTATCAATTCAGACAATGATACCAGCGCTGAGATCAAACGAAGGATAAGTCTTGCCAATCGCTGTTTCTTTGGACTAAGAAGGCAATTGAGAAGTAAGGCCCTCTCTCGAATGACTTAAGTGTCCCTCTACAAAACACTCATCATTCCGGTTTTGCTGTATGGTGCAGAAGCATGGACCGTGTTAGCGGCGGATGAGTATGCTTTGGGAATATTCGAGAGAAAAATTCTTCGGGTGATCTTCGGTCCTGTATGCATAGACGGGGAATGGAGAAGATACAAAAGTGAACTGTACGGACTGTACAGCGACATCGATCTAGTCACAAAAGTGAAAAGCCAACGACTGAGGTGGCTGGGTAATTTAGAGCGGATGGACACCAATGCTCCGGCCCGAAAAGTCTTTGTATCCATCCCCGAGGGACGGCGGCGGCGCGGTGCAGTAAAGGAAGACCGCTAAACTGGTGGCGCAGGCAAGTGGAAGAGGACAACTTGGCGTGCAAAACTGAAAACAGCTAGCTAGGGAGCTGGCTGGAGAAAGCTCGTTGGTTGAGGCCTGGTCCACACCGGGCTGTAGCGCCATCATAAGGAAGTAAGTAAATTAATCTAAAATTTAATTAAATTAATTTAAAAAAGTGAGTAGTAAATGTGTACGAACAAAATTCGTTTCGACGAATAAGAAAGAAATTTTGTTTACGTAAGCCAATCAAAAAGGATCGTTGACTCAGCGAATAAATCATTGACAAATTACTATATTTTCCGTAAATCAATAAAACTAGTTCCTTGCATGAATGAATAAATGGTTAATCAATGAAGTTTTGGTACGTTTGTCAGTGTAGACAATTTTCAGTTAGTCAATGTAGAAAATTGATTGACTCAATTAGTAATTAGTTAACTAACGAAAATACGTTAGTCAATGAATTTCTTGTAGGTTAGTCAGTGAAAAAAATTCTCTGACTCAACGAATAATTTTTTAACCAATGACAATATTTTTCGTAAATTAGTGAAATTAATTCGTTCACTGAATGAATAAATGGTCAATCAATGCATTTTTTTTACGTTAGTCAATGAAAAAAATTTTTTGAATCAAATAATAATTTGTTAACCAACGACAATATTTTTCGTAAATCAATTAAAATAATTCGTTGAATAAATTAATAAATGGTTAATTAATGAATTTCTCGTACGTTAGTCACTGAGAATTATTCATTGACGTTAACCACCGACAGTATTTTTTGAAAGCCAATGAAAATAATTCGTTGACTGAATGAATGCATTGTTAATCAATGAATCTGTCTTACGTTTATCGATTAATTAAGTTAGCTGTCTTATAGAAAAAAATAATCAATAGGTACTTTTATTTAATTTGTGTATATCAATGAAAGTTTTTCGTTGATTGAATAAATAAATCATTGTAGTTATAGAAATTCTTCAATGATATTCTGCAAAAAACAATGAACATTGCAACGCAAATTCTTCCCCCAATGAACAGCTGCATCAGCGAAGGAAAGGCTTTTCATTGAGCCAACGATTTTCATTCTATTTACGTAAGGATTTGGTTCAGTGCAACAGTAAAATTATTTTTTTTCCTTGCAGCAACCCGTCAACTATTTATTCTACGTTTAATTGAGCGCTGAATGTTTCGTAAGGTGTGTTTCCTAATTTGTGGTTTATAAAAACTTGTGGCTTAGCAAAAATTTATGGGAAACCTAGTGTTTTCGATTAAGGTTTCCAGCCAAAAGCGATATTTTCCCGAAAATCTGGCTTAGGGTTTGGTGTGGAAAGGCTATAAGCTACAACTGTTCCGCTCCAATGTGGAAAGTCAAACGCACAAACGTCTTGACCATTTTCTGTTCCAACCGTATCCCCAATGACGAACTTCATGCGAGAACAGGTCAGGAACCCGTAGAAAAAGTAGTCCACTTATTGTAGTCTGTAGGTACATGTGCGGTATCTACTTTTTCTACCACCAACAATATTAATTCAAATAAATTCTTCTGTAATTCAAAAACAAAAATATACTTATGTATGTCATTTAATCCTTGTCATCAAAACTTACAACAGAAGATTTTTCATGAATTTGTCTTTAAATGCATTTCACGTAGGTGAAGTGAACAATTTAAATTGAAAATAATTTGTTTGAATTTTCCAACTGAGCATCTACAGAAAGTGTTTTTTGTTTTTTTTTTCTGTTTCCATTTCCTGTCTGCCATTCAAGTAGAGAACATAATTTTTATTCAACTTCACCTTCCTAAGGCCAAGAAATAAAGTTTTCAATAGTGCTGGCTTCCGTTCAACTTCTACACTACTATACCCACTTGATGTGGGAAGAAATTCTGTTTTTTTTTTTCTTTTCAATTCTTTAGTTTTGTTTTTTGATGTGTTCAAAGTTTTTCCATCATTTCCTAGCCATTTTGTCTGGGAATAAAAGTTGTATCTTAAAGTTTTACCAATGCTCCTGCTATAGATGGATAATCGCATCCTTCGTATAGGTACATACGTATGTACGTAGTCGCAAACTGCTCTTTGCGTTCTTCTCAAAAGTACATAACGTAACGGAACAGAAGCTTTTTGTTGCTTTTTAGTAGCTACATCTTGGGCAGGTATTGGTTTCGTGTAAAATTAATTAATTCACCACATTTTTTTTTTGTTCTCATTATTTCTTGGATGAAATTAGCATTTTATCAAATAACCAACGACGAATGAGTAAAAGAGAAAATATAAAATTATATAAGAAATTAGTGAAATTGCCAGGAAGGATTGGAGTTTGAGGAAAATATAACTTTATCCAAAGTAGGTAGTATATTAAAATTGTTAAGAGATAATTTGAAAACAAAGGAAACAAATATAGGTTCGCGGAGAGGTTTTAAAACTTAGAGGAAATATTAAGTTTTTTATTATTTTCTTTTTCCATATTGTAGATACCAGTTTTTCTCCAATTTTTTCCCACCTTTGTTTGAATGAAGAATCTTTACAAATGAATAAAAAAGGTTAGAGAACAGATTAAAACAAACTATTTGATAACTTTAAGGATAGAACCCCTTTTTTAGTAAAATGGGGGTACGAATCAAAGGAGAATGCCAAAAATGTATGAGTAAAAAACCCAGAGTGAATTAAGATAAAAGATAAAATACAAGGAGCACTCACCGGACATGGCCCTCATCATTCACTATTCGAAACAACAAAGACTTCAAAGGATACAACACCTTCGGCACTGACAAGGACCAATGCAAGAGAGGCACTGCACTCTCCGTTAGGAAGAATGTTACACTTTTAATTCGCAAACCGAATTATTTATTATATTTAATTAAAAAAAGAAAACAACACGATGCGACGACGACCGACACGCACAATTAACAACGATAGAAAGCCGAACTGTCAAAGTTGGGCGAAGTAAAAAATATTAAAGCGAATACGAAGAAGTGCAACAGGCAACAACAAAATGCTGCCACCACGGCTATGCTCAGCGATGGGGTGGGTTCGCGATTCGCTTTTTACGGATCGTTAAAAGTGAACAATCAAAATGATTACGTTTTTTATAGATTACCGCAGGGGTGTAATGCCTGAAAATTAAAGGGCGCCAGCGATTTTTTTTTTGACACAAAGGAAATCGCAAACCTTTTGAAGTGAAACCAACGGTGAAAGTATTTCGATTTTAAAAAAAAGAATATATTTTTGAATTTCCGAATTGGAATTTAAAGCTATTTATTGAGTTTAATTTTTGCTTGGGAAACCTTGCTGATGGAGGGCTAAAACCCAAAATCTTTTAAATGAAATTAACAGAATTTTGTGGAAACGTTTGTTTCCAAAGATGGAACGTTATCTCTTTGTCCCGAACAAAGAAAATAACGTTAAGGGGTCACGAGTCTTGCAATATCAGGATAATAGGCGTAACAAAAACCAACCGAACTTTTAAGGCACAAATTATTCACCAAGAACAAGAACGAATTCTAAAATTTCAATATTAACTAAAACACTATACTTATCTTTTTTTTTATAACTGCCAAATATTCCTCCTCTATACTATTTTCTGCGTGTCTTCCAAATCTTTCCTTCCTCTGCTTTTCAGTTCTCTTCAATTTCTCTTTTCCCACTAATACAAAATATTTTCTTTTCTTCAATTTTTCAAAAACTAAATAAATCTTTTAACCAAAACTAAATTCTTAAATTTTTATGACTTTCTTTTTTTTTCTATCCAGTTTTCTCAAGCGATCCTTTTCGTTAACTCTTCAGTCCAGAAGTCTTCTTTTGGATTTTTTAATGTACGTCCGAACCTCTTCCTTTCCAATGCCCCCAGGTTTTCAGCCAATCGGAATCCGCGGGTTTCGATCACGTCATCTTGTAAGCTACACTCAGCTTACTTGCTGTAGTGCCTTACCGTTCATCGAAATACAGCGGTCCTGCTTACTCGCATCTATTTCCCCGGCTATACATTGTTATCGTGGAATTCGCTGACCGCTGGTTTCAACTTCCAGGGGCGGCGAACCAGATGAACGCATATAGCCATTTTCCCACTATTTATTTACGGTCTCGAGAGAAATCCTTAAGAAAGCAGAAAGTGTCAAAAAATCAAACAATTCAATTTCGAGAGCACAACGCATTAGTCCCCTCAAAATTTATTAAAACCAAAACACAGAAAATCTAAAGAGAACCTCAGAGCAGCGAAAAACGAAAGACCAATATTTCACTATTTCGATTTAGTTTTTGGAGAGATTATTTGGCAGTTATTTCCCTACTCGCGATATGTAATAAAACTACTTCGGTGGGTTTTTGTTAGATTTGGGGGGAGTGGGGATAAGCCGATAACGTTCCATCTTTTACATAGCTTAAAAGTTATGTTGGGCACTCGGCCATTCTCATATGAGTTACATCAGCAATCGGGGATCAAGTGTCGCCCGTGCTCCTTTTTGGATTTCATCGTTATTCAGCTAGTATCAGGCCGCCTGTCTGACAATTCCAATAGGTTAGATCATCCATCCACCTTGTGTGCCAAAACTGACAATATCGATTCTTGTTTCTCCGAAATACTGGGAGAGTGAACCGATGGCTGATGCACCATGGCTGCCCTTCTCTCTCAGTATATCGAAGGAAACACCTGTAGGGAAAGAAGAAAAAGGCGAGAGAGGAAAAGGGATTTGAACGATTGAAAGAATGATTTTTGTCGCGGTAAATTTTACCGTGACAAGAACATCAAAGCCACTCAAGTTGTGATCCCCAGACTTAGATCATTCGAAGCCACAGCAGTCGTCATAGAAGTCGAAGATGACGCAACACTTATAATTATATTCAGCATTTTATAACAAATGCAGTGCTACACAAACTGATATTAATCACAATCTTTTTATTTTCAGCAGCTTAGCCGCCCAGCACACCTATCGACTCATTGGAGTCGATTGCAATGCCCGACATCCAAAATGGAACGACAGAACCACATCTAATGCTGGAAACTTCCTGGTGAACCGGTTGGATAAAACTTTGAGTACCAATTATTCCTAGTGGTCTCTCAGCCAATTCTAACATTCCTAAGAACACCCTCCTGGCTGAACTTTTCCCTGGTTTCATCTAACTTCATCAAAATCGTCCCGGAGTTGCAGAATTATTCATGCAGAACCCTTACGGGAGATGCGGACCACGAACCAGTGGAACTGCACATCAAACTGGGCCAGCCGATTATATCAACATATCCATAAAACGAGGAGTATATAAACTACAACTAGGGTGTCCATCTGGGTACTTTACAAAAAGAGGACATTTTCCTCTAAAAGCTATAAAAAAGAGAACATTTAGAGGAAAATAGAGAACTAAAAAGAGAACACAACAAAATAATAAATAAAATAAAAGAATCAAGTTTTTTAATTTTCAAGAATCATACACACGTTGGTAGATGTATGAATTGCTGAACAAAATACAACTAAAAAGTAAAATACAAAATAGGCCTTAGTAGGTCTGCTGGGGCTAGAGTTGCCTTAATCATAAATAAAATCGTCTTATTATTTTTCTCTTTTTTCTTATATAACTCTATCATTTAAAAATTGTATAGAAGCTTTGACAACATATTCCTATTTTATTATAAAATTTACCTAACAACAAAATTGTACAGCCTTATTCTGGCAAACTCACTGATGCCTCACAAGTCACAATAACCTTATAACTCGTGGTGATATCGCCTTATAAAAACTTAAAAATTATGATCTGCTCCTTGGCAGGTCATAACTCACGTTATTTTTGTGAACTGTGAGCCTCGCAAAGGCAGAATAGAGCCATTTAGTCTATTAATTGACATTGAAATACAAATTATTGCAATAAAACAAAAGCGAATTCCATAAAAAAAATAGAGAACAAAAATAGATCCTTAAGGAAAAAGATAGTGTAAAAAAGATCAGAGTGAAAAAAGAGAACATGTTCTCTTTAAAGAGAAAGATGGGCACCCTTACTACAACCGTCTGGACATTGAACGATTCCAAAGTAAAATCGAGGAGAATATTGCGATGCCGGAAGCCGGATGCTAACAGGAATCTCTCAAACAACGAAATTGAAGAAGCTATCAAAGCAATCGAGCTCGCCATAAACCACGCCTTGAATGAGCAAAATAGGCCGAAGACTTCGAGGGACAGATAGCGGCATTTGCCAGAAGGGATTGTTCGACTGTACGATCATCGACAGCGAGTACAAAAGTGACTGATGCAGAGGATTCATCAAAGAGATTGGAATACGGGCAACACATCCTACCAAATGTTGTAGAGTGAACTTAAATGTAGGTACACAAATTATGTTAAAGAACGCTCTTCAATATTTCAACAACAACCAGTTCCACAAAAGGCTACAATCTTACAAACCTGGACCTAATGCATTTAAGGAGATAAACAAAATTATCGGCAAAGGACAACAAATGCCAAAAAAATCAGCACCAGACAAGGGAAAGTCACGACGACTCAGGACTCAGGCGCCTTGCCACCCAACGACCCTGCATTCTGCATTCATAATCCTGCCAGTAATCCGGACATCCGGAGCCTACTGGATATTTTACCAACCTGAAGAAGTGGCTGAGTTAATCCACAGTAGATGCCCTAAAAACTCATCTGGACCACCCATGATTTTCTTATTATATAAGAAAATTTCCCCAAGTCATGGTGCTATTCCTCACGATCTCAACAACTGCTATTTTCCGAAAAGATGGAAGACGGCAAAAATCTATGGATGAATAGCTGGGTATTTATTACAAACTATCATAATTAGCTGGGTGTTGCATATTTCCTTCATGCGTAACGAAGGCGAGATAATATAACATACTGATTACATGCGTGCAAGTTCCCAACGTTCGACGATCATAATTGGAGGAACAAAAGGCGCTTCTTCCATTATACTTCTTGGAGTGTATAGAATATACGTATAATACGTTCTTTATCTGACAAGTCGCGAGTTTATGTGTCCTCTTAGCAAAGTTTTGTCTGCTTAACCTGCAATTGTTATGAACTTTGGATATTTGTAGACTTCTATGTTAAATACTCCATCTCCTCGAATATGTTCCCAGAAATATGACCGCGCAAGTTTTAATGGTATTTATATACTTACAGCGAACAGAATCGTACGTCGTAGGTACCTTAGTCTGGGAATAGGAAAGTCTTAGATCAGGGTGATTAACTTCTAATCTCATAAACGCTTCTTTTTGTCGGTTCATATTTTGTTCATCTACATAGTCTGTGAGCAAGTTAGATTTATGCATGTTATTAACTTTTTCCAAAAATGCGTCTGAGTAGGGGCTGTCTGCGTAGGGTTCCTGATGTGTTGATAAGCGATGCTGTGATTTTAAAGTCGCATATTGGATTCATGCTATTTTGTTAAATAAAGTATTTTTAAATATTATAAAATATTGTTTAAAACGTCCATTGATTGTCTCCACCACCCGAAGTAACATTGTCAAAAGTATGGACTTAGCCCTCTGATGCATTGGAACGAAATCGATTGTCAGAAATTCTCTAGTCATTTTGATTTTCCTTTCAAGAGTTTGACTCGCCAGTTCATATTTTAAAGATGTAGTACTCCTAAGTCGGTATTGGGTATCTTAGATCTTTCATGCAGATATGGGGATGTTCGAAAATGTTTATGAATTGATTTTGACTTACGCTAGTCCAAAAATGAAGAGTGGCTTCGTCTATATCACTTATGTTCTCAAAATCAGCGTGACTTTTTGTTCTATAACTGATATATATAACTTATAGTTATATATATATATATAATATATATATATATAGTATGTTTTGAGAGTATTGGGTACTCTAAGTTACCCCAAGTTATTTCAGTTATCAAACATACCTTCTAGCTGAATTTGGTGTACATAAGTCAACAGTTCCGTCCACCCGACTTAGCCGAGGTGCGACTGGCGATACCCAAACTTAAGTCGTACAGGACTGCTGGTGCGGGTGGCCTACCAGCCGAACTATTCAAACCAGCGGGAGATGAATTGGTAAGAAGCATAAACCATCTTTTCTGAAAAATTTGTTCGGATGAAATTATGCCCGATGAATGGAACCTCAGAATACCCCACCCATAAAAAAGGAAATGCACCAACTATATAAAATCTTGTCGGCTGTGCTGTGTGACCGCTTAAAACCTTTTGGATCAGTCCCCATCAGAGTTGTTTTAGACGGGGCAGGTCAACTGTTGCGTTGATCAAATGTTCACCCTCCGATAGATTTTATAAAAAGGTCCTAGGAATTCCGATCGATACACAGCACCTCTTTATGTTTTCTATGATGTTGAGAAAGGTCTGAGCCAAGGCGACACGTTGTCATGGAACCTATTTAACATCGTTCTTGAATCAATTGTACCCAACGGACAAGTCAACGCCCGCCAGTGTCTTATGCAGCAGACAAAAACATTGTCGGCAGAACGAAATGAGATGTGACTAGCGCATTTGCGTGTATTTATTCAAGCGGCTACAAGGGGATAGGCGGTTATTGAGGACAACATGAAGTATGTTTATGCTGTCATTGAGAAAGGAATCTCAACATCGTCGACTGGAAAAATATCAAGATGGACAGATATAACTTCGAAAGTATCAACAACTTTGTCTACCTGTGCTCCAATGTTACTTCGCAAAATGACATTAGTGCAGTAATCAAACTAAGAATTACACTTACCCTCTCTCAGAGAACGAAGGAGATACAGGACAAATCATCGCAGTCAGTTTTATGATTGGGCATAAGCATGGACATTGAAAAAATCGGAGGAAAGTCAGTACATAAGCGTGCTTTGAAAGGAAGATTCTTCATGTGATTTTTGATCTGGTGTGTATGTGTAGTTGGCAAGATTCATCGACGAGCTTTACGGGTTATAGTATACAAGTTAAGTCACGACTCGCACATTAACCAATAATACAAAAATCAATGACGAAGCATAAGCAACATAGATGACCAATATTCAATAGCAATCACATCCACCAATATTCAATAAATGTTACGTCCAAAACATTAACGGTAAAGATGCAGGCAGATACATGATCTGCAGATGTTCAATATAAACAGGAAGATGACAACATCCGTTCCATAAACATCTTAACTCTAAGTGTCGTAATATAACGGGTGATTTTTTTGAGGTTAGGATTTTCATGCATTAGTATTTGACAGATCACGCGGGATTTCAGACATGGTGTCAAAGAGAAAGATGCTCAGTATGCTTTGACATATCATCATGAATAGACTTACTAACGAGCAACGCTTGCAAATCATTGAATTTTATTACCAAAATCAGTGTTCGGTTCGAAATGTGTTTCGCGCTTTACGTCCGATTTATGGTCTACATAATCGACCAAGTGAGCAAACAATTAATGCGATTGTGACCAAGTTTCGCACTCAGTTTACTTTATTGGACATTAAACCAACCACACGAATGCGTACAGTGCGTACAGAAGAGAATATTGCGTCTGTTTCTGAGAGTGTTGCTGAAGACCGTGAAATGTCGATTCGTCGCCGTTCGCAGCAATTGGGTTTGTGTTATTCGACCACATGGAAGATTTTACGCAAAGATCTTGGTGTAAAACCGTATAAAATACAGCTCGTGCAAGAACTGAAGCCGAACGATCTGCCACAACGTCGAATTTTCAGTGAATGGGCCCTAGAAAAGTTGGCAGAAAATCCGCTTTTTTATCGACAAATTTTGTTCAGCGATGAGGCTCATTTCTGGTTGAATGGCTACGTAAATAAACAAAATTGCCGCATTTGGAGTGAAGAGCAACCAGAAGCCGTTCAAGAACTGCCCATGCATCCCGAAAAATGCACTGTTTGGTGTGGTTTGTACGCTGGTGGAATCATTGGACCGTATTTTTTCAAAGATGCTGTTGGACGCAACGTTACGGTGAATGGCGATCGCTATCGTTCAATGCTAACAAACTTTTTGTTGCCAAAAATGGAAGAACTGAACTTGGTTGACATGTGGTTTCAACAAGATGGCGCTACATGCCACACAGCTCGCGATTCTATGGCCATTTTGAGGGAAAACTTCGGAGAACAATTCATCTCAAGGAATGGACCGGTAAGTTGGCCACCAAGATCATGCGATTTGACGCCTTTAGACTATTTTTTGTGGGGCTACGTCAAGTCTAAAGTCTACACAAATAAGCCAGCAACTATTCCAGCTTTGGAAGACAACATTTCCGAAGAAATTCGGGCTATTCCGGCCGAAATGCTCGAAAAAGTTACCCAAAATTGGACTTTCCGAATGGACCACCTAAGACGCAGCCGCGGTCAACATTTAAATGAAATTATCTTCAAAAAGTAAATGTCATGAACCAATCTAACGTTTCAAATAAAGAATCGATGAGATTTTGCAAATTTTATGCGTTTTTTTTTTAAAAAAAGTTCTCAAGCTCTTTAAAAATCACCCTTTATGTATATAATTGTAATCTAGAATTAGTCTTTACTCAGTCTTTATCCAGAGATCAATATGATCAGTTCAAATTAATAAAGTTTTTTTAAAACTTAAACAAAAATAATAAATTTTTAATTTACAGCGACGTTGACCAGTGGCTGAGATAGCTGTGGAGCCGATGGTGTACGCAGCAGAAGAAGAACCCATAATAGGCGGAAAACGTCTTCAACCAACTTGGTATGCGTAGCTGGAAACTCCTAGAGAAAACATTCTCTTAATGCTTTTAAAAATAAATATTTGAAATTTTCAAAATAAATACCCTTTACCCTTTTAAGAGCAACTTCGTTAGACACAGGCGTGCATTCAAATTATTTTGTCCATAACACGTAACAACACCAACAACGTCACGTGCTGATAGCCAAAGACTTCTCGTAAGAAGTGTAAGTTTGATGTTTGCAAAGCAAATACGACACGGAAAGAATGATAAATGCTTGATCTGATGGGGGATGAGTACAAATCAGTATAGTTATAGGAAAATATATCTTCTTATAACATGCGTGTCTGTGCCAATTTCAAGAGATAAGGGTTTTATCATCTATCTGTCACGTAATTAATATAGAGATAACAGGTACGGGTACGGCAGAACATTCGCCGACAGCAGTTTTTGTTGTTCTTTAGAATTGTCTATTTGTCATTTTTGTTACCGTTTTGAATGATTCGCCCTGCATAGAGAATGTTCCGCGTTGGTTTAAGAGAGCCTTTATTCTAAACTCTTATGTTTTAAAATAACCTATTCAAGAACGAAAACATAAGTCTGGTTAGGAAATCTTTAGTCGGTCCATAA
The DNA here is from genome assembly GCA_949320155.1 of Melangyna quadrimaculata. Classification (NCBI taxonomy): domain Eukaryota; kingdom Metazoa; phylum Arthropoda; class Insecta; order Diptera; family Syrphidae; genus Melangyna; species Melangyna quadrimaculata. The sequence continues at coordinate 419,535,738 of OX439483.1, forward strand.
ATATTAAAACATGTCATTTTTTATTTTTTTTTAAGTCAACCTATGTAGGCTGTTATTTCCAAAAGTAAAACAATTTTTTTCATTTTTTTAACTTGAGTTAAACTGTTATGGAAAATAAGAGTCCTATTTTAAACTTAACTTTACTTAAATTCTTTTGGAAAACCAGACTATGGCAAACAATTATAAACCTAAGTAGATTTACAGCCTTATTACGATTCTCAAAGATCAATTTATTGACAATTGAAATAATTTGTCAATTAGGTAATGGATATACTTATTGGTATTATGAAGTTGATAGTTTTGTATCCATTGTGAACAAATATCAAAAATCTATTGTGAATAGTGCTTATTGACGTTTGACGTTTCAATTTTATATATAATTTTCCACCAGACTGCTTTCGTATTTTATTTCATTTTATTTGCATTAATTTGGATTTAAAATGTTAATAGTTTGTATCTACTTAATAAGTAGTTCCATTTTTTAAAGTGTTTTCTAAGCTTAGGAGTAAAACTTTAAGCAATAAAAATAAGCTCGCCAGACTGGTGGAACTGATGGAAGGGAGTTCAAACCTCGCTAAGGGAGTTTGTTTAAAGCCGCTTATGAATAATAATAAGAAGTGGTCAGAGTTTGCGGTGGAATTGAACAGTTTAGGCCCACCAGAACGAGACTCAACAAAGTGGCAGAGGGTAAGTACATTTTATATTTGCAATATAAATTAATTTATTAAAAAATTCTTTTTAACGTAGATATGGGCTGACCTGAACAGCAAAAAAAAAAAAGAAAGAGACTAAAAACAAAATAGAAATTGTGACGACTGGATGCGGTCCTAACAAATTTCACTCACAAACACAGAGGAAGCGGTCAGGGCATTAATTAAGCTCCGAAAGTAGGCACATGGTCTTATTTTGATACCTATATGTTTCAAATATCAAAGTTGCTGAATCCGAAGAAGAAAAGAATATATACATTGATTGAACATTTGAATAAGGCCGAAATGGCCGAAGCAAAACGCAACGACAAAATGGAGGCAACAAAATCTAATTTTATGAAAACTTTTGCTTTTGACCTTCATAAATGCTTGCCAAAACCTTTTTAGAAACTTCATAAGTTTTGGGCGACCTGCATCGTGCCTGATCGGGAAACTATTGATTGCTCAGAACTTGGTCTGGGCCAGTAGCGCAACAATCAGTCACGATGAAGTGCTTGTTTTACCTCCTCGTGGTGGTCCCCGGGCAACTATTTATGTATCCCAATATACATAAATAGGCTAAAATTACAAGTGCGAAAAGACCTAGCTTTCTAGGATAGGTTACGGAGGTTAGCATTCTCCGTAACTGAAATCAACCCGCTACCGAAACCAACACTACGCCTCGGATAATTAATGATAACTCGTTGACGACTTTTGGCTATTGTACCCGGACAAAGATTGGTTTCTGGAATGTGAAGACGCTTCTTGACAATGGAAAAGAAGGTCCTCAGAATGCCAGATTCCTGCAACTAGAGAAGGAATTCATGCGGTATAGGATGGACATCTTAGGGATAAGTGAAGTTAGATGGCTGGGTTCGGGGAAGTTCAAGTCACCAACCCGTAACACTGTACTATTCTATTCCGGAAAAACACCTGGAAGCGCTCGGGAATCTGGCGTTGGATTGCTGCTTTCCAAAACAGCTCTCAAAAGCCTAATTTCCTGGGAGCCTTTAGGTGACAGGATCCTGAAAGCCAGGTTCCGGACTAGAGTACGTCGCGTCACCATCATACAGTGTTACGCCCCAACTTTGCTCTCTTCTGACGAGGAGAAGGAGGCCTTTTATAACCGGCTGAGTGCTGCTTATGATAGCGTTCCACGAGGTGATATAGTTATGGTGATGGGAGACTTAAATGCCAAGGTTGGCAATGACAACACTGGGCTAAGGCATGTCATGGGAAAACATGGTGTTGGTAACCGAAACGACAATGGCGAACGATTTGTCGATTTCTGCAACGCCAACGGCCTTGTTATTGGAGGGACCATGTTCGAGCATAAGACGTGCCACAAAGTCAGTTGGGTGTCGACTGACAGACAAGCAACTTCCAACCAAATTGACCACTTCGCGATCAGCCGGCGTTTTAGAAGCAGTCTCCAGGACGTCCGTAACAGAAGAGGTGCTGACATGGGAATGGCCCGGGACCACCATCTGATGGTTGCTACCGTAAGATTGCGTACAGCTGCAGTTCGGAGATCCCAAGGAAACACTCGAATGCCCAAGTTTAATACAGATAGACTAAAGGATCCTGCAGTGCGCCAACAACTAGGGGACCACCTTTCACAAGGATTGAACGCAATCAGCAGCACGGAAACCACATCCATCGAAAATCATTGGTGTGCTGTGAAAAATGTGTTCATATCCGGTGCTGAAAGTATAGTCGGCCGGGCGCAAGGAAGAAATAGTGCTTGGCTTTCCGACGAAACTTGGGCAAGGATCGAAGAAAGGAAACACCTTAAAGCTCGCATCGCAGCTACCCCAGCAGCAGGGAGAAACGAGCTTGAGTCTACGTACCGCATGAAGATGAGGGAAGTTCACCGTAGTGTGCGACGTGATAAGCGTAACTACATCAACGCACTGGCTACAGAAGCAGAAGAAGCCGCTAGTAGGTGTGACAGTAGGACCGTCTACAGAATTACCAAAGAGCTCACTGGTGTCCAGAGCTCAAAACAACACCTGGTTAAAGACACAAACGGATCCCTGCTAATTTCGGATGAGGACCAGCTCATAAGGTGGAGGGAACACTTTTCTGCGGTTTTAAACCGCGTTTTCGCAAGTGAAGTGAACCCTACTCCCACTGAGCTACCCGAAGTAACAATTTCCCGAATACGCACCGTACCCCCCAGGAAAGAAGAAATTATCACCGCCATCAAAGCACTGAAGAACAACAAAGCGGTTGGACTTGACGGTATTCCTGCAGAGCTCTTAGGAGCAGCCCCAACGACATCGAGCGAGCTACTGCACCCACTTATTAAGAGAGCTTGGGAAGCAGAGAGCTTTCCTGAAGAGTGGAAAAAAGGAATGATTGTCAAGCTCCCAAAGAAAGGAGATCTCACACAGTGCGAAAACTGGAGAGGAATATGCGTTCTGCCTGCAGTAGCCAAGATAATAGCAAGGATAATATTGGACCGAATTAAAGACCACCTCGAAGACACACTCGACGCCGAACAAGCAGGTTTCCGCACTGGATCTTCCTGTGTTGATCACATCAACACCTTGAGGATCATCATCGAACAGTGCGTTGAATATCGATCACCACTTCACCTGCTGTTCATCGATTTTGAAAAGGCGTTCGACAGTGTCAATAGAGAATTTATTTGGCTTGCATTGCACAGGAGGGGCATCCCAGATAAATTGATTGCTATTATCAAGGCTACATATGATGGATCCAGGTGTCACGTTTTGCACAAAGGTAGGCTGTCAGAGGAGTTTGAAATCCAAAGTGGAGTTAGGCAAGGCTGTATACTGTCACCAATACTGTTCCTGTTGGTGATAAGTGACGTACTGCACGCAGCTTTGTCAAATGGAAATGGGGGAATTCAGTGGACTCTGCAATCTCACCTCAAACATCTGGACTACGCGGACGACGTATGCTTGCTCTCTCATAGGATCATGGATCTCCATCAAATGACAACAAGGGTGGAGAGAGAAGCAGAAATCGTAGGGCTTAAGATCAACTCGGCAAAAACTAAAAGGATCAGCCTTGGAACTTCCTCATCAATCCAAGTAAATATTTCTGGACAACCGGTAGAGATGGTAGAGGATTTCCAATATCTTGGGAGTATTATCTCTACGGGTGGCGGAACTGAACTGGACGTAAACAGCCGAATCAGAAAAGCAAAGGCTGCGTTCGGAATGCTGTCCAAAATATGGAGAAACAACTCTTTTAGCTTAAAGACCAAGCTACGACTGTTCCGCTCCAATGTTGAATCCGTTCTGCTTTACGGCTGCAGCACTTGGAAAGTCACTGAAATTGTCACTAGAAAGCTGCAAACCTTCGTTAATAGATGTCTACGAAACATCTTGAGTATTTTCTGGCCCAACCGTATCTCCAATGCCGAACTTCATACGAGAACGGGTCAGGAGCCCATAGACTCCATTATACGAAGAAGAAAGTGGCAGTGGATTGGCCATACGCTTCGAAAAGGCGATCGGTGCATTGCATCTCAAGCAATGCAGTGGAACCCGCTCACACAGGAGGGAAGACAAGTGGGCCGGCCTAGAAGTACATGGCGAAGAACGGTCGAACAGGAATCGGCACGACTGGGGAAAAGTTGGAGAGAGCTGAAATATATTTCAAGAAATCGTACACGATGGCGCGTAGGTGTAGTGGAGGCCCTATGTCCCGTAAGGGAAACATCACGGACGTAATAGGTCCGAGGACCTAAGTAAGTAAGTAAGTATAAGTTTTTATAAAATGAAAATCTGGAATTTTAATTTAACAGTCCACGATTCATAGTCAAGTATGCAAAATATTTCATGTGGCATGTAGCTACAGAAAGTCATGGTTGAAACGAAATTTCAAAATCCGTTTTCAAATTATTGAAAAGTTTACCAGAAGAAACAAAAAAGCATGATATTCTACCTACAGTGTTCCGGGCAGAAGAAAATTCGTTTGTTGCTGCGATGTTTAAATTTCGTTCATAACAAACTCGGCAAATATTGAATTCATCGATCATAAATTCCTGGAACCAGGACATGCGCACATGAAATGCGCCAGCCACCATGCACTGATTGAGCGTATAAAAAAAAAAACAAATGTCAAAATTGAAACGTCAAGAGATTGGTATCAATTTGTTAACACCGTTGGCACTAAAGCGGGCCATTCACGTCCAAATAGTCGTAAGAACGGTCCGAACAACTTATACGACAGGTTCTATCGTGAATATTCTAGTCATACATCGGACCGTGCGACTATCGTCAGGTCGGAACTCGGAAGTCCGCTGAAAACTTCTACGAACCTTACGACACGGCCGAAGCGTTCGTATAGTGAATGGCAATTTTTGGGACAGTACGTACGACCGAACTACTCAGTCTACGAATAAGTAAATAAATACAAATATGGAAGAAACTATTGACAAAACTTTGTGGTCATCACAAGGTTCTTCTTGTAGCAACACTAAGGAGTGCGGGTATGGCGAATTATTATAAAAGGCACAAAAATACTACCTCGACCCGAAGCAAACAAAAATACGTCACAACCGAAATAGCAAACCTAAGATCAGCGTTCAGAAGAGAGTTAAGAAAAGTATTCAGATCAAAAAAATCCAGCAGTGGGACTGATGATATACATTAACCCACGCAGTGATGTTCTTCTTCTTCATTTAACCGGCGATTGTCATGATCTCGAGGGGGATCACAGCTCTCTTACTCAACTGCTTCACTTAAGGTTCCACTTGTGGGGTTCGCCAAGTAAGAGCAGAATTTCTCTTCTTCCTGTTCATTTTATTACTATTATTATTTATTATTATAAGCTTTTTATTTACCATTAGTAATTAAAAAATTTTCATTACAATGCAATATTCGAAAATTGAAATATAAAAATATAAAATTATAAAATATACAAAATCCTGTTCATAGTGGAAAATAAATAGCAACTAATGAGAACTTTTCGGGCGACTGTCCGTTCAAACAAGTCGCAATGTTTGTGCATCGTTGCGAATGTGCGATCATCTTAATCTTATAACTAATATATAAAAGTCTTTTTTTTGTTTTCTTGTCAGTTTGGCTGTATGGGTGTCCAAACTAACAACAAAACAATCAAAATACTAACTTTTTTTTACGGCATCAACAATGTCTATCCCCCTGCTATCCGATAGATAGCTTCTGAAAAAAAAAAAAAATTTAAATTTTTTTAGAAATCTTTAACAATAAAAAAAAATGTTTGCCTATATGAACTTTGTTTTTTTGGTTTTTTATTAATATCTTTTAAATTAACAGTCATAGAGGTCTGCAATGTACTAATGAATTATAGCTATATTACCTAGGAACTTGCATACAAAAAATTATATTCCTATTGCAACGTTGAGCTGAGAAATTCTCAATATAATATTGTTCACACATATTACTTAATAACATGTGGGTGTGTGCATGGATTGATTTAGTTTTTTCTTATATTTAATCTCAATAGAATAGCCATTAATTTTATACCTCACTTTTTAATCTACCTCCTATATTAGCGTCAATAAGATCCATAGAAATGCTCCGCTTTGTTCATTGTCAACAATCGTCTACCAGTGGAGAGCACCGTTATCTCAATTGAATTTCTAATTGGAGTTCTTTTAATATAAAAAACCATAACTTCATTTCTACTCAGACGATTATTAAAGTTTTGATCTCAGAATTTGGCTATGAGATATGGCTTAATTTGTGTATAAAAATTATTGAGGGTGTTAAAAATTTCATACTAAAAGGGTGTGTAAATGACCCGTCAAATTTATATTACATATATTAAATCAGGGTTGCGAGTTTGTGAATTAAAAAATCATAAGTCATAAGTCAGTAGGTGACTTATCAATTAAAATGAATTTAATTCATAAGCTAGCTAGTGACTTATGAATTAAAAAACATTTAACTCATAAGCTTGTAAGTGACTTGTGAATTAAAAAATATTTAATTCATAAGCTTTTTTGTGACTTATGAATTAAAAAAAATTTAACTCATAAGTTAGTTAGTGACTTATGAGTTTTTAGTGACTTATGAATTAAGAAAATTTTAACTCATAGGTTATTTGGTGACTTAGGAATTTAAAAAAAATTAATTCATAAGCTAAGTTGGTGATTTATGAATTAAAAAAATTTAATTCTGAAGATAGTCGGTGATTTATGAATTAAAAAAAAATTGAATTAATAAGCTTGTTGGTGGATTTTAAGTTCGTAAGCTTGATATGACTCTATAATTATTAACGAAAATGGCTATTAAGCTTTCGAAGAGGTTTGTATCAGTTGTCGTTAATGCATATAATCGGATTTAATGAAAGCAATAGTTATAAAATATTTTTGTAGAGCAAATGGATTATCATTCTCTCACTTCTAAGCTTTTATGAAAATGAGTAAAAACAAACATTTTAACTTGAATACATATATATTCCTCCTTACAAAGATCATTCACAAACCAAATGTTTAGTGACTAGTGACAAGAAGTGTGCATTTACGTGATCTCATTCACATCGTGAAAAAAGTGAATATTAAAAAAGTGAAGTTTAAAATAATCGGTGCCTACATAAATAGAATATACATACGTTTGTAAGTTTCTTATAATATATTTTTTGAAGGTACATATATTAATATAGTATTATTTTTTTTATGAAATTAAGATCATGGCAACAAATGAAGATTCTGTGGGTAGTGAATTTTTTAATGAAATACGTATTCGGGAAGATAGTTCTGAAGCCCAAAGTCAAGAGGAAACTTTTAGGTAATGTTGCTATTGCCAGTGGTAGTACCAGTGATAGTACAGAAATTTTTAGTGCTGAAGAAACAAATCTTCTGAAAGATTGCCAAAAAACTAGTTACTTGCATGGACGTTTTTTACGGTTGACACCAAGGAGTCTGTTTCTAAGAAAAAATTAGTCGCTAAGTGTAATAATTGTTCAATGGCCTTATCTGGTAACATAAATGTGTCATCAAATTTATTGCGTCATTTAAAGGTTGGTTTTAAGGCTTTCGGGTCGTATTTGCAAAAGAATGCGTGGCTTAACTAGGTTTTTTGTCATAAGTTTTTTTAATTTCTTAAATAAGGATAGTGCTTTAATTAAATTAAATGAACGATTAGATGAAAAAGCATGTACCTACACGTTTCACGTACTTTTATACCTTTGATACAAAATATTTTATGTTTTATTTGGCTAAAAATAATCAGAGACATACAAAATGTATTCAATTGGGGTTTGTAGTAAATTGTCTATAAAAACATATATGCTATGCGCCTTTTGAGCTTGCTAACTGAACTTAAAAACTATAGAGTTTGTTATTTTGACATAATATTTAGCTCACACAATTAAAAGCTCACACCAAAATTTGATCTGTCCGAAGGCCCTGGATGTTCATCGTTCGCCCCTGTCTTCAATGCTACACAGCTTACACGCTGTTTTCAATGACATTCTTCACCCAATGGACCATTCGTTTGTCATTCAATTTGTTAAAAAAGCTTCATTCATATATGCAATGATCTACACCTTATCAGAGTTGGAATAACCGTTGTTTTATTGTTTATGTTATGAATGCTTGCAGGTTGCACTTTCTTGATGAAGGCATAGAGAGATAAGTCGCGCTTCGACTAATGACACATGACTTGCTCGCAGGTACTTGCTCGTTGCTTTTTATGGTTTAGGTTGCTTAGAATTTTAAGGTTTTTGGTAATTCGTATATCAATTTGTTCAAAATAATTTAAAAGAGAGGAAGTTATTGCGATCCAGTCGTGCAGTCTTTAATATATTCAGAATTAAAACACATAATTTTAAAGACTCTATTTAAGAACACAACTGTTATTTTATTCAAAATAAAAACGGTAAAATAAGTAAAGTAAACCAGTATAGTTTTCTGTATACACAAATCATCATTCATACTTGCAACAAAACCTAAATTCAATATTTATAAACACGAAAAATAAAAACTATTTTTCTTAATTAAAAATAAGCATATCTAAATCACTATCGCTATTATAGGTTGTTGGCACGTACTCAAAATCCCTGTAATGAAAATTTTTGTAATAGGGTTGCGTTTATGTTTGAAGAATTGTCATTCTTACCTTCTTACATTCAAAATTTCTGTTTCATTGTCCGTTTCATAATCATCTTTATATTCTTGGAATATAAAGATTGTTTTCTGGCATATTCTGAATCACAAAATTCCAATTTGTTGATAATCATTCGACAGAAATCGAACGAATGAAATTGAATATTGCAATTTGAAGAAATTTTGATTAGTGCATTTTGTATTTCATTTAATTGTTCCATATATAAATAAAATTTGTCCTGATAGTCCCAGGCTTGTCGTCTCTGAATTTGATCAGGAATTTGACTATCAATTAAAAAAAAATATGTTATCCAATTCTTTGAACCGTGAAACGAACATTTTTAAAGCTTCTAAGAACGATCAAATATTAAAGAGATCACACTAGAAGTGATGCACACTACACGCAATATTTACTCTTTAAGTAGATGATAGGTAACTGGATTTTAATGGCAATGGCACAAAATTTTAAACAACCTTCTGTTAAGGGCTTAACATTTTACTACTTAACAATTTGCTGAGTATTTAGCAATTTACTTTCTATTCCAAAATTTTAAAATTTTTGCTAACTAATAAATTGCATTTGTAAGGTTTGAATTTGATGAACACAATTATTGTTTTTATGCGTTGTAAATTAATTATATGTTGATGGAAACCCATCATGAGCTTGAAATAAGTATTCGATATTTATATTTTTATCATTTTACCTTCATTATTTACAAAAAAAAAGAAAAAAAAAAGTTGGGTTCCAGCAGGACTCGAACCTGGAACATTCTGCTCTTCTCATATGGATTTAGTTCGATACTAAAAAGATAAAATAGCCAGTTGGTGATTTTGACTGTTAAGGGATAGTACGATGCTAAACTCGTTTAAAATTAGGAAAACACAATTTTTAACCTAGTATCATACTAAAATTGGTTTAACATCGTACTAAATCGTCTAAAATTTTGGGCCAATGTTTTTACTTGCAACTATTAGACCAGTCGGCAGATTGAAAGTGATTTTTCATAATGCAAAAGCGGCTGTTAGTATTGTGCTTCAGCCGCCATTGTGAAAACGTGTTTTAAGTAATATCTCGAGAACGACTCATTGCTAAAGTTGCCTGTACATTAGGGTGGCACTTATTTTGGCAAAGTTCCAGTTTCACAGTGGAAGTTTCAACTCCACTTTTGGTTTAAACTCCAGATCACCAGTATAAATGAACTCAGTTCAAGCTAAATTATTGGAAATTAATTTGAACTTACCAGTATGTAAGTATCTAAACCAAAGTTTCAACTTCAAATTAATAGTTCAAGTGAATTAAGAGTGATTTTAATGACTGTGTAATATTTAATCATCAATTGAATTCACTTTTTACATCTCTGAATATTATATATGTATGCAGATATAAAACAAAAATTTAAGTACGTGCAACTTAGAATTTAAATTTTTATTTTTCTATTCCACATAATGAACCTAGTTACGCCTTTTAAATGATTTCACACTCAATATATTGAAATGAAACCATAAAATTTTACTCTACGAATTTTACAGAAAAAACACCATGATAAATATGATGAGTATCAATTACACAAGGCACAGAAAATTTCGAGGTAAGACGAATCAAGCCGCATTATTCGACGAGTGACATGCAAATTTTCACAAAGTTTGTTTGAAGATAACGTTTTAGGTTTTGTTTTGAAAAATTAACTACCGATGCGCGTTGTAGAAGACGTTTATACAAAATTAATAATTTAAACTTTTATGTTGTCTTTAAAAAATCATTAGCTGGTTTCCAAGCTATAAATTATTCAGACTTAAAAAACTTTGGCCACCTTTCATTTTTTTCTAAGATTTTGATATTAAACATGGCGACCAACCATTCGACACTTGAGTCGATACACCGCTGGAAGAAAATTAACCGAGTGTTATGAAAATTTAGTGACCGATATTAAGAAAGCTTTGGGATAAGCTAAATATGTCTGCACGACAGTTGATGTATGGACAAGTGCAAGAAAAAGGTTTTTAGGAATGACAGCACATTGGGTAAGAATAAGCCATAAGTTCCAAGCTCTTTTCGGTTGAAAAACTAAAGACTTTATTTCATCGGTTTCGCTTCCTTTTGGACTTATAACGGTTTTTTATGGTTTATGGTGACTTTGAGACACCCTGTATGTGTATATATGCAAAGGTATATTAAAAATGATAATTTTCAGCTAAGCGAAGAAGACTTAAGTAGAAAGTCCGCTGCTCTAGCCTGCAAACGGTTTTATGGAACCCATCATTACATTAACGTTGCTAGTAAAATTAATGAAATTCATCAATCTTTTGGATTGAATAATGAAAAAATAACAGCAACAATAACAGATAATGGTTCCAATTTTATCAAAGCTTTTCGAGAGTTTGGAATAAATAGTTTTGATGAATTTTTATTTCGTTTACTGAGGATTTAATAAGTTTCAAAACCACTTATAGTCCAAGCAAATTAGGATAAAATTGAAGCGTATGTGGATGTAACATAATAGCATCTTAGATTTTTGTGAGATTCGATCATAAATAATATAAGCAACGAGAATATGAGGTTACTCCTGCTCAAAAAGGTGTGTTATTTGCAGGAAAAATCAAAACGTACAAGAAAGTGCATTATTCACTCCCTGTTTTTTGTTATTTTCCTATATAACTTTGGACCGATTTAGATCGGGTTTTAATATTTCATTTTGTAATTGCATAGAGTACTTTAGTCCACATTTACAGTAGAATTGGACCTTTTTTATCTTGCAGTTAAGCGCTTCAAAACTGCTTTGTTCGTTACAGATTTTTTCTTACTTCAACACTGTATAGCAACAACAATATAATACGAGAAAGATTTACATAAATGCCATCTTCTGGAAAATTTTATAACAAACAAATTTTGACATGGTGTTTTTTTCCTAAGATGCATATTTCCAAAGTTATATAGGAAAATAACAAAAAACAGGGAGTGAATAATGCACTTTCTTGTACGTTTTGATTTTTCCTGCAAATAGCACACCGTTTTGAGCAGGAGCAACCTCATATTCTCGTTGCTTATATTATTTCTGATCGAGTACCACAAAAATCTAATATACTATATGTATAATTTGACTGGACTATTATAGAGGAGTCCAGACTTTATTTGATTTCCATAAATCGTGACGTTGATAACTCTTTTACATTTAGATTTATTTTTAAAATGTCATTCCTGAAACCTTATTCGATTTATTGACTAAAAAGAATACTTCTTTATTTCATTCTTAGAGCCATTTTTTCGATAGTCAGTTAAACCTCAAGTAGTACTTCTTCCTCTGATAGCTTAGCTGATGATTGAAAAATCGGCTCTTATTGTTGAATAAGAAAGATTAAAATTTTGTAAAGAATGTAAATTAAAAACAAAAAATATGTTTCCAGATGATATATCATATCCATTTCAAACTGATGAAGACGAGGAGCATGACAATGGGCACAGCAGTGAAGATGACAACGTCGAAAATGAAGAAAACGATGTGCATTTTGAAACCGAATCTGTTGACTTGCACCTATCTTATCATTTGCGATGTGCTAGTCACACTCTTAATTCAATCGCAAGTAGCGATGCGTACAAGGCCATAAATGAAAACGCAACTTTAAAGTCGATACATTTCGGTTTAATGAAAAAATGCGAGACCTTTAAATGCAAAAGTTACTAAAAAAATTGATGAATTTTGAAAAACAAAACCAACACAACAATTGCTCGAATCCTCTTCTTAAATATTGCTAATAAATGTTAAGTGATTATTTCAACAAAAGCCACTCTAAAATAAGTTTTATTGATTTATTTACCAAAAATTAATGCTTTTCAACGAATTTTATTTTTATAATTTCACCACGCCCATCAAATATTTTCAAATTTAAAAATTATAAATTTTGAAAATCTAATAAAAATTTTGATATATAAAACATAACTGTGCGTTCCTCACAAGCTTCACAAAATAATTTCAAATATTAAAATTTTTCATTAGAAATATTTTGTGCAGATAAAATCCAGAAAAACATTTAAAATTGTCAATTTATCTGCATAAAATTGGCTAAAAATCGAAAAGCATTTATCAGAATTTCAAAATTTAGATGTCGATGGAAAGGTCATTGCCTCACTATTTAAATACATACAAAACATTAATAGGCGTCTATACAATTTTAAAGACTAATACGCTTAAACAGATAAAATAGCATTATTTTGACTAAATAGTGAATATTGTTACTTTTTATTTAACCGATTATCAAAATTTAAATTTTGTAATAATCTGTACGAATCAACAATTATTTTTGTATATAAAACATATTTCTACGATAACCAAAAGCTTTAATGATCACTTTACGCAGAACAAAGAAGAGTTGATAATCAAAACTGATTATCAAATCAGCGACAGTCAACTATCGCCTTAGCCGATTCCACCCCTGGGGGCTGTACACTTAAAAATAGTTCAATTTGAAAAATATCGGTTTGGACCGCAGCGTATTTCTTTTCAACGAAAAAAGAATTTGTCATACTAAATCGATCCACCCTAGTACCTATATAAAACTATTAAGATAAGTGTATAACACTTTCGGTATTATTCTACCAAATCGTCATTAGAATTCATGCCTTACATCGAATCCAAGAGCGTCTCATCATTTCCCGAAGGACACTTAACGTTATTTGTACGTTTGTGTCTATTGTTTGTTTTATCCGAGGTTGAGAGGACATGTTTTAAGTGAGATACTTAATAATGTCCACCAGCAGTTAAATGTGCACATATCACACATTAAACTGCTGCGATAGTCATTTTCGAAGGCATCAGAGCATCAATTATAATGATAATGGAGCTCAAAAAGGGTGGTGATTTTCTGATTGAGATAGAACATAAACAAGACAAGCGCTAGGACACGAAATTACAAATTAACTACACATTTATTTGCTTTAACACGAAGACGAACATTAACAGAACTATACTTTTCGTGGAATCATCTTGGGAATAGAAACACGTTGGTTAAATTGCCACAGAAATTATAATGTGTAAGATAAGAAGAGAAATGGCATGGAATGAGGTATAACATTTCAGAGGAATATTATAACTAATAGCTATTTATCATAAAGATAATCATCCACCTACCTAAATATTGTTTGTATTAGGGTTGGGCTGAAATACTGAATTTTGATAACAGTTTTCTAATAAGGACAGACGGATCTGGAAAGAACACTTCTCTACACTGCTTAACGGTGAAGACAGCCAAGATACCGCTAGTAGGCAGAACACTCCATTTAACTTGGAGAATGATGGCCAACAGTTCCGTCCACCCGACCTAGCCTAAGTGCTCTGAAATGCACCAACTACAGAAGAATTAGTCTCCTAAACGTCGCTTATAAAATCTTGTCGGCTATCCTGTGTGACCGCTTAAATCCTTTTGTCAACGATCTGTATGTATCAGTATGGTTTTAGGCCAGGCAAGTCAACCGTCGATCAAATGTTTACACTCCGACAGATTAAAAAAAAAACAGGATTTCCTGATCGATACTCACCGTTACCACATCTTTATCGATTTTAAAGTCGCGTATGATAGCGTGAAAAGCGACGAATTATACAGAGCCATTACATATCTCTGCATCCCTGTCAAACTCGTCCGCTTATGCAGAATGACGTTGCAGAAATATCGCTGCTCCTTCAAAACTGGTAAGAACACCACCGAATCCTTTGATGTTAAGAAAGGATTGAGGCAAGGCGACGCGTTATCATGTAACCTATTTAACATCGTTCTTGAAATAATTGTACGCAACGCACAAGTAAACACCAGCGGTACAATTTACCAAAAAAGTCCGTTCAATTGCTTGCGTATGCAGACGACATAGACATTGTCGGCAGAACGAAGCGAGCTGTGAAAGGCACATTTGCGAGCGCTGAATCGATGGCGGCTAAAATGGGATTGTCGGTTGATCAGAACAAGATGGAATTATATGCTGTAATCGAGAAAAGAATCTCAATATCGTCGACTCGGGCAATATTCCACGATGGACGCGGACAGATATAATTTCGAAATTGTCAAGGACTTTGTCTACCGGGGTTCCATTAATACCACGCAAAATGACATCAGTGCAGAGATCAATCGAAGAATTACTCTTGCCACCCGCTATTTCTTCGGTCTAAGAAGGCATTTAAGTATTAAGGCCCTCTCTCAGAGAACCAAGGAGACTTTATACAAGAACCTAATCATCTCAGTCCTGCTCTATGGGGTAGAAGTATAGACATTGAAAAAAAATCAGATGAAAGTCTGCTAGGGGGCTTTGAGAGGAAGAATGTTCGTGTGATTTTCGGTGCGGTGTGTATCGAAGGAGTGTGGAGGAGAAGATTCAGCGACGAGCTAAAGGGGCTATAAAGCGAAGTTAAGCTGGTCAAAAAGCTGAAAATACAGCGGCAACGCACCTGCCCGAAGAGTCTTCGAATCCAACCCCGATGGTGAACGCAGCAGAGGAAGAACCCCTAACAGGTGGCACGCACAAGTGGAGAACGACCTCAACCAACTCGGTGTGCGCAACTGGAAGCGGCTAGCTAGGGACAGAACTGGCTGGAGGGGCTTGTTAGTTGAGGCCGTAGCCCATCCTGGACTGTGAGCGCCATCTTAAGTCAAGTAAATTAAGTATTTAATTTAATATTTGATTTTTTACAACTAACCATAGCCATAGGAGAGCTTCCATGTAATTTTGCTATTGTCCTTTGCACCTTTGCTTGCACATTAACCACCCACGAGCCACAAACCAAGTTCATATTTGGTTGAATACAAACTTAGAACCGATTCCGATTCTCTTTTCATTCTTGATAAGGTTCACAAAATAATTTCTAGTGAACTTTATAAATATTAAGGTACTAAGTCAAATTGAACCATTCAATTTTTTATAAAGAAAATTAATTTTATGACTTTCTTCTGAGAATATAAAATTACAAAAATAAGAAAATTCCATTGAAAATTAAATTTACCACTTTGCGGTGGAACAAAATATGCAACACTGTTAAAGTAAATAAATCGGGTGGCACAACGGCTCATGAAGAACCAGGGCAAGTGACTAACAACTCGTAACCATTCCTGTGTGCGCCTTTCGACAGGAATGGAAGGGACCTACAATTTTAGGCCGAGTCCGAACGGCTAGACGAGAAGCACTTATTCGTGACAAGTGATACTCTTGGAGGAATTGTCAATTCCTCGCAAGAGGCAGTAGCCCTGAAAAAAAACTTTTTAGTTTGTAGGTGGACGAGGCTGGGAAGCGATCCCAGACAACCAGCGTGACAGTCGAACGCTACGGGCTACTGCAACACTGTTGGAGAATTTATTTTTCAATAAAGGTTTAATTTTTTGAGTGGGGGTAGAACACAATAAGCTCTAAGTCTCGGACCAATTTGAAGAACTTATCTGACCTATGTATGTAATGTATACGTTAGCAGTATCAATTGGAATGATGTCTTTTCAAAACATTGAATAAAGCTTACGCTGTGGCTGTGGTATGACGAGGGCGACCCTCTGCTCCACCAAGTTATAGCTATGTAGATTATGGAAATCTATTTCGATCAGCTTAATATTATTCTGATGACAAGCGAAGCATGTGATGGTTGTTAAGGATATGTGCTATGTATGTTTTACGTTGTCATTGCTTTGCTTGAAAAGGATAAAAATGACCATAACGAAGTCTGGATTTTTTCACAGCTGGCAACGCAATTTAGTGTTTAATTTTGTTCTTAAACTTTTATTTCTTTCACATGCGAAGAAATTTCTGAATGGAGATCATCAGACTAAGGTATGGCTTTCTTTTGTGTTCAAAAGATAAATGGTTGAGAACACTTTCTGAATAAAAGAAGAAAATTATTTCAAATTAAATTACTTGACACTTTGATATAAATTATTGTACGTGTACATTGGAGAATGTACATACATATTTCTAGGTCCGGCATTTTGTAATTATATAAAAAAACTATATTTCTTTTCTGTGTGACAACGACACGCACAGAAGTGCAAGTTGATATATCAATATAAATATCTACCCGCGCAGAAAAGCAATCTAGGCACAAGAGTGTTTTAACATAGATTCTGGCAAGGGGTCAGCAAGGGTAAGCAAAGCTAGAACAAGGGTCTTGGCGATTATGACCCCTTTTGCCTCGTCAGGCAAAAACAAAAGAATACAAGTTGGCTTATGTGGGGACTTGATCCCGCGATCTTCTGCATGTCCAACTGGGCTAACTCGCTAAACAAAAATTCAATCTCGGAAGCGAATAATTTTCATACTCTAAAGTTTCATGCCATATTGCATAACATACAGAATAGAACAGGATTTTATGTACCTACTTGCTTTTTAGGTAGAACAGCTTAGAACAGGTTTTTCGAGATGTTTCTCGCAAATAGTAACAAGTGTGATATGAAAAAGAAGACAAAAGAAAGAAAGAGAAAGGTATCGTATGGTACTGAAATTGCACGGTGCTTATAACATGTTTGTTTTTGGTGTACAAGAGACATTCCTGATGGGGTACCGAAACATGTTCAACTAGTTTTTACTAGTAAGGGTCTCATGAGTGTTTGAAAAGTTTTCCTCGTCTAAATTTTTGGTACTGAAATCCAACAAGTGCCTGCCAAGTATCTGACAAGTTTTCCTCGTCTAGATTTTCCCTACTGAAAACTAACTAGGGCCTTGCCCAAATTAGACAGCAACTTAGCATTTTTCCAGCCGAGTATACATACATTGTAAAAATATATTAAGATATAAATTAACTAGGTGTTCAATAAATAATGAAATGCATGACTGGGTTGTACTTACCTACTTGTTCTTATTCTTATGTGCAAGTGGCTTATGTTAAATATTAGTCTATTATCTATTATCTTAAAACATGAATTTTAAGTTAATCTAATAAAAAAATGCGTTTAAAATTTGTATAAATATTTTACGAAAAAATAAAATGAAAATATATATATTTTTTTTTTATTTTTAACTTTTTTTTCAAATCTATTTTTATTAAATAAACAAAATTCGAAATTGCTATTTTAACTTGTGTTTATTATTTTTTTTTTCTTAAGGATATACAAATATAAGAAAAGCATTTCTATATCCACTGTCATTTTTTAGCAACATTCTAGTTTTTAGCTTTGAGAGCAAATTCGTGCGCTCCAGTAGAACATATTTGTTCTTTAAGGAATCGCATACAAATGTTTCACACAAAATTTGAAGCAGATCCGTTCGAACGCACAGATTGACGACCACCGACAAGCTGTTGTGAAATTATTTAACGCGATTTTAGGATGAGTTTTATATTTACGATGGCAGATCTTATATC
Source organism: Melangyna quadrimaculata (assembly GCA_949320155.1). NCBI lineage: Eukaryota > Metazoa > Arthropoda > Insecta > Diptera > Syrphidae > Melangyna > Melangyna quadrimaculata. Next base: position 419,553,815 of record OX439483.1, read on the forward strand.
TGCAAAAACTATTGGATTCACCGAATCCACGCAAATAATCACAAACGAATTAATTAGAATTTTTGCACGATAACCGGCGGCGTGCGTCGCGACGAAAGTAATATTAAAGTAAAGTGACAACTGACTGTCAAATGGATGATGGGCGCGTTTAGAGTAATTCCACAACGGGTAGCACAAAAGGTGCTGCCACCACGGTAGCTCAGCGATGGGGTGGGTTCAGCGACGTGTGGGATTTTATTAATCGACTTGCGATTAATGAAATTAATTAAAAATTGAATCAAACTGAAATTATAAGATTGTTTACAGGGTGTACCTGAGATAAAATGGGCGCCAGCGATTTTTTTTTTTAAGGAAAGGAAATCACAAACCTTTTGGAGCGGAAAACAACAAAGATGAATTTTGAATTAAAAGAAGAATTTGAAGTCTTAAAAGAAGAATTTTAATTACTTGAAGTATTGCTTGGGAAACCTTTCGAGTAGGAGTAAAACCCAAGATCTTTTAGCAAATGTTTGAACAAAAGATTTGAACAAAGGAAGATGGACTGTTAATACTTTTGTCCCTAAAGAACCAAACTGTTTTTAACGGGTCGCGAGTTCCACTTTTTCGGAAGTATTAACGGAAGCAAAAGCCAAACGATTAAGCAAATTTTCAACACAATAACTCTTAGATTAAAACGCAAAATTTTAATATTAGACACCAACAAAAAAATACTTAGCTTTTAAATCCTGCCGATTTCTCCTTCGTAGCTGAGGACAATTTTCCTCCTATTTCTGTTCTGCTTTCTCCCAAGCTTTCTCCAACAATTTTCTCACACTTTTCAACAATTTACACGACAACAACAATTCAACAATTTAACTCTCGACAAAAATCCAAAAAAAAAAATTACTCTTAAATTTCTTTTCTGATTATTTCCAAAAATTTCTTTCTCGTCCAAAAACCAGAACCTCAGATTCATATTATGTACGGGTAAGAAGTGCTCTTCCAGGCTTTCATCTTGCCTGGACGGCCGCTTCCTTTTCCCAATGCCTAAATGCTTTCGGCCAATCAGAAAGCGTGGATCTCGATCGCGTCATCATTCAGCTACACCCCGCATATTTGCGAAAGTGAGCGAACGCAGTTGAGACCCCACCGCCTATCCTACTCGCACTTTACACCCCAGCTTCCTGCATTGTCATCGCCACTGAATTCGCCGTCCTCTGGTATGACTTCCAGTGGGCGGGAATTCAATGAATGCATTCAGCCACCCTACTCACCCCCCCTTCAATTTTTAAAAGAAAGTTTCGGAAAGCCAAAAAGAAACTCAAGTCCAAAACCGTATACATTTTTCCCCCTCGAATAAAAGTAAAACTACTCTTGTGAAAATTGCTGGGAAGCTAACTTCAATATTTAAAATGTCGGAGAGGAGAGATTGGTAGTAATTCCCTACTTCGCGATTCTACTCTATATCGATGGACTTTTGCGCAGATTAAGGGGTAAAGGACTTGCATTTAATACTTCCGTTAACGTTCCATCTTGTACAATTAATAATTTAATAAAATGTTTACGTTGGGCATTCAGCCATTCTCATACAGAGTCTCGACCGTCTGAGCAGTCTATTCGGAAGATTGTGACCAAATTTCGCACCAAATTTACTTTGTTGGACATTAAACCAGCAACACGTTTACGTACTGTGCGTAGTGAAGAAAATATTGCGGCCGTATCAGCTAGTGTGACAGCTGACCGCGAAATGTCGATTCGGCGCCGTTCCCAGCAGTTAGGCCTTTGTTACAGCACTACGTGGAAAATTTTGCGGAAGGATTTGGGCGTAGAGCCTTTTAAGATACAGCTGGTGCAAGAACTAAAGCCAGCCGACCTACCACAACGCCGAATTTTTGGTGAATGGGCTCTTGGAAAGCTGGCCGAGGATCCGCTTTTTTATCGAAAAATTGTGTTCAGCGATGAGGCTCATTTTTGGTTGAATGGAAATGAAAATAAGCAAAATTGCCGCATTTGGAGTGAAGATCAGCCAGAAGCATTGCAACAGCTACCAATGCATCCCGAAAAAGCCACTGTTTGGTGCGGTTTATGGGCCGGCGGCATTATTGGGCCATATTTCTTCAAAGATGATGCGAATCGCAGCGTTACTGTCAATGGTGAACGCTACCGAGCGATGATAACAAACTTTTTTTTGCCCGAAATGGAAGTTCTTGACTTGCATGATATGTGGTTTCAACAAGACGGTGCCACATGCCACACAGCACGCGAAACAATGGCGCAATTGCGAGGCGAGTTTGGTGAACAGTTAATTTCACGTTTCGGGCCGGTCAATTGGCCGCCTAGATCGTGCGATTTGACACCATTAGACTATTTTTTGTGGGGGTATGTCAAGGCTAATGTCTATAGGGACAAGCCCGCTTCGATTGACGCACTGGAAGCCAACATCCATGCATTCATTCGTGAGATACCGGCCGATATGTGTGAAAGCGTATGCCAAAATTGGACTCAGCGGATGGGCTACCTGAGACGCAGCCGCGGTCAACATTTGCATGAAATTATCTTTAAACATTAAATTGCAAGGTTCAAACTATCGATTCAAATAAATATTTCATTCATTTTTTCGAATTTTTTGTGTTTTTTTTTTTTAAAGTTCTAAACCTCTTAAAAAATCACCCATTACTTAAGAGCAGGTCTCTGGTTGATGAAAACCAGGTATCTACTGAACTCTTAAAGCATTTTAAGACCACAACGGAAAAGAAAGGACTAAAATGGAGAAATTATGCTAAATAGGCCAGTGAAACTTGTTGTGGTAAAATTTACCGCATCAACGCCTCGACATCGTTTGCAAACATTTCTTTTTTGGACTTCACCATCATCGTGAGGTTAAATATTTCTTTTTTAATTGTTTTTTTTTTTGATACGAAACCAATAACTACTCTAGCCGTGTTTTTTGGGAGAGTGACTAGCCACCTAGTAAAAGTTTTACACGGAAAACACAAACAAAATTCTCTATAATAATTTGTTTTGTTATTGTTTTGCTTGTAAACATTTTGCTGAGTTGCTAGTCACTCTCTCAAAAAACACGGCTTCTATTAAAGCAAGTAAAAATGGTTTGAAATTGTACACAATACAAAAGATTTACACCTAAAAACACACCTCTTTGGGCTCCCCTCTTTATTTCGGGTTATGTTCTGCAGCCCAAAAGATTTTCCCCATATATCATTAAAACTAAATTTTATCATTTCTCATAGAACTTTTCAGACCGGTCGGTCGGTTTGGCACTGGTCTATAAAGAGCGAGGGAAAAGATGTTGTTAGAATATTAATGAATTCACTTACACACCAAATAAATAAGACTATCTTAATGATCTTGACACCTATTTGAAAGCTTAAAGTAACGTCACTGCTTCCTAAATTGATGTCCAAGACCAAAATCAAAATCATTGACCAATGTATTGAAAATCCAAGTGTTATTTATATAGCACATTCAAATGAAGTCGACTGATATGGGGAAGTTTAAGTACTTTCCGTCTGCGTATTAGAGCTGGCCACGAGACGAAAAATGTCTTGGTTTCTCATGACGAGACCGAGGCGAGAAGAGACGAGATAGAAGATAAAACCTGTAAAGGTATCCGAGATGAGACCGAGACGATACTGAATTTTATGGTGGATTAACATGTAAATATATATTCGCCTGACTTCTGCAAAAAAAGGGGATGCTAAATTAAATTTATTTATACAGGCTGTCCCGTAAAGGATGGTCCAAACTTAAACTGCTGAAAGGCCAGGTCATGACCTATCAGAATTTGGTATTGGCATTTTAAGTTTTGTTCACGTGCTCAGAAAGGAAGTGAGACAATTTCTGAATATGAAGTGTCGATAAAGATTTTGGCCGATAGCTGTAATTTTGGTTCATTTCTAGAAACAGCATTGAAAGACAAATTTGTTATGGGGCTTAGTAATAAAAAAGTGCAAGCCAAGTTAATAGACGAAGACACAGTTACTAAATCATTAGAAAATATGCTTGAAAAGGCTCTAGCAACAGAACTTTTAATAAATGAAATGGAAACAATTACTTTAAAACCATGCAGTTTAAATCAGTTTCAAGCTTATAATCGTGGGAGCTATGAAAATTCCCGTTGTAAAAGCTCAAATCGAAACTCCATATCTCCTTCCTATTCACTTTCATCGCGAAGAAATAAAAACCGTTCTCCTTCTCCGTTTAACAATAACAAAAATAATAATCGAGGGAGAAACCGTTTGAGGCAGAACATACAGTGTTTTCGTTGTCATAAATGGGGGCATGTATCGAGAGACTGTTACTTTGCAAAGTCATCTCCAAAGCGTACACAAAAACGAGGAAGCAAGGGAAACATACACAATCTGCATGAGAAAACAGATGATTATGGTAGCGTAGATAATAAGAATTTAAATTATATTAATTGGGTTGGATTTAGTAATATAAACTTCATAAATAAAATAGATAATGCATTATATTTGGAAGTAGTATGTAATAATAAAATAATTAAAATGGAATTAGATTCTGGTGCATGCATTTCTGTTATCCATTTTGACGAATTTAGATCTCTTTTTCCTGAAGTTAAAATTATAACTTGCGAAACAAATGTTCACGTAATATCGGGGGATAAAGTTAAGATCGTTGGTTTTGCTGAGGTGGGAGTTTACGTCAAAAGTGTAAATCATAATCTTAAACTCTATTTGGTTAACACAAGTCGGAAGTTCACACCCCTTTTGGGACGTTCATGGATGGACTGCTTATTCAAAGATTGGAGATTGGCATTTAAAATTAATCAGATAACAAGCCAAGTGGACCCAAAGGCTGGTCATATTATTCAAAAGTTTCCGTCGGTTTTCTCGAAAACAAATAACAATCCTATTAAAAGCTTTAAAGCCGAATTGGTAATGTGCCAAAACAGTACTCCAATTTTTTTTAAGCCATACACCGTGCCTTTTGGATTGCGTGAGCTAGTTAATAAGGAACTAGACAGATTGTGTGAGGAAAGTATTATTTTTCCAGTTAGGTACAGTTCCTGGGCATCTCCAATAGTGGTTGTACAAAAAGCAAATGGGTCTGTGAGATTATGCGTGGATTGTAAGGTTACAATAAATAAGTACGTCGAGACTAATCATTATCCACTTCCGAGGTTTGATGACATAATTGTGAGTTTTGTTGGATGCAATGTATTTTGTACCTTTGATTTAGAGGGGGCGTATGTCCAATTAGAAGTAACTGAAAATTCCCAACAGTTTTTAACGATAAACACTCACCGAGGATTGTTTAGATACAGACGTTTAGTTTATGGAGTTAAATGTGCTCCGGCAATTTTTCAAGCAACGATGGATCAGATATTGGTGGGAATCGAAAAGGTAAAATGTTTTATAGATGATATTCTAATAGGTGGGAAAGATGAGGCTGAGTGCGAAGAGATTCTTTTGAAGGTACTAGATAGATTAGAAACTTATAATGTAAAGGCAAATTTGTTAAAATGTAAATTCTTTTGCCGCGAAGTAAAGTATCTAGGGCATTGCATATCTGGGGAGGGTATAAGGCCAAATTTTGAAAAACTCGAAGCAGTAAAGAAGGCTCCAACGCCACGGAACTTACAGCAGCTTAAATCATACCTTGGGTTGATTAATTATTATTCTCGTTTTGTTAACAACTTTTCAGCTGAGCTTAAACCTCTTTATAATTTAACGAGACTGGATGTTAAGTTTGATTGGTCGCAAGCATGCGAAGACTCTTTTCAAAAGAGCAAAAGCTTGCTTTTGAATAGTTCACTTTTAGTTCATTATGACCCAGATAAGGAAATTATAGTTAGTTGTGATGCAAGTCCTTACGGGGTTGCAGGTATTTTATCGCATGTGGTAAATGGTGAAGAGCAACCGGTGTTATTTACGTCAAGCACGCTAAGTCCTTCTGAACAAAATTACTCCCAGCTTCACCGTGAAGCGCTAGCCATTGTGTTTGCGGTCAAAAGGTTCCATAAATATATATATGGGAAAAAGTTTACAATCCATAGTGATAGTCTCCCATTACGCGAAATTTTAAATCCCAAAAAGGGTACTCCACCTGTGGCCGCAGCCCGTATCCACCGTTGGGCGATTTTTCTGAGTATGTACGACTATACGCTGGTTCATAAATCAGCATCAAAAATGCAACATGCTGATGGGTTGTCTCGTTTACCTCTCGAAAATAAAACTGAGGTTGAAGACATTCAAATAAATTCTCTAAACTTAGGTGATAATTTACCTTTACTGTTTAGTGAGATTGGAGTGGCTACCCAGGAAGAAGAAGAATTAAAGCTTCTACACTCATATTTAAAAAAAGGGTTTCCGAAAACAGTTCCACAAGGGTTTGAAAAATATTTTCAAAAGCAGAAAAGTTTATCGGTTCACAATGATTGCATTTTGTATGGGAACCGAACACTTATTCCTGCTAAAATGAGAGAAGAGACGTTAAAGTTGTTGCATGATACTCACGTCGGAATAGTAAGAATGAAGTCATTAGCGCGGACTTATGTGTGGTGGTTAGGAATAGACGAGGACATAGAGAGATATGTACAGCAATGTAATAGTTGTGAAACAACTTCAAGGAGGTCATGTACCAACGAGACTAGTAACTGGCCACATTCAAAGAGATTTTTTTGGTAGAATTCACATTGATTTTTTTCATTTCAACCAAAATACTTTTCTTATCCTTATGGATAGTTTTAGTCGTTGGATGGATGTAAAATTAATGAGAACAACTACAGCCGGAATGTTGATAGATGTTTTGCGAACAATTTTTTCATATTTTGGGTTGCCGGATACAATAGTGTCGGATAATGGACCACCTTTTGGGTCCATTGCGTTTTCAAGTTTTTGTGTAAATAATGGAATTAAATTGGTAAAGAGCCCTCCATACCATCCAGAGTCCAATGGGTTAGCTGAAAGGGGTGTACAAACAATAAAAATGAGTTTAAGAAAATTTTTGTTAGATTCCAACAATAAAACAGTGCCAATAAAACATAAAATTGAAAATTTTCTTTTGAAATATCGAACAACGCCATCTACAGCAACTAACGAAACCCCTTTTAACATGATATTCAAAAATAGACCTAAGACATTATTGGATCTTTTAAAAACGGAAAATGAAAAGAAAATGGAAAACAGGGATGAAAGTACTAAAGTTTCTGTACATGAAAAAAGTAATAAAATTTTAAAATCTATTAATTTTGGAATCGGAGAAAATGTTTTGTACCGAGCTGAAAGCAAAACAAGTATTGTTTGGTTACCCGCAACAATTATAAAAAAGTTAGGAAATGTTGTTTATTTAATTAGCTTAAACGGTATACATCGTAAAGCACATCAAAATCAGCTTAGAAAATCAAATGTTAAAACTTTAAAATTTGCGCCAGTTCGAACATTACGAAATAATAAAGAAGCTGAAAACGACCAGAGTTCATTAAAACGACAATCTAAAAGATTGCAACTTCAAGTATATAAACCAAAATATAAATTTTGAAAAATAATGTAAACGGAAATTACTACATTTATATTTATTATTTTATGAATTATATATTTTATTTTTATTTTAACTACAAATTGTTAAATACAAATTGAAAAAAAAAAAAAAAAAAAAAAATTGTTTTTGGGTAGTTTTAGAAATAGTTTACTTTAGTATTTTAAGTAGATTTCTATTTAAGTTTGGGGGGATGTAATGTATGAATTCTTTTACACCCCAGTGTAAAATAAGCTAGCATATAAGTTATTACCTTATTGTTAAGAACATATAAATCAATAAAGTTAGTCGTAGTATAACAGCCAAAGTGCGTGCGTCTCATTTCTATGAAGTCTTCGGATCCATCGCGAATAAATATGAAAAAATAAAACTTAAAATGCTCCGCGGTGATGTTCTTTTTCGGTTCGAAATGCTTTAAGAGTTTTGCTATTATGTCGGCGTAGCTAAAATTTTCAGGTTTACTTGGGGCTACTAAGGTTTTCATGATTTTATAAAGTTCTATGCCCCCAAAACCAATTATAAATGAAACTTTATCTTTTTCATCTGTGATTTTATTTAACCGCAACAAATGATCCATACGCTCACTATACGAACTAAAATCATCACCAATGTTATAATATTCAATATTTCCCACAAAATTTGTAGCCATTTTTATCGTATTATCAACTTTTTCGTCTTTTTTAAATTTAATTTTAATTTTTTCTGTTGATCCCGTTTCGTCAGCCATAAGGCAATTTAATTACCACTGTATACAAAATTGAGTCGCAATTCTGTTAGTTTTTGATTGAAAACTATGTACTTTTTTTTCGATTTAATTTTCATATATGTTTTATGTATTTAATTATTTTTAATCCTCGTCGCCATTTTCATATTTATTCGCGATGGATCCGAAGACTTCATAGAAATGAGACGCACGCACTTTGGCTGTTATACTACGACTAACTTTATTGATTTATATGTTCTTAACAATAAGGTAATAACTTATATGCTAGCTTATTTTACACTGGGGTGTAAAAGAATTCATACATTACAGTACATACCGAATCATAACGGTTTTCGAGAAACGGCTATTTTTCGAAATTGTAAAAAACCTTTACTTTGAATCAGTTTTTTGCTCAGCCTGTCCATAATTGACTTTTGTTTTTTACAATTTGTACACTTTGGCTAATAGTTTGAATTATTTTACTGAATAAAAAAATGTTCATTTACATCACCATTTACCTACAAACTAAAAGATAAACTTGAACTTTGACCAAACTTAATTTTTGACCTCAATCTTCTTAAGAGCTCCATGAATAAAATTCATATGACACAACACAGGTTTTATCTTTCAAAAATATCCCGTTTTTCTGTAGTTTTTAAAAAATATAAAACTTGCTAAGGCGGTGCTCAGATAGACAGTTATAACCGTTTGAATCCAATAAAACAGGTTAAAAATAAAACAAAAATAAAACACTTTTGTTCAAGTATCAAGTATATCGATAAAATTAAAATAGTATCTTTTCAAACATGACTCCGACAAAGCTGAATTTTGGTGGAGAGCTTCATTTTGATGTCTTATGCATTTTTTTTAAATAAAAACCTTTAATTTTGGCAACGACTTTCGATTTTGTAGGGTGAAAGGGGAAAAGTCCAGTATTTTTGAAAATTTATCGAAAAGCATCAGGTTTTTTAAGAACTGTCTTTGGAAAAACGGTAGCTATAAAAATTCCGCCCAAAAAAGATAAACCACTTTTTTCGCCGGAGCGAGAGATTCTGAAAGAACGGGGACAAAATATTTTCTACACCGTTGCATTTGCGCTCATTTGTCTCAAAATCCATTAGTCTAACAAAAAAATTATAGTTATTTATTCTTTGTAGAATATTATAAGCTACAATTTTTTCAAAGATATTTCTTAAAAAAACCTGATGGTTTTCGAGAAATCTTTAAAAATACTGGGCTTTTCCCCTTTCACCCTATAAAATCGAAAGTCCTTGCCCAAATGTAAGGTTTTTTATTTAAAAAATGCGTTAAAGATCAAAATGAAGCCCTCCACTTTGTCGGAGTTATATTTGAAAAGATATTTTAATTTTATCGATATACTTGAACAAAAATGTTTTATTTTTGTTTTATTTTTAACCTGTTTTATTGGATTCAAACGGTTATAACTGTCTATCTGAGCACCGACTTAGCAAGTTTTATACCTTTTTAAAAACGTCAAGAAAACGAAATATTATTGGAAGATAAAACCTGTATTGTATCATACGAATTTTATTCATGGAGCCCTTAAGAAAATTAAGGTCAAAAATTAAGTTTGGTCAAAGTTCAAGTTTATCTTTTAGTTTGTAGGCAAATGGTGATGTAAATGAACATTTTTTTATTCAGTAAAATAAGTCAAACTATTAGCCAAAGTTTTAGTGTTCAAATTGTAAAAAATAAAAGTCAATTATGGACAGGGTAAAAATGTAAAGTTTTTTTAAAATTTCGAAAAATAGCCATTACTCGAAAACCGTTATGATTCGGTATGAACAAGTTACCAAATTCTGAAATGTCATGACCTGGTCTTTCACCATATTCAGTTTGGACCATCCTTTACGGGAGACCCTGTATAATAAATTGAAAAATTCAATTTCAGTTGTGTAAATATTTATTTTCTTCTGCACAAATATGCAAAATATATGGGCGACAAATTATATTTTGACGTATGTAAAATATTTTGTTCCAATAGGCAATATTCAACAGGTTGTCCGGAAATTGTATTTTTCGGAGACGTGACAAGGACGAAACTACGAATTCAAATTTTCTCGCGAAAAAGGCGAGACTGAGACCGAGACGAGACTTACAAAAGGCTCGCCGAGTCTCGTCTCGTGGCCAGCCCTAGTCGGCATTCCTTCTATAAGCCAAATTATTAATTAAATGCCACACAATTCTTCTTATCAATTTGAAAGTGCTAACATTATTATTATAGAATATACCTACCTATTATATGACGTATGACGTAGGTTTATTATATGCTTATAGGTAAGTCGTATGTGTATAAAATAAACTTATTAGACTTTCCCCTTTGGGAATATCAATGGGCTTATTGACCTCCAGCAATCAAATTTAATAAAACAGCTCTCTCGAGATTTCTATACAAAGTTAATAATACAAAATTACAACTTTTGCTACTGTCATTAAGTCATTAATGTCTTAATGACATCATCAGGGTACGACATCTGTAATTTAAGTGTTAACACAATATAAATCACACTTCGTCAAGCAACAACTTTTTGTACGAATTACCATAACTATAGGCTCTTATCATACCACAGACACAAAATTATCTATCTAAATGTGCCTTCTATAGTAAGCTACATATAAGCGAATGTATAGCTTGTAATTTCAACTGAAACACACTCATGAGTTGCATTAATGAAAATTAATTACCAAGCGCATTATTCAAAAGAATTTCCCCATAAGGAAGGGATTACACTTTAAGAACGAAGTTCAAATATCATAGTGTAGGGAAATGTCACTGTAGCCTGTGAGGTAGAGTTGCTTTTTCAAGATCTATATTTTTTTTGAAGAAACACGAGACAACGCCAACTTAATCTATAAGGGTATTCATATGCAAAGTCGTAAACCAGTAGATAAGTTTACGATTTGGTTAAATTTATCATTATTTGGTTAATGAACTGTCAAATTTTCTATGGGAAATGGTTTGTACAATCTGGTTAAAATTATTCATGGATTTTGATGGGTTAAACTTATCATTTGGTTTGACCGGTTTCACACAAGGAAGCTGAGTTGCCAGAAACTAGTAAGTTTGCAGACGAGAAGGTTGTGAGGGCAGATTTTTTTCCTTCCCCTTACGCCCTTCTCGACCACAAACTAAAAATTGCTGGCAGCTCAGTTTCATTGTGTGAAAAACGTCATTGTGAGTTTTAGAATTAGACGTGTTTCAGAAATATGATATCTGTACATATTATGGCCTCGTTCACTTTGCACTGATATATGTTATCTCGAATACTCGAGTATCCGTATAAGTTTGTGAACGACATGAACCGGATAGGTTAACTTAGCACACAATTCAACGTAAAATTTAAATTTGAAGTCAGCTGTTGTTGACATTTCTCTTCAGATAGCTGAATTATACGAGAATTTCGAATTGCGAATTGGTTAGTGAACGAGGCCAATGATATCTCACTCAGAGAACTAAAGAATTTTTTTTTAATCCAATTCTTTATTGAGGCTTCTTGAAACACATAGTTATTTTAGTCAAGGACCTTTGTGCAAAAATTCTAAATTTTGGTAAAATGTTTGGGATTTTGATGGGTTGTAGAGCTATTTAATAGGAGTATTTGAGAAATTATCCACGCCTCTAGCTGTTGAGCAATCCGCGTAATCAGCGTTTACAAAAAAAATGGGCACGAGTGAATCGCACAAACTTGCTCTCGTAGCTAACAACTTTAACGTAGCTTAAAATTGTCAATGTGCATATGTGGTTCTATAACATTATGAAATAATTAAAAAAAGTATTAAAAACAATTTAAAATATAAATATTATGACTATAATTTACTTTAGATTTGTTTTTTTTTTTTAATAGTTTAAACATACAGAGCTTAAACAAAAGTGTGCCATCTGATTTGTTTGATAAATGTGAATTTACGAACCAAAAAATTTTAAAAATCAATAGAGCGGTTTTCTTAAAAATTAATTTGTTATATATAAAAATTCTGGAACATTTTTAAAAATAAAATTTGGTATGCCAACTTTTAGAATTAAATAACTTACAATTTTACACAAAATTTAAAAAATATTGATATACCCGTTTTCAAGATATTGAATTTTCAAAAAAAAAAATTTCAATACTTTTTTAAAATCCAAAAATTATTTTTTCAAAAAATTTTATATGCAAAATTGTTGAAATTGAAGAGGACCACTTACACACAAAATTTGGTTGAAATCGGTGTAGCCGTTAACTTAAAAATAAGGTACCGTTAATAACCGTTACAAGTTTTTTTTTTTCTACCAAAATATTTATTTTAGTAAGTTTTTGAAATAAATCAATTTTTGTATATTGGTTGTATGACAGGTGCCGTTATTTTTTGAGATAAAAAAAAATTCAATTTCCCGTCTAGGGAATCCCACAAGAACCTTAAGTCCAAAGTTTGAAGAAAATCGCTTCAGCCGTTTAGGCTGCAGTTCGAGGTACATACAGACAGACGCACAGACGGACAGACGGACAAACAGACAGACAGAATTGCGAGACCCACTTTTTTCGCTTTCTCTATCATGGTAATGTTAGGAAAACTTATTATCTTATTTTTGTGCACGAATCCTAAATTTGCACTATACTACTTGACCGAGAGCTGGCAGCAGATTTTGGTCGTGAAAGGAAGCCAAAAGATATGAATAGTATAAGTAGTACTGGGGGTCAATTCTCGATCTGTAAAGCTGTGAAGTGATAAATTATCCAAAACTTTACACGTTAATAATTCGAAAAGTGATATTAAATGTTAAAACTTGGTAAGAAATTAGGAAGTTTAGACATTTTATTTAACTTTTTCACACTCATCCAGAATCGAAATATTAACGTTTGAAGTCTTTGGATAATTTATCACTTCACAGCTTCACAGATCGAGAATTGACCCCGTGAAGGTGGCCCCGTTACCACGTAAAAGTGCATCAAAAGTACAACTTTTCTGAAAATTAAAATCGGGTGGGAAAATATTTCAAATGTAATACAACTTGACGCCACCAACTCCCTGATCACAAAAATGGTTTCGACAGACGTCTAGGTGGCCCCAAAATACAGACAGACGTCCCCAAAAACGCCATTTTTTTTTCGCGTTTTTAGGCTTTTTGAGAAACCACATGAAATTGATCACAACTTTTAGCCATGGACTCCCTGAGTGTGAATATGCACGTGACAGACTACTAAGTGGCCCCGAAACCCTTGACAGACGTCCCTGATAACGCGTTTTTTTTGCGTTTTTCGTCAAAAAGGAAACCGCTTGAAATGTATCACAAACGAAAGATCTTGACCTCCTGAGTACGAATATGTACATGACAGACGTCTAAGTGGTCCCAAAACTCCCGACAGACGCGATTAAAGTCGCGGATTTTTTATTGAATTTTTTTAGTTAATTGATGTATGCCACCAAAATGTATCGCAATCGGAAGGTCTTGACTGCCAGAGTATTAATGTATACAAAAAATGAGTTTATAGTGTCACCCAACAGCTGGAAAGTCGCGAAATAAACCGCGGATTTTTTATTTTAGTTTTTTAGTAAGAGAATTTTGGGGGAAACCACTTGAAATGTATCTCAACCAAAATATCTTTACCCAAAAAAAAAAATAAAATGTAGGTGACAGACGTTTGAGTGGTCCCAAACAACTGACAGCCGCGATATAATTCGCGGATGTTATTATTTTTTTTTAAATTGCATATTAGTGGTAGTTCTTCAAGTGTTTACCATTTAAAAGGTTTTGACTCAACAAAGTGAAATATAAGTAACAGCCGTTTTAGTTACGCCAAACTGCTGAAAAGCGCGATAAAATTCGCGGATGTAATTACTTGTTTATCAATTAGATTATCAATACAAAACTCTTGAAATGCACCTCAATTTATAGGGCTTGACTCCCTGAGTCGGAAAATATAACCGACAGACGTTTTAAATTACGCCAAACTATTGAAATCCGCGATATAATTCGCCTTCGAATATTATTATTGTTTTTTCTTTCAATTTAAACGGTGCCTATCTAATTAAAAGGTTTTGACTAGCTGAAAAAGAAATTTTGAAGAAACATGTTGTTGCGGTAAAATTTACCACAACAAGTTTCATCAGCCTATCCCCTCCCTTTATCCATTTTAACCTTTTCTTTCCGTTGCGGCTCCAAAATATTTGTAGAGTTCAGTTGAATCCTGGTATCCATCAACCAGAGTCCTGCTCTTAAAGTATTTTGGAAAAGTAACCCAAGTAGGTCTTCGTAAATCAAAGCTAAAAATGTGTGACAAACGGTCCACAAAACCATTAACTTTCCATGTGTGTAACAGGCGGTTCACACCAACTAACATCGTCAAACCCATCGTGTGACAGGTTGTCCAAACAATCATTGAGTGTGTGACAGATGGTCCACACTGGAATAAAACCTGATGAATCCGACCCATGTTCAACGACATGTGTGACACCTAGTTCACACCAACATAAATTTAGTATGGCGTAATGCCCAACCTAAAGTGTCCTGAACACAAAAGAAAAGTCACTGCGACGTGTTTCCCTATCCCCTTAAGTCTGCACGAAGGTCTACGGGTTTAGAATAATTTAACTTTCGTGGAATTGATCAGATCCTGGCTCATCTTTCTATTTCGAAAATGACGACAGTCCCATCTCCCATCTGGCAGAATATTTTCCTCCAAGTTTTAGTTTGGGCCGGTTTGGGCTGGGGACTTTACGTGTAAATGTGTAATTTTTCGTTTACCTTTTTATACCAATTGTAATTGACGGTAGGGTTGACTGAACTCGTCCATTGAGCCACTTTTGGAAAGAGATCGCATGCGTGGCTTGGCTCGACTACAGCGCACATCTCAGCCGATAGGCAAGGTGTTGCAGTTAGACTGTGACCGAATACCACACGCACTGACGATCTGAAAGAGATGGCAAGATAGTAAGTGACGGAAATGGACGAGGCGAGTTCGCCATGACAAGACACTTTTGAATAAGCTACGAAAGAGTTTGGTTGAGAAAGTTAAAAGCGAAAAATTATACTCGTAGATAAACGAGTTGGAAATTTTGAGGTCGGTAAAGTTGAAAGGAAAAAGAAAAGAAAAGGAAAATCTGGTTGGAAACTCTAGACTGGGAGTTTGGGACAGGATTATTATCAGGAGGAGATTTTTCTGTCAGAGGCGATACAACGATAAAGTTGTTCGAGGAGTGGAGGCAGGATCTAGTTATCGAAGCTAAGTATTCCTTGTTTTAGTGTGAATTTGTGTTTAGAAAGTTCTCCTTTCGTCTTATTTTGTGGCCTTACAAAGATCGGCTTAAATACCCCGTTAGACCTTCGTTACGTGCCTTTGTTCTCCCTTAATTGCGGGACTCGCGACCGTATTAGAATACGTTGTGTTTTCGGGAACTTTCCCAAGGTGACCTTTCTTTGTGTCCTTTGTGGCGCACCATATTGTTAATTTGTAATTTGTGGTAACTTTCATTTTCAATTTTATTTTATCTTTGGAAAATTGGCCCTCTGCCGATCTCTAAAGTCACTTGTTAATCTTGTTTTATTATTGAAAAAATTTAGGGTTTTACACCTATATCTAAAAAGGTTTCCCTAATAAAATCAGCTTTCCCTATTAGAAATTTAATTCTTGTGTTTTTGTTTTGATTCAAAAAAAAAGAGAATTTTTGTTGTTTCAGGTTTGGTAAGTTTCAACCTTTTTTTTAAAGAAAAACTTCCTGGCGCCCATTTTTTTTTCAATTGGACCACTGTAGTTGGTGTTCCAATTAATTAATTAAATAATTTTCACTTTTGATATCTTTTCGATTAATCGAGTCGATCAATCGAATTCAACCTCAGTTGAATCCACCCCACCACTGAGCTACGGGTGGCAGCACTTAACCTGCTGTCAGTTGTGATAGAGCGAACGAGTCTAATCGGAACTGTCATTTTATTTCCAATTTCAACTGTCGCGACGCACATCGTCTGGTGCATTTTCTTTTTTATTTCGATTGTTAATAATTGTTTGGATTCGGAAAATCCACTTGTGTTTTGCGAATTGTAATTCGCCATCCTAAACCTAAATACGTCGTAAAGTTCGCGGAAAATATATCACAACAATGTTTTGAACACACCAAACCATTCAAATAGGCGATATAAGTAGCTTATATTCTTTTTTTTATGAAATTTGAAGTTGGGTGACACTATAAACTCATTTTTTGTATACATTAATACTCTGGCAGTCAAGACCTTCCGATTGCGATGCATTTTGGTGGCATACATCAATTATCTAAAAAATTCAATAAATAATCCGCGACTTTAATCGCGTCTGTCGGGGCTTTTGGGGCCACTTAGACTTCTATCATGTACATATTCGCACTCAGGAGGTCAAGATCTTTCGTTTGTGACACATTTCAAGTGGTTTCCTTTTTGACAAAAAAACGCGTTTTCAGGGACGTCTGTCGAGGGTTTCGGGGCCACTTAGACGTCTGTCACGTGCATATTCACACTCAGGGAGTCCATGGCTAAAAGTTGTGATCAATTTCAGGTGGTTTCCCAAAAGCCTAAAAACGCGAAAAAAAATCGCGTTTTTGGGGACGTCTGTCTGGATTTTGGAGCCACCTAGACGTCTGTCGAAACCATTTTTGTGATCAGGGAGTTGATGGCGTCAAGTTGTATTACATTTGAAATGGTTTCCCACCCGATTGCAATTTTCAGAAAAGTTGTACATTTGATACACTTTTACGTGGTAATGGGGCCACTGCACGCTGGCAGACGAACTTATTCGTTATCACCTTCACCAGGACTACATATACTATTAAAATCTTTTGGTTTCCTTTCACGACCAAAATCTGCTCCCGGCTATTAGACTGTACGTATATCGCAAGTAAAAATGGTGACGACAAAAAAAAAGACAAAAAAAATATAACGGTACATTCCACAAACTTCTAAACTATCCAAAAAATACATAATTAAATTTTTTGTTATGGTACATTTTTTTTATATCTAAAAGCCAAAAATTAGTAAAAATTCTATTCAAAGTTGAAAAATCTAAATTTTCTACATTTTGTTGGTTTTTTTTCCGTTAAAAAGCAATTTTTAATAAATATAAATACAAACTAAAAGTACAGGTTTGTTAACCAATTAATTCAGCGTCGTTTGATATATCTTACAAGCTTGTGTTGTGTACCTTCTGTAAAAAAAAATATTTTATTTAAAGACAAACCACGAAAAAAAAAATTAAGGTATAAATTAAAAAAAATATAACGGTACATTTAAGAACATTTTAAAATACCTCAAACGATGCAGAATTGAATTTATAACAAGATAGCAAACATTTAATTTTTTTATGTGCTGAAAAGTCTGTCAATTTTTTTTATAAAAACTTTAAAAAGTGAACATTTTAAACAATTTTGTACAGTATTTACTGATAAAACGGAATTGTAAACAAAATATAACACTTTTTTTCACTGTTAAATTCAACATTGTTTGAGATATTTGTGAATTTTTTCTTGTAGATATATCTTGAATAATTTAATAAAATGCATAAGGAACCATGAATCAAAATTTAAAAGTTTAAAATGATTAAAAACAAATAAAAATTATTACAGTACGACCTTAAATTTTAAAAATGTATAGTAAGGGTAGAAAAAGTGAAAATTTAAACTGAATTTTCGCAGTTTTAACAAAAAAAAAAAAAATATAATGGCGCATCCAAAAAACTTGAAAAAAAATTACATCAAACTACGCAAAATTATATTAAACATAAGATAAAAGAACTTGGTAAAAAATTTATTAAACTTTGAAGAAGTTTTTTTTACAGTTCTAATCGTTCCAATTTAACAGTCAAAGGATTTTTATAAAAAAAGTAGTATAGGTAATTTATTTTGTTTATTATTCGATTTTGCATTGTTTGAAATATGTGTCTATGGATAAAATATTTACTGTTCTCAAAATATTTTGAATTTATTCAAGAGACAACCATGAAAAAACATGATTTTTTTTTCAAAAAAAAAAAAAAATATAACTATAATTTCCAAACTATTTTAAATTATGCAGCAATAAATGGTTTTAAAGATTGTATGTTATTTTGTTTTATAAAGTAGCATTAAATTTGTCAAATTTGTATACGAATTGAAGAAAATGATTTTTTTCCATTTTCTTAAGTGTTTTTTGTTAAAACGGAGTATTTAACGGAACCCAATTAAACTAAATGCAGTACTAATTTGTTCTTTATTATATTTTCCGTCATATGTGGTATTACAAAAGTTTGTTTTATGCACTTTTTGGAAAATTTTTAATTTAATCTATCAAGAAACGTGGTACAAAATATTTGAGTTCTAACTAAAAAAAAAAAGAAAAAAAAATACAACGGTACCTACGTTTCACAAAGATTGAAAATATCTCAAATGATGACCAATTTAACTCATTTTTATATAAAGAACCGTAAAGTTGGAAAAAGTAGTAGCCCGTAGCGTAATGGTTAGTGCGTTCGACTGTCACGCTGGAGGTCTGGGATCGCTTCCCAGCCTCGTCCACCTAAAAAACTGAAAGGTTTTGTTTCAGGGCTACTGCCTCTTGCGAAGAATTGACAAATCCTCCAAGAGTATTGCTTGTCACGAATAAGTGCTTCTCGTCTAGCCGTTCGGATTCTGCCTAAAATTGTAGGTCCCTTCCATTCCTGTCGAAAAGGCGCACACAGGAATGGTTGCGAGTTGTTAGTCACTAGGCCCTGGTTCTTCATGAGCCGTTGTGCCACCCGATTTTATGAAGTTGGAAAAATCGTATTTGAAAGTTGAAAAAAAGAAAATGTTAATTTTTCTTACAATATTGACTATCGAAACTGAATAGCTAAGGGTACTGAATAACACTAAAAAAAATATTTTAGTTTGTTAATAATTTTATTTTGTGTCTTTTAAGATATTTTGCAGGTTCCTTCTGTGGATATTTCTGAAAAAAAAAAAAAAAACAATTAGCCCAGTCTATTTAGATTTGGCTTCTATGGGAATCTAAAAAACATATGGGGAAGCAATTTTTTGTGGGTATCGTAAGATAACTTTATAAAAAGCTAAAGTCCAAGTTTTCGACCATGGATCCCTTGCAGGGTTGCTACTATATAGATTTTAAGGCTCAACACAGTGTTTTGTATTTTTTAAACGGAGGGGTGTACAGGATTTTTTGATTTTGTAATCCATAGACTATGAAATATAACAAAGTCTTACACATACAAAATAAATCCGAAAAATCTAGGTTTTAAAGTCGAAAACAGGAAAGTAGACGTTTTAGAAATAATTTGCAGTATCTAAATCAGGATGAAATTTTATTATAGTAAATTTTATATTAATTAATTAATTAAAAATTATTTTACCCATATTTGAGGAATTTTTGATATATGTGTTGATTTTTGTCTCAGAAACACATTTTTGCACTTCAATTTTGTCAAGCTTTTGAATTTTATATTTTTAAAAATCTGAAATTCTTAAGAATGATGGAGATTACTAACTTATGTTTTGGACTTTCTTTTAGCACTTTTGCAAAAAGTGTAATTTTGTACGTATATAAGAAGAAGAAATAACAATTTATTTAAAAACTTTTTTCGTATGCGAAGTTGTTTGTTTACCTAATGTATCATCTGAAATTTGACCCAATAGCCGTCACTGAAATAGCCCGCGGTATATTTGTCGAAATTTTTTTGACACATTCATTTATTACTTAATATGTATCTACGTTAAATTAAAAGCGCTTTATTCGATTATTTAAAAACAAATAATGTTCTTACTGGATTATGCGCCGAAAATGTAACCAACAACGTTTATTTCCGAAAACCAAAACATGGTCAACCTCCAGACCATATATCTATGTTCGGCTTCCACCTTGAAGCATGTACAATCAGTAATGGAAAAAAAATTGTTCTTACATGCATTTAGTGGATGCTGCACGACGCGATGTCAGCAACTTTCGATATGGGGAAAATTAAATTTATTGCGGCTCTGGAATAAAATGTTGAGCTCAGTGATGTAATTGCAAAATTCAGAAATGATCACGTCGATCCCAAGGACATTGTTACCGCTGGAAAAAATTTTTGGTAGCACTTTATGGAGGGAACCCATCTAAGGATTCTTTAAATGATATGCGGCACAAGTGCTTTGTAACGATCTAAGAAAAGAACTTGCAACCTTGCAAATCTTCCCCTAACAGAAGGAGTAGCAAAATATCACTCATATAGGACATGTTCTCAAGTTCAACAGTGGTTGATCAAAATAGATGAAAAAAGTCCTATACTCTGTTCAGTTCGTATTTTCAGTACAGGGAAGATAGGATGTTTGCCTCTCACCCTTACTTTTATGGATTTCAATAAGCTATCTCTTTTTTTATAAAGCTTTTGCATTTTCCATGGTTGCCGTATCGCGCATTATAAATTGGCATATTTCTCTCTTCTCTCTCATTCAAATGTCAGTAGGGTTACCAATTGCTAATTTAGATTTCATAAATAGAAACAATGTAGATCGTAAACTAAATCTAAACAAAATTAATGTAAATGCACATAAAAATGAATCTATCTTTTTTCACAACACCAAGAGGTAAGATAGTAGGCGCTTTTTTTTAAGAGTTCCCCAATAGGCCTAATCTCTTTTTATGTAAAAATAAATCACAGACAAAATAAATTGAATTAAAAAAAACATTTATCACTCCGACGAGTAGTTGCTGGTGCTTCTCTATTCATTTAAGCTTATAACTAAATTTTCCACTGCTCTTTCAGTAAAAACATCAATTTCCCACATCTTTGGCTCAGTAGCCTGTTCGACGTGTTGGACATACCTTTGCCATTTTTCAGCGTCAATCTCCACAAGTCCTGTTTTTAGAAGATCTTTTATTTCTGTCGGTTTAAAAGACTTATTTTGGCTTGCCACTAATCCTTTCCTTAAAGTTTTATTGCTATGTTTGTGTTGTGTATTCTTAATTTTTTATGACTTTTAAGGATTAGGTTAGATTAGATTATAAGATTTATTTCAGGAAAAAGGATAAGTAATGCCTTATTAGACTATTAAGAAAGGAAATACATTTTATTTTATGAACCCTTGGTAAAATATTACAGTAAACACGAAACCTTATTCTTTTTATTTTTATTTTTATGAAGAAAAAAAACTATTTGGCAATTCAAATTGCAGTTAATTATTGAACCGAACTCCATCAAAAACTTTCTCAAATAGTAATTCTTCCTTAAAAAAAATACCCAACAAATATTGTATAGCAGCATTTTAACCAGTAAAAAAAAAATAAAACGAAAAGATGTAAGCAGAAAAACACGAAGTGACAACACTTAACACACATACATAAAATATAATGCTCTCAAAAGCTATTATAAAGCTGTAATTCTGAAAGCTACATAGCAAAAACCAAAGAAAAAGGTATTAGAATTTCCATCCCTTGACGTATGGGAACTCTGAATCAATGTGTTGTTTTTAATAAACACATTAAGCGACCGAGAGGCAAATTGTATGTATAGTGCATCTTGTTCTTGTCTTTCGTGTTTCTTGTTTCAGTCTTCTCACAACAACGGAGCAGACAGGTCATGATGGGATGTACGTGGGCTTATGAAATATTACAAAAACCATTTCAATGGCAGTCAGGGATTCTGTTTTTTATTTCACAGGCAATTTCTTAAGTTGATTGCAATGCAAACACCAGCCAGCACGTGTATGTTTGAAAAAGCTCTTCCATAAGGCCTGTACTGAAAATACGAACTGAACAGAGTATAGTGATTGGGGGTTGAAAAAAACAACGTTGTGTTGGATGACTCAAACAAGCGATGAAGATCCGGCACCAATTTCGATCCTCAAGCTTATTTCTTGCAAAGGTACCAAAAATTGCGATAAAGCTTGTGAGTGTGTGAAAGCAGGATTTCATTGCATAGCAATTTGCCAACACTGTTGTAGGGAGACTTTCAAAAATGCCCCCAAAAAACAACCAATCATGGACGATGATTCAGAGGACGAAGGTGGAAGAACTGTTAGCACGATTTCCTTCCAATAAGATAGTCTGCCAGGTCCTTCATGTAAGAAACCAAGGTTTCATACACCGGTACTTGAAATTAATTAAAGCCACGTAAGTGTATTTATTGTATGATGCCTCCCAATAATAATTATTTATTTATAAGACTCTTATAAACCATAAATAAAGTTATTTTTCAATTACATACACGACAACTAGAGTTATAATAATGCGAATTACCGGAATACGACCTGCCACACACGATAAAAGAAACTATTCCATTTACACTGCACATGCACACGTGATACACACATAATAAACACTGCACCGTGCGATACCCACACACACTTTTGTAACTGAATTATTGTTTCAAGCTTTATTCACTCATTACATTCTTAAATTTTAAAGATACAATTAAAAAATAATGTAGGTACTTATGGATACAAGTTTTGATAAAGTATATATTTTTTTTTTTTTGTATAAATCTTTTCGACGCAAATATTTATGTTATTTGAGCATAAGCCTCCCCCAGACTTCTCCAACTTCTTCTGTCAAACGCCTCTCGCCAGTATAATGGGCAATGTAATGTAACTGAATAAATTATTTAGATTCTACGTTTGAAGATGCGATTATGAAGTTTTTAAGCACTATAGTAAATAAACAATTGTTCGGACAAAAAACATGTGGTAAAAATTGTAGGTGATAGTGCTTTCAACAACTTTTAGAAGAAAATTTTTTGCGAAACACTAAACGAAACAAAAGTATTTGACTTTAAACTCCATTTTTTTTAACTTCTTGTAACTTGTAATACGGGATTAATTCATGAATAACAAATTCACTTTTTAAATCAAGATAGTGTTAACCCTGCAAGGGGTTGGTGGTCGAAAACTTGGAGTTAACGAACTCAAAACAAAAATTTCTTCCCCATATGTTTTTTTTTTTAAATACCTAAAATGACTGGACTAAATGAAAACGAAGTTATACATAGATTTTTATCAATATTCTATTTGCTTATATGTTAGCTTTTCGTTTCTATAGGTGCATTATCTTATATATAAAATATAAAAATGGATGTTTGTAAATATGTTATAGACTCCGAAACTGCGCAACCAATTGAACCCAAATTTTAAGGATATCTTTCATGTAAGTCCGAACGGGTTCCTGTGAAATTTGGTTATAACCGGTCTGGAAATTGGTCAACATTGAACAAAAATGCATTCCGGTAGGGGTAACTAGAACAAAATCCAATGATACCAAATAGAAAAATGTGCTTGAGAAGTTATAATCAGGTCCTTAGATGACAGCCTGAGGTCAAGTATTTTTTTTGCAATTAGGAGTAGCAGTATTAGTTGAAATTTCAGTTGCAATGAACAAAAATTCATACTGATAATTCATAAAAATAATAATGAACATATGTACGTACATAGGCTTAACACAAATTGGGTGGAACTTGAAAGTATAGTAATTGCAGTTGCAGCTATAGATGCAGTTTAAGATGGAAGACATTATATTGATTTCAAATAAAGTGTATTTAATGAATTTCTCAGAATGATTATCAACCTTAGCAAGGTGCACATGTCAGTAAGTAATTGCAATAAGATTTTCAGCTGCATTTGCAGCAATAGCTAATTAAAAGTTAACTTATTGTGAAAAATGTAAAAAAAACACTAGGTACAAATTACATCTGAGCAACTGCAAAGAATGATTTGAAAATGTGTACAATTATTAATTGTGACCCCACGACTAACCCTGGATTTAAAAAAAGTGGATAAAAGTTGCATTTTACAATACCTAATTCATAATAGTAGGTAAATAATAATAACTAAAGTGGGAAGCAATTCGCAGAACGAACTTTGAGCAAGGCTATCCACAAATGAAGTTACACATTTGCATTTCAACAAAAAAAAAGGATTTTGGTCTATTCATCATTTCCATTCACAACCCATAAGCAAAAAGGATCAATGTCTAAAGGTTAACAGAAACAACCCAATAACGGGAAGATCGCTTAACATCAATTGGTGTACTTAACACAGAAATAAGATACGCTGAAATTTGGACCTGCTGTGGAGTAGTAAAAGGAGGTATGGCAGGATTATATGACGGACTGGTAGCTGAAAAGTTGATGATGGGTGTGCTAAGATCAGATGAACTAAATTGTTGTACCGTGGAGGAAACTTCGTTCGTGACGTTGGTACCGAAATTTGGGTCCTTGTCTACAAGGCTGAAAAGAAATCTTGGAAGGCATTTATTTTTGACTGAGTGTCCTGAGTTCCTTCCAGTAATTTTATTAATTTCTTTGCATGCTTGCGGAGAAGGACGTATTTCTTGAAGTCTATTTTTAGAGACGTTGTTGAAGTCAATATTAACACTTTGATTAATGAGCTTGGAGAGACATGAAATTCTGGATGATAGCTAGTGGTACTCAGAGTTAACTTTGTTCAAAAATAATGAGATATTAATGAAAGTTTGGTACAAATGTTTCATTTGGCATTTTGGCATGTTTATCAAGAATTAAAAGAGTCTTCAAAAAATATTGGTTGTTAAAGGGTGTTTTTTTGAGGGGCAGGGGAAAGTGTCCACGCGAAGGAGTGAGTCACCTATCAATGTTTGTACCCTCCGCTTACCCATTCCTTTACCATTGAAAATACATATTCTACTAAAGGGTGGTCCAAACATAATGCACGATAATTATTGTGAGTCACACCTTATCGTCAAGTTTGTTGCCCAACCTAATTTGACATTTCTTTGTTTCACTGTTTGATAAATTCAACCATGGAGAAATTCACAATTGAGCAGCGCCAGCGCGTTAAGATTGTTGAAGCCTTTTACGAAAATGGGAGTTCAAATCAAAATGCATTTCGTGCACTTCGTGATTTTTTTGTTCAGCATAATCGACCAAATGTGTCCACAAACGGTAGAATTGTGCCCAAATTTCAGCAAACCGGGTCTTTAGGAAATGTGAAAACAACTGTGCATGCTCGCCCAGTTCGTTCTGCGGAACACATTGCTGTTGTTCGCGATAGTGTAGCAGAAGAGCCGTCAACCTCGACTCGTGCCCAACAGTTGAACATCTCACGATTCACGAACATCACTGATGCGAATTTTGAATAAAGATTTGAATTAACACGCTAACAAGGTTCAACCGACTCAAGAGCTGAAGCATACTGACCATTTCAAGCGTCGTCAATACACCGAATGGTTGGTTGAACAGCCAGAAGTGAATGTTGACCTTAGAAAGAAAATCATCTTCAGTGACGAGGCATACTTTCACCTCAGTGCATTCGTTAGCAAGCAGAATTGCCACAGTTGGGCATATGAGAATCAACGAGTGATTGTTGAAAAGCCGATGCATCCACAAGGAGTGACTGCTTGGTGCGTTTTATGGGCTGGCGGCGACATCAGGCCGTAGTTCTTCCAAAATGAGGTTGGCCAAGCATTTACGCGAATGGTGTTCGCTATCGCAAGCTGATTACGAACAGAAAAATTGAGGATATAGACCTTAACGATATGTGCTTCCAACAGGATTGTGCCACTTGCCACCACACAGCCAACGAAACAATGGCTCTTTTACGCGGGAAAATTAATGGCCGTGTTATCTCACGTCGCGTCCGTCGTGGCGATGTTAATTGGCCGCCACGATCATGTGATTTGACACCGCTGGACTTCTTTCTTTTCACTTCTTTCAATTCACGACCTAAAGGATGAGTTAATTCGGCACTTTAACGACATTGAGCCTCAATTATGTCTCAGAGTCATTGGCCCTGAGTAATAAACGAATTTCGAGTCGAATCTTACTTAGATTCGATTTTTTTGTATGGAATAAACTCGAATTTAGGATTAATTCGACTTAAAATTCGTTGACCATCGGATAGAGAAGGTATGCCACCGAAGCCGTGGCGAGCATTTGGCCGATATTTTGTTTCACACATAATTGTCATAGATCCTTCTATCACAACAAAAAAATATTAAGATAATTCTCTAAAAACCTTTTGTTTTATTTACAATTAACATCGTGCGTTTTCGTTGGACCACCCTCTCTAAAAAAACACTTTAACTGCGTTTATACACAAGAACCTTCTTACCCTCCTCTCTATTTTTCTTTCATTTGAAAACTTTGTTTGAAGAATTGAAAATTCGCACTTAAAACAAATGTAATAGCTGTACAGCAAAGAGTTCAAGCTAAATAAATGCTGCATACGTATACGGGAAAGGTAAAATAAAATTGAAAATTTAATAAATTACACTCGCACTAGAATCTAGATCCACATAAGAATAAAGGCTGAACTCTGCTCTCTAAGTGTTGTAGGTGTGTCTCGCATTTCCTCTGTTGTCGACAATTGCGGACTAGAAAATCCCGATGAAGGATCCAACTGCACAACTATAAACATCAGAGTCAGAGTACCTGGGTCGCGCGAGAGGGAGTGTTACGATTTTTGCAACTGCATTTTATACAAAGAAACAATTCTTTGTCAGATTTAAACATTCATATAAAGTATCGACACTAAGAAACAGAACGGAAAAGAATCACCATTGCTATAGGTATATAATACATACTTTAGTACGGTCAGAGTCGGTTTTAGTTTAAATGGCGCCCGGTTGAACACATATCAATGCATAACAAATGTCGTAGATAAAGAGTATTATTCAACTAAATTATTTATTTCCTGGCAAGATTAGACGAGGGATGGAACAATAAACAAAATAAACTTCAAACTTTATTTCATTGTCAAAAAAGTAGCCTCATCGTCAAACAAAATTTGCGTTAAAAAAGAGGAGCAAGTGGAATATTGCTAGGAAATAAATTTGCATAACTTATATAAGCTTTGTTCTGGCTTCTGTTGCAATAGCCCTTCCACACTACCCCACTGTGTATTAATACATGTCAAATTGAAAGTGGGAAAGAATTCAACGCCACTGCCAAATTTGTGGGAAAGAAATGACTTTTCATATTTCCACACTGGCTTGTATTAATACATTACCTTAACCTACAAAAAAGTGTGATAGAATGTGGGATAGAATTAGAACCGTTCCTAAAATTGTTCATGTATTAACACATGTCAAATCGTGTGGGATAGAATGTCGGGTTGTGGAAGCTGGGCTTTCATATTTTGTTTCCACACTATTCTACATGATTTGTTCCCACTTTTTTGACATGTATTAATACTCAGTGGGCTAGTGTGGAAGGCCTTTAAGTGAAAGAGCAAAACATACTTAGTACTAATTATCTGTCAGCTGTCAAACTAACTATCACTAGAAACAGTGTTGCCAGTTATTTATGTACATTGTAATTGATATTATTTTTTAAATATTTTTCCTTAAAAAAGATCTTTTAAACGATTTTTTTAAAAATTAATTTTTGAACATTTTCTGTTAAAAATTTTAATGCGAATCAGCGCCCTTAAAATTGTTCGAACTTTGGACTCAACACCATTGTCCTTGCTTCGTCCCTATGTCAGCCAGAAAGTGTATGTACAAATGTACTTTCTTTGCATCGTAAATTGCTGAATGGGGGTGCAGCCGGAAATGTTTTACTTTACTGCGAAGGTGGCGTTTATTTGTTCGTGGGAAATATAAAGTACAACTCTTATACGAGTAATAGTCCTTTGAAGCCTTTGTTTTCTTTCTTTGCATTTTTTTTGTTTTCTATTTTTCTTTGTAATCGAAATTAAATGTTGTGTTAGCATGTCCACTTGCAATTAGGGAGCAGACCATTTCAGCGAAGTGTTTTTTTTTTTTTTTAATTTCATGAAAACATAAGTCGAGACTCAGGCGGGCGTTACCTTTATAATTAACTGAAATTCTGCTTTAGTAGATGACAGCGATAAGAACATAAAACAAATTGTGTATAGCAAGTGAAGGAACTGAAAGTTGTTTCCTGTCCTGTAGTTTTTTTTTGTTGTTTGCATTTTATTGAAAAGAACTTTATACATAGTCCCTTGCATGTAGCATGTAAGTATGCATAGTTGACGAGATAATTTGTTAAATGCCGATAGATTACCATGGACAGTTGCAAATTATATTCAAAAGGAAAATCACATTCAGGAGTTTTTTCTTTTTAATATGATTTAAAATTGTTCTGGGGGTCAATTCCCGATCTGTGAAGCTGTGAAGTGATACAAAATATATATTATTTCTGTTTTCACAGCAATTTTTCATTTTATCATTTCACTGGAATGCCTTACGCGATCCGGGAACTAATTATGATAAATATCTGCCAAAGTGTGTTCTAAAATGTACTAAATGATAAATCCTGTCAAAAATGGATCCACATTATACACAAATTCTCTCCAGACATCAAATCAGAAATTAAAATGTTCAATGCAGATACGCAATTACATGTTGCACCCTTACATTTCATGTTCTGATTTGAAGTCGGAAAGTAGTTATGTCATGTGTAATATTGTTTTGCTCGTTTGTGTTTTCTGTTTTTGTAATAGATATTTTGTTCCGTTTTGTAATAATAAATAAAAGACGCCATATTGAACAAAGATGATTAAATTTTGTTAACAGAAAAATAATTAATTTATAAAGGAATATGTAAAAATGTATGTACGCATGTTGATACAAAAATGTAGATATGTATATATGTAATTTGAAAATACTGTGGCCTTTTTCTTGAAGTACCTATACAGAATCAAAACAATATTTATGCATCAAAATTATAATGCCATTCCTTGGTTCAATGCAACGTAGACTGAATTCAACCCAATTCCCTTGGTTCGAACTTAGTTTTGCTCTGCATCATTCTTCTTCACTGCGGCTTCACAGAATATTAGGTTGTGATACAAAAATTATCATGTGAAAAGTTTATGACATTTGATTTTAATTTTTCACATATCCAGAATCGAATTACACGTGGAGCTGTGAAAAAATGTATCACTTCACAACATCACAGATCGGGAATTGACCACCTGGTAGCGGAAAATTAAAAAATTTGGTGTTTATAAATCATTTATGATAGTCAATATCTGATATTTCAAAGCAGATTTTAACAAAAGAAGAGAAATTAAAAAAAAATATAAGATTTCGAAAGTGCATGAGTACTGTAGGACGCGGGAAGTCAATGAGTGGCGTCAACATGTCGATGCCCAGCCCAGTGATGCAACATTTACTTCACAGCAATTGTACTTAATTTACCTCAAAGTTGTATCAAAACGGCGCATTACAGCGTTAATTGGGTCATCGAGCGAGGATGCTTGTGACCGCCATCTCTACCTACCTCAAAGTTGTGGCCAACGGCTAATGATCTTGTTCTTCCGGGCTTGACCTGCTGAACTTAGAAGTTAGAAGCGCGAGTCATGAGCAGAAGAAAATATGAACACTAGCAACATTAGACGAGGCCATCAGAATGATGGCGTGGGGTAGGGTGTCCATCTGGGTACTTTACAAAAAGAGGACATTTTCCTCTAAAAGCTATAAAAAAGAGAACATTAAGAGGCAAAATAGAGAACAAAAAAGAGAACACAAGAAAATGAAAAAAAAAATGTTAAATAAGAAATATGCACATTCGTTCACCTTGCCGAATCAAGTGTCCTAATTTTCAAGAATCATAGACTAGTTGGTAGATGTATGTATGCTGAACAAAATACAACTAAAAAGTAAAATACAAAATAGGCCTAAGTAGGTAAGAAATGTGGTCTGCTCGTTTTGATAAGGGGCTAGAGCTGACTTAATCATCAATAATATTGTCTTATTATTTCTCTCTTGTAATTTTTCTTATATAACTCTATCATTGAAAATTGTATAGAAGTTTTGAAAACATATTCCTATTTTATTATTAAATTTACCTAATAACGAAATTTTACAGCCTTATTTTGGAAACCTCACTGATGCCTACTCACAAGTGACAATAACCTTATAACTCGTGTTGAACTCGCCTTATGAAAACTTAAAAATTATGATCTGTTCCTTGGCAGATCACAACTCACGTTATTCTTCTGAGGTTTCTTATGAGGGCTCCAACAGAATACGAAATTGTAACCACCTTATAAGGAACCTCACTCACTCAAATTGTGACCTGTGAGCCTCACATTGCCAGAATGGCCCTATTCTAAGGCCCGTTTCAAACACATTCGGTTTCATTCGGTTTGTATTCGGCTGTGCCTGATATGTGTGAAACGATAAAACGGCAAAAATTAAAACCTAATAGAAACCGTATAGCACCGAACGATCCCTCGACACGAATCGATTTCATTCGGTTTCAAAACGGCACGAATTCGGGTCTAGGGCACACAAAGTAAACGAAGCGTTCACACATATTCGGTTCGTTTTCGGTTTTTCTGAATTTTTTTTTAATACATTTTATTTAATTTTAATTATTAAAGAGATAAGATGGACACCCTAGCGTACGGCTTATGAATTCAACTCAGTGAATCAACGGTGTCGCCAACAGTATGGAATACAGAAACCGAGTGTTTCCACCCAAGGCACTCCAGTGATTTGAAGGCCGCGGAAAAAATCACTAGATGGAATCAACGGTGGCATCTAGGTGTTCTGCTTCTGGGTAACTTCCCTACCATGTACAAAGTGTCCAGTTCCGAAACAACTACAAGCCTCCGGATATGGATGGTTTAAATTGTTGACGACCCTAGCAAACGAAATAAGGAAAATCGAATTTTGGATCTGCACGTGGAATAACCTGCCCATATACAGAATACGTGCAGCCGAAGAATTAGAGGAGAACCTGGATAGGCTTAAGGCTGACGTAACCAGCCATCTAGGAAATTCGATGGGATGGAGGGGGCTTACGAAGACTGAAATCGTTAAGTGACATATATTATGGCGGGTGCATCAAGGAGCAGAGTCAGCGGTCATTTGGTCGGTGTTTTCTGATAAGGAGAAGACTTATGCAAGATTCGGAAAGTAGGGAATCTTTCGTTCGATAGGAGGAGCTCACAGTTTGCGTGACGAATCTTCAAACAACAGACACTTGGTATATTTATTGAACAAAATGATATTTACAATTTGACTTATAACTAGTTAGATACGATGATATTATACATTTATTGGCACATAGGGGGCCTTATCTTATACTCTGTCTTAAATTTAAAGGATTATACAGGGTGTCCCGTAAGTAATGGATAACCCTGAAATGCCGCATAGTAGACTTTATGACCGTCCCGAAAACTGATAAAAAAAAGTTCTATCCCAACCACAAGAAAAGTTATATGCATTTTTTTGTTCAGTGCATTATTTTTTTTCTTACTTTACATTTTTGAATACCACGACTACAAGTGAATGAGTTCCATCATTTTTTTTTTTGCAGGAATATTTAACATTACTTGTGCCAACACATAAGTAGAAGAAAATTATTATTACTGTTGGACTTCTTAGAGAAAAAAATTATTTAACATTGAATTTCAATGAAAAATGTGAAAACAAATAATTTTTGAAAAAGTTAAATCATAGCTGGTATAAAAAAAATGCATGAATACCTGAGTGGCCAACTATTTTAAAAATATGCGCGTTAAATGCAGATTTCAAAATGGTATTATTTATTATTATATCTAGAGTCAATAGCAAGTTATTGGTAAAAATCTGCAATACTAGAGTAAATTTAGCAAAAACAAAAGTTTTCAAAATTAGCACAGTAAACGTGAAAATAATACCAAGCGTTGAACATAGCAGATTTTTGATTTATTGGCTGTTTCTACGATGTTGTCCTAATGATAAATCCAAGCTTTCAACTTCTAGGGCCGAATGCATTATTGATAAAAATGTCAAAAAAGTGCAAAAAACGGTTACATTTTCGAGCGTGTTTTAAATTTTACCTGTTCTATTGGGCCATCAAATATTTTGTTGGTTGCTATTAGTCTATTTTGTTATTTTCTCTAAACAAAAAGTTTTTGAGCCAGCTTTTAATCACATGATCACTTAGTTAGAAAACAAAAACAAAAACAAAAATAGATAATTTTTTAATTTTTTGTTTATTTAAAGAAAATGCTCAAACTGTTTTCCACCCACTCTTATACAGGTTCTGCACCTCTGAATAAATGAACGTTATAGTGAACGTGCAAGGTTTTGCTCAGAAATTTGTAATGCAGCTGCCTCCACACGATTTCTTAGCTCCTCTAAAGACCTGATCGGCTTGCTGTATACGATTTCCTTAATGCATCCCCAATAAAAAAAATCAAGTGGATTTAGGTCTGGTGAACGGGGTGGCCATAAAATTGGTCCCAGACGTCCTATCCATCTGCCTGGATATCTGGCATTTAAATATGCCCGCACAGGCACAGCATAGTGTGCTGGACAACCATCATTTTGAAGCCAATGGGATTCCTTTAGTTCTTGAGGCACTTCTTCCAGCAAGGTTGGGAGATCATTTTGGAGGAACTCCAAATAACCTTGGCCAGTTAAAATCCCCGGCAACTCAAAGGGTCCAATTATTTACCCATTGAGAATCCCAGTCCAATAGTTTATTTTGAATTGGTACTGGGACCTGTCTTCCCTCATGATGTTTGGGTTTTGTAGTGCCCAGAAGTGGAGATTATGGAGATTAGTGTAGCCATCTCTTTTAAATGTCGACTCATCGCTCCAAAGAATTTTGTCAAAAAACTGCGGATCTTCTTCAATTTTCATTATCATTTGTCGACAAAAACTCATTCTCGTTTCAAAATCTTGCGGCTGGAGAGTTTGCACCCGTGTTAGGTGAAAGGGATGATATTTAATTTACTTAGCACATTATGCGCAGTCGTCTTTCCGATCCCAGTGCGTCGTGCTATTGCTCGGATTGATACTGTAGGATCTCGGTCAAGTTCCGCAAGCACTAAGTCTTCGGTATCTCTTCGAGGGGGTCGTCCCACGCCAGCACCACCAACACCACTACCAGGCAGCCTTCCTTCCGAGAAACAGCTATGGACTCTAATAAACACTCGATAATCCGGGTGACGTGCGTTAGGGTATCTTTCCCTATACGAGTCGCAGCTTCGTTTGCGTTGCCTCTGCACTCTCCATAAATGAAATGCATGTTTGCATATTCTTGTGCAGAATACAGAATACGTGGCATCGAAAAAGTTCAATCAAACGTCTTAATTATCAAAAAGCAGGTTCAGGAAAACAGCTATTTAGACCGTTAATTTTTCTGAAGAATGAACAATAAAAACGATATAAATAAGTGTTCGTCGTGGTCTTAATCTTATGAATTAAGATCAAATTACAAAAACTTTAATTCAAAATTTAAAAAACTTACGATTTTATGCGTTCTCACTTTCTCAGGATCTTACAATTTACTATTCAAAAAACACAATTAAAATTGAATCAGAAGACTTTTTGTTTGGAGAAAATAACAAATAAAAAATAGCAACCAACAAAATATTTGATGGGTTTGTTAAAGCCCAATAGAACAGGTAAAATTCAAAACAAGCTCGAAAATGTAACCGTTTTTTGCACTTTTTTGACATTTTTATCAATAATGCATTCGGCCCTAGAAGTTGAAAGCTTGGATTTATCATTAGGACAACATCGTAGAAACAGCCAATAAATCAAAAATCTGCTATGTTCAACGCTTGGTATTATTTTCACGTTTACTGTGCTAATTTTGAAAACTTTTGTTTTTGCTAAATTTACTCTAGTATTGCAGATTTTTACCAATAACTTGCTATTGACTCTAGATATAATAATAAATAATACCATTTTGAAATCTGCATTTAACGCGCATATTTTTAAAATAGTTGGCCACTCAGGTATTCATGCATTTTTTTTATACCAGCTTTGATTTAACTTTTTCAAAAATTATTTGTTTTCACATTTTTCATTGAAATTCAATGTTAAATAATTTTTTTCTCTAAGAAGTCCAACAGTTATAATAATTTTCTTCTACTTATGTGTTGGCACAAGTAATGTTAAATATTCCTGCAAAAAAAAAATGATGGAACTCAATCACTTGTAGTCGTGGTATTCAAAAATGTAAAGTAAGAAAAAAAATAATGCACTGAACAAAAAAATGCATATAACTTTTCTTGTGGTTGGGATAGAACTTTTTTTTATCAGTTTTCGGGACGGTCATAAAGTCTTCTATGCGGCATTTCAGGGTTATCCATTACTTACGGGACACCCTGTATATATATATATATATATATAATACATGGCAAAAAATTAAATCTAAGAGTCGGCTGACTTTATTGTCCTCGGGGTGTTTCGTCCTGGTTGTCAAGTTGTGGTTTTGGAGGGGGATGAGTTGGCATTTAGCCGCGGTGATATGCTGACCCTGTGCCAGCGTAGAACGAAACTGCTGGCTCGTCGTCCGTGATGATGTTGTCAACCAGGATTTCCATAGCACTGAGGTATCTCGGCTCGGGGTGTCACTACTGAGTGGCCATCCTTCTCATCAGTTGATTTAGTTGCCTGTCAGTGAGTCCTTCAACCTTCGTTGCTTGAAGCAGTAGGTACCTGTCCAGGGGGATGATGTTCGCCTCGGTGTAAAGACGCTGGTTGCTGTGATGTCTCATTCGCTGCCGATCAAAATGTAGTCCGGTACAAATCCTTAGTAACTTTACTTTGAACATTTGAAGTTCCTGCATGGCGTTCTTCGAGATGGAGAACCAGGCTGGGAAGGAGTAGCTGATTACAGGCTTAGTCCGTTTCTGCGTCTCATCAATGGGTGGAGTCGGTGGAAGGCCCACTTGGCTTTTTTGAGGACGTTTCGTGAGTGCGGGTTGAACCTTAACAACTCGTTGAAGTTGATGCCTAGGTACTTCACGTTCTTTTTGGCTGCTATGGTAGATCCGTCCGGAAGTTTCAGAACCAGACTTCTGCACTTGGGTGCGCTGCAACTACCTCTACTAGGTCTCCTGAAACACACAAGTTTCGATTTGGAGGTGTTTATCCGGATGCCCCATTTCTTGTAGAAGGTGTAGAGTCTATTGATGTGGTGCTCAACTTTTCGTAAAGCTACCAGAGGAGACATTGAGGCGGCATACGTAAGGGAGTCATCAGCATACAAGAGATTTTCGCATCCAGATGGCAATGGGTGGTCAGATGTCATCAGGCTGTAGAGGAAAGGGCCTAGCTTCGAACCTTGGGCAACTTCGGCTTTGATGTTCTTCACTTGTGATTTGCAGTTATCCATTTGTACTTAGAATTTTCTGGAAGCAAGAAAATAAAAAAGATTTTTTATTAGTGATGGCGGTAAATGTAATACACGAAGCTTAAGGATAAGAGCTTCAATCCATACGCTGTCGAATGCTTTCTCGACATCCAGAAAACATCCAACGGTGATACGATGGTTGTTGAGCACTATGGTGATGTCGTGCTGGAACTTCAGGAGCGGATGCAAAGTGGAGTGCTTTTCCCTAAAGCCAAATTGCATGTCCGGGAAGCAACAGACACAGGCTGGAAGACTTTGCAGCTTGGAAAAATTTCGTCATGCTAAATTAATGTACCAGTTCCCATCACACCTTAATATATAGTGATCAACGAACCGTTTCGTTGACGCGAGGCATGCGTTCAGTTTTTTGAATGGCGAAACGTTCCGAGGGGCCAAGAACCATTACTTGGCAGCTAAAGAATGCGTGTGGAAACGCATGTAGGAATGGTGTGAAAATGTTCGATGTCGCGAAGCTAAAATCGTTGCAGACCATCAGGAATTTTGCTGTGGCTACACTCCCCTTAGCAAGACTGACACCAGTATCAAGTACAGAGGTTCAGTGGTTGATTGAATGCCAGTTGGCACTCAATATAGGAGCAGAGAGGCCGATAGCAGGAAATGCTGCAGACAAAAACCAAGAGCTGCTGAGAAAGAAGTCAAGGAGTTCTATGGGCCAAAGAGAAAGGAGGAACGCCCACTGACTTCTCAGGATGAAAAAGAGAGATTACAAGAAGGCGGTCGTGTCTACTGACGTTTGTTGGTGATGTTCGCAAATTCTATGAAAGGTTGAAACGATCACAGCCAGAAACCAGGAAACCTGTCAGTGGTGAGAATTTGGAAATATTTTGTTCCTAGGTTGCATTACGAGTTACGACGAAGACAGCCGAGAAACCTGGTTGGATATCCTTTGTGATCGCTTAAAACCTTTTTTCAATGATCTGATCGGCCCCTATTAGTGTCGTTTAAAAAAAAATAAAAAAAAGGTAAATCAACCGTCGATCAAATATTAACACTACAACAGCTTGTAGAGAAAACCCAGGAATTCCAGATCGATATATGTATAGGTACATAGACATACCACCGCTTTGAATTTAAAGCACCGTATGAGAGCGTTTACACGGACGAAATATACAGAGCCATGTCATACCTCAGAATCGCTCGGCCTCGTCCGCTTGTGCAGGATGACGATGGAAGAATCTCTCTGCTCTGCCAAAATCAGTAAGAACACCACCGAATCCTTTGACGTGGGAAAGATCTGAGGCAAGGCAACGCGTTCTCATCCAACCTATTTAACATCGTTCTTGAATCAATTGCGCGCAACGCACAAGTCAACACCAGCGGTACAATTTATCAAAAGTCCGTTCAACTGCTTGCTTATGCACATAGGCGCCCGAAGCATTTTTTCCAGGGGGGGGGGGGGGCAGGTAAAAAATGAATATGCAATTTTTGAATTCGATGTTTTTTTTTATTATAAGTTTATTTATTTTGTCTGACAGCCATAGGTCAGTTGTAAGAGATTTTATTTTAGGACTAGAAAATGTAACATTTTATTCGTGTAGACGTTAAATAATTATTAAAGGAAGCAAATATATGATTTTTATTCAACTGTTACTTATGCTAGGTTTCCACTTGTCATTGAAAAGACGCTAATTGACAAACTTTCCAGGACAGGGTGGCTCTTACCAACACAAAGAGCAAAGAAAGTAGTAGTAGCGAGCAACTATAATACACCCTGTCTTAGAAAGTTTGTCAATTTGCGCCTTTTCAATGAAAAGTGGAAATCTAGCATTAGGGAATAGCAACTGCAACCGCCTGGGCTCTTTTCCAAAACGGTAAATTATTTCGTTGTAAAAGTTTATTTGTTCTTTGACAATATTTCGATGAATGTACATCATGCACAACGAAACAAGTCATTTGTCGGTCATTGTGAATCTATGCCAAGTTTTTACTTTGCGTAAGGTGCTGAACGATCGCTCAGCGGTGCAAGTAGTTAGTGGAATTGCGAGCCCTATATAAAGAGCTGAAAAAATCGATGCATAAAACTCCTCAACACTGTTCAATAAATCAGAAATGTTTAAACAATCATTTCCATTAGTCTGCATTTTGATAAAACTGAACCACATCTTGGACTCCGCCAGGAAGTTATCCAGAAAGCAGCCATATTTCTCCATTATTTTCTGTATAATTATATCGAATTCTGGAGAATCCATAATTTGCAATATTTTTTGGTTATAGCTGAAATAGTGAAAATGCAGCTTCATTTTCTTCTGAAAAGCGTTCTGTAAGCGACATTATCAGGGGAACTAATGTACGTTATATAAATAGCTTTTCTAAAATAACTTTGGGAGAAGAAGCGGGAATATTTGATCGATGGATTTGTTTTTGAATTATTCTTGGACAGCTTCAACCTATGCCTGATTTACTCAAGCATTTTCCAATATCTCACATAGAGATTTAAATCAATTGTCAGCATCCTCTCGTTTTTGTTGAAACAATTTATTCAAAACATTGACCTGATCTTTTACTGTTGACAGATTTTGGTCAAATGCGACATCACAAACAAATAAACTAAAAAGGTCAAATGTGTGCAAGAGACTCCAAAAAAAAGTAATAACTTCCTTAATCGTCCTGTCAGCATTTCTGATTTCAGAGTCGTTAATGACCAGATTTAATGATATTCTATTTATTCGAGTGCGTTAAATATTAACGGTACATATTATTTTCTTAAAAACTAATTACTTACTTATAAAACTTATAAAATAAAACATTAACTTTGATTAAAAAATCTATCTTTTAAATTATCAGATTTTATATTGTCATTGAAGGAATTTAAAAGTAAATTATTTTTATTAAAAATATTAATCAACTGATTAACTGGACTATTAAGCCCATAGTTAGATCTGCTAAAAAAGATTCAATTGGCAACCTTCTTCTCAAATTTACCCGGCCTACATTCAAATTTAACCGACACAAAACTGAAGATTATGATATGGATCCACTTATAATCCCAACGATGTGATAAAGGTGTGATAAAGACAGCTACATATCTTCAAATCGCCAATCAACACA
Organism: Melangyna quadrimaculata; assembly: GCA_949320155.1. Classification (NCBI taxonomy): domain Eukaryota; kingdom Metazoa; phylum Arthropoda; class Insecta; order Diptera; family Syrphidae; genus Melangyna; species Melangyna quadrimaculata. The sequence goes on from OX439483.1 coordinate 419,592,137, forward strand.
ATTGATTCCACCCCTGATAATGATAAAATCCCAAGGCAAACCATGGACCTAGAAACAGAGCTGCCAAGAAAATAATCACATTTCCGAACAAAATGAAAGCTATAAACGGCTTGGCTCAGAGTCAGAGGGGGGGCAAACCATGGACTCTGACAAAAAAAAGTACATTTAAACAGTCGTTTTTGTGAAAATTTCCTAGTTAATAATAAAAATGGAACTAGTATGATTCTTCGGCCAGAGCCAGGGGGGAGCAAGTTCCACACCTGGCCCCCCCTGCGGGCGCCTATGCTTATGCAGATGACAGATATTCTCGGCAGAACGAAGCAAGCTCTGACTGGCGCATTTGCGAGTATTGAATCGGAGGCGGCTTAATTTTATTGGTGGTTATTATGGACACGATGAAAAATGTATAATGGACACGACGAAAAATGTACTGTCATCGTGAAATGAATCTCAACATCGTCGACTGAAGCAGATCGCCACGATCAATGGGTTATATCCAAAGTAGACAGGAATGTTACCTACCTCTACTCCACAATTTCCTCGCGAAATGACATAAGTACAAATATCAAACGACGAATTACTCTTACCAACCGCTGTTTCCTTCGACATAGAAGGCATTTAAGTAGTGAGGCTGTCTTTAAGAGAACCAAGGAGACTTTATATAAGACACTAGTCATCCCGGGCCTGCTCTATGGGGCAGTAGCATGGACTTTCCGCTCCCCTCTTCATTTGCTCTTCATCAACTTCGAAAAGGCTTTCGATAGTTTGAATCGAGATTTCATTTGGTCAGCTTAACGTAGGAAAGGAGTACCCGAGAAGATTATCGCCATTATAATGGCTACCTACGAGGGTGCATCGTGTCAAGTTTTACACAACGGAAAGGTATCAGAGGACTTCGATATCCATAGCGGAGTTCGTCAAGGATGTTTGCTATCTCCACTACTTTTCCTGGTGGTTATAGGGGATCTCCTTCATGCAGCTCTAGCCGAACAAGCGCGTGGAATTCGATGGACGATGTTTTCGTTCCTGCAACATCTTGATTACGCTGACGATATTTGTTTGCTCTCGCACAACATTATGGATCTTCATCATATGGTGACTAAGCTGGAATGCGATGCAAACAAAGTCGGATTGATGATCAACGCCGGGAAAACAAAAATCCTCAACATTTCTGAATCTTCTTCTCAAGTTGTCGTTGCGGGACAGCAGGTTGAAGCGGTGGACAACTTCCTGTACCTTGGTAGTGTTGTCTCAAAAGACGGCGGTGGTACGGATGAAGATGTTAACTACCGAATCGGCAAAGCTTAAGCTGCTTTCGGCATGCTGTCTAAAGTTTGGAGGAGCAACGTCTACAGTACGAAGACCAAGCTGCGACTGTTCTGGTCGAACGTAGAGTCAGTGCTACTATATGGGTGTAGTGCATGGAAAGTGACCGCCTCTGTCACAAGGAAGCTACAAACTTTCGAAAATAGATGTCTCCGATTTTTTGGCCGAACACCATCTCCAACCAAGAACTCCTTCGGAGAACGGGCCAAAGTCCTATTGACATCGTTATTAGGAAAAGAAAGTGGCAGTGGATTGGTCACACCCTACGTCGTGGTGCAGACTCTATTGCAAGACATGCAATGGAGTGGGATCCACTCATCCAAGATGGCAGAAGACCTGGAGGCCAGAAAAAATCTTGGCGCAGAACAGTCGACAAGGAATCACAAAAGCTCGGTAAAAGTTGTGGAGAGCTAAAATACATTTCCAGAAACCGAACGAGATGGCGGGTAGCGGTAGTTGACGCCTTGTGCCCCTTAGAGGGGTCAAGGATCTAAGTAAGTAATGGACTTGACATTGAAAATCATTGGATGAAAGTCTGCTTGGGTGCTTTTAAAGAAAGATTCTTTGTGTTATTTTAAGCCCGGTATGTAACGAGGGAGTTTGGAGTAGATATTCAACAACGAACTTTGCGGACTATACAGCAACGTCAACATGATCAAAAAGATGATTATTCTACAGCTGAGATGGCATGGACACATAGAACGTATGGACATAAACGCACCTGCTCGACGAGTCTTCCAATCCAATCCCGATGGTGAACGCTGCAGGCAAAACAAAGCTGGTTGCAAGGGCTTGTTGGTTGGGGCCGTGGCATGGGTGCCCAAGCAGGATGCACAACGTCTAACTTTAAAATGGGTCATTTAGATTTCATAACCTCCAGTACATGGTGCTATGTATATGCTATATGGGGCAATATCTGAGGTCAATTTCTCTTTTGAAAATTCTTAAGAGTATTGGTACACAAGCCGTACACTACCTTTTTCACAATTTTGTGCCATTTTGTTTAAAATGATTATTTTGATTTTCACACGTAAGAGAATACTAACATAACCAAATTTTGATCTTTGGATACCTATAGTTCTTCTATAAGCCAAAAGACGTTTTGAAAACTAAGTTTTCATACAAATGATCTATGAAGCTGTCATCATTGAAAAAAGAGTTCTATGAATCCTTTCTATCTTAAAATTGGTATTAGTTTATATTATATGTCAAGTATCTAATACTGCTCAAGTTCAATTTTAATTTAAATAGCCCTTAACTAACCTGTGTTCTGTATACATATAGATCATTTAAGGTTATTTGAAAAAGCTCTAGGTAAGAGGTACATTAAAAGGTTAAGGATCCAATTTGTGTCAATACAATATTGCCCTTCACTTAATTAATTTTAAGGAACCACTTAACCCTTATGTCTTTCTTCCTGTCATGTTTGATTTTAATCGTTGTCATCCTTTTTGGTTTCTCTCTCTCTCTTTTTCAATTTATAATGTGCCTTTTTGAAAAAGGATTTCTATCAAATTGAAATAACTTTTTCCTAACCTAAAAAAAAAAACAACAAAAAAACACTTGAGCACACTTTAAGATTTCCCACCTTTTCTGTTTGTTGTATATAAACGTCTTTCTTTGTTAACGCCCTTTCAAATAATTTCCCAATTTCAAATTTTAAGACAAGAAGAAAATGAGAAATACGAAACAGGTTGCCCATTTAGATTAAAAGGAAATAAGACTTAATGACAAAAGGAAGTACCTAAAACATATTTTGTTTGATGGTCGTATTTAAGGGAGGTCTTTTCAATTTTAAATTATACATATTTTGAGATGTTTTTAAATAGATACACAACAGAGAATATGAAAAAGAAAAAGTTTATTTAGAGATTTCAACATAAAAGTTAAAACTAAAAAGAAAAATTAAAACTAAGAATTTGCTTAGTCAGCACAAGTAATAACTCAATTTGCCGAGATTTTTGCTATGACTTTTTAAAATCGACGAACATCTGTCAATTCTGGTAAATAAACAGATAAATATTACGTTTGGTGGAAAAGCATATTTTTTTATTCGAGGCAAGGGACACGCAAAAAGCCAAGCCAATGCCAACGTAGGAAAAAACTGCCTTCATTCAAAAAAAAAAAATAAACAGTTTTGAAACTTGGCACACTAACTAAGAGAATTCAACCGATGACCTTTAAAAAGTCCCAAGGAATACGACCGGAGCACGTTAAGCTTTATTTTTATAGATGATTATTTTTTTATTAAAAAGTACGAGTGTCCTCAACTCCAGAAATTAATGTGTTTCGCTTAGGTATAACAGTGGGCTCATCAGTCAGTCTGTTTTACCCTACTAAGACACAAATTTGGTCGATGTTTACCGACTCTTATAAAAATCACAGCAAGAAGATAGTGAGAAACATTTTATCTATTTAATTAAAAAAAAAAATAAAAAATTACACAATAATTTATATTTAAATTCTTTTTCAACTCTTTATTAACTTTCCATTGTTAACTTCCCATTGGAAGTTATTGTAATTGGATCGATTTGTCGAATTGAAAATTTTGACATAGCGTAACGACTACAATTATTGGCAACCCTAAGGAAATTTCAATTTTGATCAACTATAACATATTTATTTGTAGAGTAATTTGAGTATGTTGTATACTATAGTTTACTTCATTAAATTCCGCGTTGATTAAGTTTTATAAATAAAGATTTAATTATTTGGATTATATTTATAATGCCAATTTAAAAAAAGCTTACCAAAAACTACAATACTTGGCACCCTGGTATAATTATCACAACAAAAACATAAATGTTAAAAAAGGAGCCAAGTTCTTTTATAAACAAAAACCTTTGCGTAGCAAGTCAGCCGTAAAAAGTAGTGAGATCTAAAAGTACGCCAAGTTCTAAGTTTATTAATGTTAAATATCAAATATTTTAAGTAGAGTAATATGGAAGAACCTCTAAATTATCAGAGAAATCTGTTATTTAATGTTCACTGACTAAAATTGAGTTGGTTTACTAGAGAATATGGGCGGGTGCCACGCCCCTGAATGTATAATTTAAAATTTTCCAATATCTCCTTTGTAGTGACCACATGATCTACCAGTCTACCAAATTTTATTATTTTCCAACAATCCGAAGTGATCCATATAATTAACAACAATTTTGATAAAATAGGCGGATACCACGCCCCCTGAATGTTAAACATCAAATTTTAAAGTTTAGCCTTTGTTCAAGTTCTACCGCTCTACTATATTTCAGCATTCTACGACAACCAGAAAAGCTCCATATAATTGATATCAATTCTGCGAAAATGGGCGGATGCCACGCCTTCTGAGTGTAAAATCCCAAATTTTAAAATTGTTTGCACTTCTAGCACTACCGTTCTACCAAATTTGATCATTCTACGACAATCAGAAGTGCTCCTCCTAATTGATATTAATTCTTATTCAAATGGGCGGATGCCACGCCCCCTGAATGTAAAATCTCAAATTTTAAAATGTTGCCTTTGCCTGCACTTTAAGCCCTACTGATGTACCAAATTTCATCATTCCACAATAGTCAGAAGTGCTACAAATAATTTATATCAATTCTATGAAAATGGGCGGATACCCCCCCTGAATGCAAAATTTCAAATTTTTAAATTTTTCCTTTGCCTGCACTCCAAGTTATTTATATCAATTCTATGAAAATGGGCGGGTACCACGCCCCCTGAATGGAAAATCTTAAATTTTGTCTTTTGTATACACCACAAGGCCAACTGTTATGCGAAATTACAAGATTCTACGATGTCGAGAAGTGCTCCATAATTTTGATGATCTGTCTGTGAGTGAGTGAGTCAGTAAGTCAGTGAGTCAGTCAGCTACGGGTTTTGCTATTTGCAGTCTTAAGCAGCGTCAGCAACATTATGCCGATCAACATTGTTGATTTAAATTGCCGATAAACATGCTAGTGTGTACGTGTTTAAGTGTATACTGTCTTGCGTCAATGCAAACACTCATTTACGTAGGTACCTACTCAATTTTCTACATCCATTTAATTTTAAATAACAAAAAATAAGACAATAAACGAAAACAAAACAGTGTCCTATTACACAAATAAAAATTAAAAAAAAAACAGAATACCTACGCAGGCCAAAACCAGCGCATGCGCAATACAAATGACAGCTGTGTTCATCAACCTTGTTGATTTCTATCCATTTGAGCCGGGTTACGTTCGGGTCAGCAAAAGTTGATAGACTCTGTTTATTTACACGTCCACATCAACTCAACATTGTTGATCAGCACTGTTGATATACACAAATCAACATAATGTGGACGCTGCTTTACATCTCAGGAACCACTGATGCTAAGGAATTGAAATTTGGTGAGTTGTCTAAACCTGGCGAGCTTAGCAAATGCTGCGAGGTTGAAGTTTCTGACTTTATTGGTACTAAAATTAGAGGGGGGTCAAAAATCGCCTGAGTTTGATCCTGTAAAAAGGGTGTAGTGGCTGGGCACTACCGTGCCTTTGATTGGTACCCAGGCACTACAATTATTAGCACTTTAGAACATGATGTTTTAATCAATGTTTTATAATTTAATTTGTATGATTTAAGAACACTTTATTTTAAAATAAAAACAATTAATAAATATACAGGGTGTCCCACAGTCACCGGCCGAGACGAAAATTATTAAAGGTCGAAAAAATTAAGAGGTAATTTGTTCGTTTTCGCTACCTTTTCGACTTTTAATAATTTTTATTATTTTTGATTCTGTTTCTTTTAACTGGATTTAACTTTGCCCAACTGCAACCAATTTTTTAATTTGTGTTTTTGTTTAAACAAGAACAATTAATAGTTATTACTCACCGTTCAACGCAATTTATTTAAACCCATTTTGTCTGTATTTTTATGCCTTTTTTTTCATTCTTATATCAGTTTTTTTTTTTACAAAAACACGCCCAATTTGTAATCTTTGGGCTACCTTATATCTTTTTTTAACAAAAAAATCCACTTCAAATTATTAAAACTAAAAAAAGTAAATTGAAGAAAATTTGAATGTTGGATTCTTATTCAGTTTATTATTTTTTTAAACGTTCGATCTTTTTAGCACTCAGTTGTTGTAAAGTACGCACTTCACAAACCTCCAACGGTCATTTCTTATGCCCTTTCATGACCCCATCCATCCATTCAACTCCACTTCCCAATTCCCATGGTCATCATTTCTTTTGATTGACCAATATCCGACCCACTTAAAATTCCCATATCATCATTTCCTTTTAATTACTTACAAATTCCATCCCACTCCAAAGTCATCAACCACGCAGTAAACGATCGCTCCACTTAAACCCATTCACTTTTCCAATCCGCTAAACTTCTCCAATTTCATTGCCTGCTCCATTGAAACAAAACCCATAATTCCCAGATCATCATTTTCATTTATATATCCAACTTTTCAACCTATTAAACGGACACCAGATCGCAACTACAAACAGACACACTTGTGCATGATGTTGCATTTCCCGCAGTTGTCGTCGTGTCGGGTGACGAGCAATCGATGGAGCACTCTGTATCTTGTGTTCGGACATTGCAGTCGGATATCTTATTCCTTTTCCATATCTTTTACTCAAACTTGATATCAAACTAAGAAAATTATAACAAACAACAAAACTGCGCGTCGTATATCTTTTTTAATAATCTATACTATTTAATTAAAAAGAAATAAATAAAGAAAACACAGTGTAAACTTAAACTCTTGTATACATATATAATTAGTAACTAAGTTAATTATAAATAAAACAAATTAAGAAATCTCAGTGTAAACTTAAACTCTTGTTTATATACTTGGTGAATAATAACACGAAAGAAAGGTAAGAACCCAACTGACAATCGTGCTTCTCAGCGAACAAAAAACAGCACAACACAGTAGCTTAGACGTAGTTTTTATTCTGTTTAAGCAAATATTCAAACTTTTTTCGTTTTATTTTGTTTATAATTTTGAACTTATTTTTGTCAACAAAATAATATAAGCTATTGTTAAGAGAACAAATAAGGGTTTTATAAGAAAAGGGTACTTCATAACTTGTTTTTGTACAAAAAAAAATGATATCAAAGTCAATATAAATGGCGGGAAGACCACTATCGGCATAAAGAAAAAGCTGTAGGGTGGGCAAATACTGCTAAATAAATTATATTTTTTAAAGGAAGGGACCAAAATTAGTTTTTAACTCCATGAAAATTCAATGAGTTGAAATAATTGAATTATTTTCATATAGTTCCTACCTGGTTTCAAAGGAAACAAACAAATTTTATTTTTCATTTCATTGCAAATTTTGTAAATTAAATCAAGTAAAATATGGTGCAGTGCATTAACGCCCACGGAATTAACACCCGCGGGTATTATTTCCAAAAAAAAAGGAATTAATCCCCGCGCGTGTTTATTCCTTCTAAAATTAGGAATGAACAACCGCGAGGTTTAATTCCTTTTTCTAGTAGGTTTTAACTCCAATTTAAGATTGAAATCTCATCTAGAAGGCACCTATGGTATCAGTCTGCTTTCAAAGTTTTTGTATTTACTAAAAAGTACTTTGCTTAATTCCGTGGGCGATAATGCACTGCACCGTAAAATATATGTTGTTTTACAAGGCAAACTGAATTTCTCGTCAACCAATATTAGCATTTAAGACGTTGCTCCTTTTTTTCGAACAAACCTTTCGAAAAGAAATTGGAAGAGACGTTACTTTTAAACATTTAATATGGTATTCTGGCAGTTTGTTCAAACTGAAATCAATAACGGTTGAATTATACAACTATTGGCACTCATAAAAGTACAATTATTAGCAGTGCCAATCATTGTAGCTGCAAAGGATTTAACTATTGGCAGTAGCGGATCTAGGATTAGGCTGTGGGGGGGGGCTTGGTAGATCCAGTTTTAGACATTAATGGCCAGTTTCACAAGTTAAACTACAATTTATGTTTAAACTTAAGTTCAGCACTTGATTCGGTTTCAAAGTAAACCTTGAACTTATATAATTCTGTAGTTCTAGTTAAACGAATGTATTCTGCCATTTAAACTTCATAGCCTAAGAGCCGGCAGCAAATTTTGGGAGTGGATTGATAACCAAAATATGAGTATAATGGTTTGTAGGTGCATATATCGCGGTATCAAAAACAACCGTCTCTCAGGTTTCTTTTTCAGCCTTTTGCGGGGGTGGGGGTTTGAAAATAGCGATTTTCCAGTTTATTTTGTTATAGATATTACCACTTTAATAAAATTAAAAATATATTATGTGATGTTGTCATTAAGTCAAAACGTCATAATCTTGGCAATTCGACCAAGAGGAGAGAATTATAAAACACAAAAAATCAACAAAACAAAGTCTCCAAAATCCAAATATCCAACAAAATATCTTGACTTCTATTGGTCGGATTGCCAAGATGTTGACGTTTTGACTTAAAGAAAATGACAGAGCATCACATTTTATATTTTTTAAATGTATTGAAGTGGTAATACCTATGAAAAAATAAACTGAAAAAAAGGCTGAAAAAGAAACTTGCCGGACGGTTGTTTTTGATACCGCGATATATGCACCTACAAACCATCATACTCATATTTTGGTTAGCAATCCACTCCCAAAATGAGCTGTAGGCTCTTGGTCTATCAGTGCAGCGTTCAGAACACTTGATCGTAATAATCATTCTAAAATCTTATTGATAACTGCCATTTTATAATAATAATAAATTATTATATTTCTCTCTATTTGAAATTATGAAATGTTTTTGAGTGACGAGGAAACGTATAACATTCGTTATGAACAAATTATTTTAACTATTGTGACGATGTTGATTTTATTTTATAATATATATATTTTTATAATTTATACATAACTAATATAAAAAAGTTTAAGTTTAGGTTAAAGGTTTTTTTTTTTTGTGAAAATCTACATTTATATAAATAATTGAATTTTGGCATTCCCACTTTTCCTTTTAGAATAGCCGTGTTTTTTGTGCATTTATATCAGCTTTTATCCCCGTTTTAAAATGATTTCAATATTATATACAATAACATCTGTAGTATTTAACATTTAAAATATTTTTAAGTGGAGATAGAAAAAAAAAATGTATATACCTTCAATTTTTGGAATTTTATGGAATAAGGTAAGTTTTAAAGGAATTATTTGCTTAGCCCCGACCATGTTTTTTTGTCTAATTCTTGTCAAGCCCTACTCGCGAGCTGTTGTTTTTTTTCGTCCCAATTTTCTGTCAATTATCCGTAGCCCCGAACTTGTTTTTTGTACAATTCCCTTCAGAATTCAGCCCCAAACTAAATAATTTGGGGATTAGAAAAATAAAATACGTAGCATATAAATTGCGTAGCCCCAGCCTCGTTATTTTTGTCTGACTCCTGATTCTGATTTCTATATTTCAATCAATTTTAAGAACCGCCTGTGGGGGGGGGGCTTTAGCCCCTATAGCCACCCCCCTGGATCCACCACTGACTATTGGCACCCCCTGCAATAATTGAACCCTAGTTTTTTTTTTGGATCTAATTATTGACATTCTTTTTATTAATAAAACAATAAAATTTTTAACAATATATACATATAAGTTTTGTTTAATAAAACTAAGAGATTTTCTTTTAAAAATGTATTTATTTAGTCTTGTAACCAAGGACGAGAGTACCTCGAAGACTGAAGACTATCTTAATTCTAAAAAAACAATATTTTATTTAGGTGCTATTTATATATACAGTTTTGCTATCTTTATTGTTAAAGCTGCATGTGCTATGTTATCTTTTATTTAAGTATCAATGAGGATTAGCTATCTTGTTGCTTTGTTGCATGTGCTATGTTATCTTTTATTACAATATTTATAAGGATTGGCTATCTTGTCACTTTGTTGCAGCTGCGTTAACTTATTTTGGTTTGTTGAACATGATGTCATTCTTATCATGCTGAAGATTTGTCTCTGTTGCTGGAGTGCATTTTGGAGCGTATATAACTTATATATATATATATATATATATATACAAGATATATATATATATATTTAAAACGGCTCATTTAATGTATTATTAACACATTAAAAAAAGAATTTATTAAAAAAATTTAAAAGGAAGCAGTTAAAAACACACTTAAAAAATTATATGTCCAATGGAAATTTCCAAGATTTTTTAATTTTGTTTAGCGTGTTTTTACTTTTACTTGTAAAACAGAGTTTAAAAAGAATGTCTTAAAACTAAAAACGTAGATACATATATGAGAAAAATGTTGGAATTCAAAATAAAAAATAAATGGACTTATTCGGACACCGGGTTATTGAGAAAATGAATGATGGGGTGCCAATAGTTGGGTCAAAATTTTGGGGTGCCAATAATTGTAGTCGTTACGCTATGGTGGACGAAAAAAGTACCCCGAATGTACGTACATACACACATACAGACATCTTGCTAAAAACGACGGATTCGGATTCTAGAGACCTCAAAACGTGAAGATAGCGTAACGACAACAATTATTGGCACCCCAAATTTTGACCCAACTATTGGCACCCCATCATTCAACAGTCATTTTCTCAATAACCCGGTGTCCGAATAAGTCCATTTATTTTTTATTTTGAATTCCAACATTTTTCTCATATATGTATCTACGTTTTTAGTTTGAAGACATTCTTCTTAAACTCTGTTTTACAAGTAAAAGTAAAAACACGCTAAAAAATTTAAAAAATCTTCGAAATTTCCATTGTTTTGGTTAAGGACCTATAATTTTTTAAGTGTGTTTTTAACTGCTTCCTTTTAAATTTGTTTAATAAATTCTTTTTTCAATGTGTTAATAATACATTAAGTGAGCCGTTTTTAAATATATCTTGTTAAAAAAGTTATTGTTTTATTAATAAAATGGGTGCCAATAATTAGATCCAAAAAAAACTAGGGTTCAATTATTGGCAGGGGGTGCCAATAGTTAAATCCTTTGCAGCTACAATGATGGGCACTGCTAATAATTGTACTTTTATGAGTACCAATAGTTGTATAATTCAACCGTTATTGATTTCAAATTCAATTAAAAAGTACAAGTGACCTCAACTCCAGAAATTATTGTGTTTCGCCCAAGGTATAACAGTGGGCTCTTCAGTCAGTCTGTTATACCCTACTAAGACACAAATTTTGGTCGATGTTTACCGACTCTTATAAAAATCACAGCAAAAAGATACTGTGAATTTTATTATTCTAGGGGAATTTGTTTAAATTCGTGCACCTAGAAAATAAATACCCGTGGTCAGGTTTTTTATACTAAAAAAAAAAAAAAATCGGATGGTACAACGGCTCATGAAGAACCAGGGCCTTGTGACTAACAACTCGCAACCATTCCTGTGTGCGCCTTTCGACAGAAATGGAAGGGACCTACAATTTTACGCTGATTCCGAACGGCTAGACGAGAAGCACTTATTCGTGACAAGTGATACTCTTTGAGGATTTGTCAATTCCTCGCAAGAGGCAGTAGCCCTAGGTGGTTTTTAGGTGGACGAGGCTGGGAAGCCATCCCAGACCTCCAGCGTGGCAGTCAAACGCACTAACCATTACGCTTCGGGCTACTACTATTTCTTCTTGTAAGGTTTGTTCAAAAAAAAGGATAAACGTCTTAAATGCTAATATTGGTTGACGAGAAATTCAGTTTGCCTTGTAAAACAACAAATATTTTACGGTGCAGTGCAATTACGCCCACGGAATTAAGCCCCGCAGATGTTATTTACCAAAAAAAAAAGGAAATAACACCCGTGGGGGGTAATTCCTTTTGAAAGTGGTAATAAGGCCAACCACACAAAAGAACTAAGACCCGCGGGAATTGGCATGCATTAAGGCCCACATTTCATTCATATTTGATTCTTAAATACTTTTACCCAAATCACTGTTTATTAGAAACACTCTGAAATCACTTTAAAAAGGGAGTTAAAATCCTTGAACCCGCGAAGCCAAAGTACTATTTAGTACAAAAACTTTGACAGCAGACTGATACCATAGGTGCCTTCCATATGGGGTTTATTTCCATTTTAAATTGGAATTAAAACCTACCAGAAAAAGGAATTAAAACCCGCGGTTGTTCGTTCCTAATTTTAGAAGGAATTAACACCCGTGGGGATTAATTTCTTTTGTTTTTTGGGAACTAACACGCGCGGGTGTTAATTTCGTGGGCGTTAATGCACTAAAATTAAAAATTAACAGGCACTTTGTTTTTAAACTAAGAAAACAGTTGAAAAATAATTTTAGTCTCAAATATTTCCAGAACCAAAAATGATCCCGGACCCAGTCTATTTTTTCCACATGTAATGACGTAGTCAGGAACTGGTAATTTAAAAAATAAAAATTCAATAAACATTTTTTTTTAGAGCATTTTTTTGGACAAAAAAGTATTTAAAATTCTTAACAAATGTTTTTTAACTCAAGTTTTTTGAAAAAAAAAAACAATGATATCGATTTCAAATTCTTACCAAAAATGTATACCTATACCATCTAAATGTTGTGTAATTTTGAGATTTTTAAAACCACCCTTTAAAAAGCTAACAATCAAAATGTTTGCAAGAAAAAACTTTCGAAAAATTCTTACCATCAAAATCGCTTCAAGATCGAAATTTCGCATACGATTTTTAATTTTTATATTCTTTGAAACTATGTTTTTTGTTTAAGTACCTACACTCCCCTGATTTTTGGCATTTTTTTTAGCCAATAGTTTTTTTTTTTTTTTTTTTGAAATAATTGGCATAAGTAATACCTCCATACCGAGAAGAGATAGGAAAAAAAGTTTCATAAGTAAGGTTCTTAGAATTTTGGAAGCTATTTACAAAAAAATATAAAAAAATTTACTTATGAGTGTTTTTTATAGTACAAATTCTATATACTACTGAAATACATCAGCCAAGTAGAAGACTTAGTATTATTTAATTGGACTTGTTGAATTATTGATTCAATATAGCTTTTAACGGCCTTTAGTCCATACAAATTGGCGTTTCGTCCCGACGTTCTCACTTGGACTCTTCAGTTGACAGTAGGGCTGCCAGACGTCCCGATTTTGGCGGGACAGTCCTGATATTTGAACCCTGTCCCGATATTTGTCCCGATTTACAAGGTGTCCCGATTTTGTCCCGACTTTTACTTCCTATAATATGGGGCAATTATTATTTTTGTGTCAAAAACAAAATTCGAGGTTTAAATCAAAACTAACATTAGATACGATAATGTAGAAGTTCAAGAATTGATTTTCGACAAAAGACGTACGTCGCGTTGGTTTGATTGTCTGTGGATCCCGATTTATGTCGAGCTAGCGCATAAGTGAATCGGTGGATTTGCTTCAAATTTGGTGTGAAAAATTCTATGTTATTCCCTAGGAATTAGTTTCAATTTTTTGTTTTAGCTTGTCTAGATAGAACGGCCATACAAAAATTTTGGTTTTATCAAGTTTTCTAAAAAAACGACTGTAATGGTTTTGATAAAACTTCGTTCATGTTATCTCTAGAACAGTTTTTATAACACTGCATAAGTTTTTCCCAAAAAAAAATCGAAGAACTGAAATAAATGTTTTGTTTTTTTTTTTTCAGCAAATTACCGGTTTCTTCCTTATTTTGAGAGATTTTCCCAAATATGTCGTTATTGGTTTTTTTGATTTTGTTAAAATTTTGTAATTCGGTAGGTACTTAATAAGTTAGTCAAAAAATATTGGCCAACATTTTAAACAGCCTAATATTAAGGGTTAAGCATGGCATGATAGTATTATTTTTTTTCTAATCTTAAAACAAACTAGTAAAATTTTCTAACTTTTAAATATTTTGTAACATGTAGAACACGTTCAAAAAGTGCCGCTCTTGTAAAAAATTCACAAACATACCTCCAGTACGATACTAAATAAACAAAAAAAGATTTTAATTTAAGTAAAGTGTTATGTATGTTATGAGATAGTACGATGCGAAACTCGTTTTAAATTTACTTATTAAAAACTTAACTTAATCGACTAAAATTTGGCGCCATTGCATTTTAGATTTGTATTAATAGATTTTTTTTAATGTCCTGATTTTTGGGCCCTGGTGTCCCGATATTAACCAAATTTAATCTGGCAGCCCTAGTTGACAGTGAGGGCCTTGTCAAGACGCAATTTTTATTAAGTTCAGGCCACGGTCAACAAAATTTCCAACAATTCTTGATTAGAAATTCTAATTGGGTTGGATATAGTTCACAATTGATTTTCACTGTAAAATTGATGTAGCTCGACTGAACTTAATAACAATTGCGTCTTGACAAGGCCCTCACTGTCAACTGAAGAGACTCATTTTTTTTACGGCATCACTATTTCATCGAACTTAAAATATATGATCTTATTTTCTACCAAGATAAATTTATTACTGGTAATCTCATTAGCATGTTCATTTTTGTCCAGTTCTGCGCATGTTGTCCAAATAAATAGTAAAAAAATTGAATTTCAAACAATCACAAAAAATTTGTTTTGTTTACTGTGTACTTACACAAAGGGCAGCCATCTTGAAATTTGGAAAGCTACGCCTGAAAATATCTTAGATATGTGTACTGTGATTTTCTACTACGTTTAAGTTGTAAGCTACGAAACCAAGTCTGTGCGATCCAGTCAGACAGTTAATTTTAATTTTTATCTTTGGATATAAATATGGATTGATCTGTTCTAAACGAGTATTTAAAACAAAAAACATGTTTATAATTAATTCTATCAAAATCTCAGATTTTAGTTTTCCAATCAATACATTCTTTGCATACATCTTAATTCAGCATCATAGTAAAAAGGACTTACCTTTACTTTTTTCTTTGGTCAGATGTCAGATTTAATGTAGGGCTTCTAGGTATATACTATTATAGTTGTAGCTTTTTGCCGTGTTCCCATATTTAATCTCCTTTAAATGCCCATAGGAATATTATTTGGGTTTCTATTTCTATATAAGATTCCAGTTAAAGACTTTTCCCATTTGACTCTACTATAAACTTGAATCCTGTGAAATATAAAGATATAATCCTTTAAGTAATGTTCTATTATAATATTTGTGTGTGTGTGATATATGAGAGTAAGAAAAACATAGACAATTCTTTTGAAAACGATATCCTTATGCTTATTGTGGCTGTAAGTTGGAATGTTTATTTGGTTGACCTTTTGTTAAATTAAACATGGCACATAAATTATTAGGTATATGTATTATAGATCTGTCTCATATTCTATTACATATATATTTTAATTGTGATTTCAATAAAGCTATGTAAATATTCTCAGGCAATCAAATGCTATGTTGATGGAATTTTTAAAGAAATGACTTTTAAATGAATAAGAAATCCTGAATTTAATTTTATTTAGACAGATACCTAGAGTAAGTTCGGGTAATGTGGAGTCAAATATGTCAAATATGGCCCAAAAAAATTATATGGGAAACAACAAAAAAAAGTTTAAAATTTGTAAATTGGGCCATTTTTTATTGTTTTGGGGCCTTTTTCATTTTTAATTTTGTGGTGAAATTTCATTATGAAAAATGGCCACAAACTTTTATTCTTAAACCAAAATACTTTTTAAACGAAAACTTTGATAGCAGACTGACTGACAACATAGGCGCCTGCCAGGCGACTGAGAATACCCTAAGCGGAGCGACGGAGTCGCGTTAGCGGAACAAAGAACCCGAAAAGGGAGTTAAAATCCTTGAACCCGCGAAGCGGGCCAGGCAAAGGAACTTTTTATGGTCTCCCAAGCCGACGCAAAACATTTTTTGTGCGATTGTAATTTTTCTCTTGTTGTTGCTTCCTATGTATACTTATTTTGGGGCAATTTTTCATTTTGTGTTTGGGGCCATTTTTCATTAGTTTGGGGCTATTTTTCACTTTTGAAAATGGGTAAATTTTTCATTATGAAAAAAAAAACCCAAATTTGGGGCCATTTTTCATTTTTCGTTTGGGCCCATTTTTCATTGGGGCCAAATTTCATGTAGCCATATGGACTACTGCATTTCCCCTTTTTGTGAGAGAGTAAGAGACTATCACTTTTGTGATAGTCAAATGTGATCAAATTAAATTTTCCTTCTGCGTAAAGTGATCAGAGTTTTTGTTTATAAATCTGGCATCACTTGTACCAAAGTGACGTTTGTCATGTTTTTTTTTTTGTTTTTATAGTTGTCTAGAATGTTTTTACTTTCGGGGAAAAACAAAAGCAATACATTTCCCGTTATCCTCTTTCTGTCTGGTCGCAAAATGTAAGTTTTTAAAATTATTACAATATTGTATAAAAACTTAACAAATATTAACTTATACAACAAGCAACAATTATGTATCCTTACTTAATTCATGGAGCACCCGGATTAAGCTAAAGTGACCTCAAGCACATCATCAAGTGCCAAGGATGCTCGTAGGTTTCGTCGGGAGAAACTCGTTGTTTCCCTCAATTCCAATGGACCACCTACAATAACCATGAAGGAATGGAAAAGAGTAAGGAACTCCTCCGATATTTACCCAACTTATTTTTAATTTCCTCTTTTCGTTCCTTAAAGGTTTGGGCGCTAAGAAATACCAAGCCAAACAGAAGCTCGCATTAAAAATAAAAAAATCAATTATGAAAACTGGGGGGGGGGGGGGGGCCCTATTCCAAGGAAATTCTGGATGAGAACGACGAGGCAATTATAATAGCTTGCGCAACAAATGCAGCAATAGACGGCATCAGCGGGGCCAAAAGTTTCGGCTAAAACCAAGAAGGTAATTCTATTGAAATATTTCAGTAGGTAAATGTAACCATACATTTATTTTTTTACGATTTAGATTACGACGATGTAGAATTTCTATATATGATGGAAAGCCCCCCCCCCCAAAAAAAAAAATAAAAAAATAAGAAGAGTAACCAACCGTACAAATCGAATCGGAACCAGCAGAAAAACGTGCAACAAAATCACGCAAGCACACCATACATGATAACGCCGCAATGCTCTCCAAGAAGCAAATCGAACTTCAAGAGAAGTTCATACAAAATCAAGTGGAAAACTCTGAAGCTTTAAACAAATTACTCAAAGATATCAATAATTCAATTCAAGAATTGAAGAATTCACTAAATACTTTGCTGCTAGAACGTGAGCTTAAACTAGAGTTAAACATTAACTACGGCTAAGCAATTCTTTACCTTTATTTGTGTTTTCAATTGTGTTTTGTAGATACGAACCTTCTTTTTTCAACAAATGTGTTTAAATAATATAATATTGAATTTATTATTGTACTAAGAGTGAAGCACTACCAGTTTTTCAGTAAAAGTTCTCCAAAAACCAATGCGAAATATTCGGTGAAGACGACGAAGAAACAACAACTACGTATTTTTTAAATGTTTTTAAACAATATCTTCTTGCTATTGTTTCGGCGTCGTCAGCGAGTGTTTCGCAATAGTTTTTGAAGAGTTTTTATTATAGAAACAACTATCGCATGACAAGACCGAGACGAGTCGAGACGAGAGTGCCTTTAAAGCAACCCAGACGATACCGAGACGAGACTGTATATTTGGACCGAAATTTACAGAGAGTCTAATAAATTAAAAAATCCAATTTCAGTTAAATATTTATTCATGCTTATTTTGAGATTCGAATGAAACGTTAACTCGAGTGACTAGATCTATTCGTTCGAATGAACTTTGTTTATTTTGAATATTCATTGCAGACAATTAACCTAAACAAACCTTATTTTGGAAATCAGCTGTTTGAAATGATTTGACATTTCTATTTGATTTAGTGTGACCATACACTATTTTTTTTTCGAAGAATCTTTCAATTGAAAGTTTGCCACAAGATTAACAGTTTCTTAATTGAAAAATGAAGTGAAGCAAAGCTTACTGAATGAAAAACTTCCCAGACATGAAATTTAACATTTTGTAAACTAAGGTAACAATTTTTGTTTAAATTTCCATGTCATCTTGATACCCATTAATATTTTACTAGTATATCGCCCACTGGCCGAAATTCACACTTTAAAGAAACTTTTTTCTAGAGTCAAACAATTAGTTTAAAAATTAAATCACACAAAATTTGTTTTTAGTTTTCAAATTTATTTTTTTTTTTTAAATATACACAGTGATCGGGAGTGCAAAATCAAATATGACCCACAGTGTGTAAATACGGGTCTCAGGTATATTCTGCACATCTACGCACCCATGGCTTTCCAACCATATAAAATTTATCGAAATCGGTTGGATACTTTTTGAGCAAATGGTACCACAAATTTTTTTAAGGCTATTTATATATAGATTTATATTTCACACATATGGTCACACTTTTCAATTGAACTGTAGAAAATCAAGGAATCAGAAATCGCAATCGGTGTAATTTTGCATATTTTGGAAATACCTAACATTTTTAAGAAATGGTAGTACCGTCTTTAGATGGAGGCCCATAGCTATTGAGCTTCACGGCAGCATCTCTTCAAAACCGGTCGGTATCAGTTCGGCTTACATGAAAAACCCTTAGCTAGCTCAGGATTCTCCTCCATTAACTTGACTTCTATTTGTTCCCTGTTATTCCAATTAGAATGCAATTGTGCCCTTTATAAAATGACAATAAACTTTTTTGTCATTATAACTTATTTTATTTAATTGTCTTATACAAATAGTTTAAACTTACATGTTTGTTTACCAGGAAAAAGTGATCGACACAAAAAAGACATTTAATTCAAATCATTCGAAAGTCAGAGTTTGCTTAGTTTTCGAAAATAAATGAACTTTCGATTGATTCTATGAACTTTCGAATCGATCGAATCTCAAAATGCAATTTTCTCGAATTCGAATAACTTTCGACCGAAAGCGATTCTCAAAATAATCGTTCCAATAATCATCAGGTTGTCCGGAAATTTTTCGGAGACGAGACCGAGACGAGACTTAATTATACGAGACCGATACGAAACTGAATATTTTCGATTTTAACGAGCCCGAGACGAGACTTACAAAAGTCTCACAGAGTGTCGTCTCGTGGACAGCCCTAATACATCAATGAGTGTAGAAATTCACTTACAATCATAGTATTTATGCTATGTCTCCCTTTCCGATTAAAGAAAACACGCTCATTAACTGATGGACGGAGTATCATTATATTACTTCCGTCTATGCAGTCAATTACTATAAGAATAGAAGAAAGTTAGATACCTGATTATTTTTGACAAGAATCAAAAAATAACATACCTCCTGCAATTCCATATTTGTTAAAGAAAAATCTTTTGGTTGCTTCTGACGGAACGAATTTAATTTTGGCAGGACAAAGTTTCGTCTCCATTATATTTAAAGTCCTAGAAGTCACTTCAGACCAGAGACAGTGCGTTGCCCCATTGGAGCTGACCAGTCAGCACCAACTTGCCTCTGGTAGCCACCAAGAAAATTTAGTGTTGTAGCTAATTGCAGAATGGTTGCAATGTGGGTTGAACGCACTCCAGCTGGCAAATCCAAAATCTGAAGGATGTTGAGAAATGTCTCCTTTGTAAAACGAACATTTTGTATGAATCTATTGGATTAATTACATTTGTTTATAAGTACATACAAAACAAAGAAATTAGTATGTACCTTTCTACTTACTTTTAATTTGGAAATATTTATATTCTTTCGGAGATTTTTCCTCAAGAGCCGAACATTACGATTTTCATTTTCTTCAACATTCTGTTCGAAAAACAATTGCACGGGCACAAAAACATTATTTTTTTTTGTATTCTGCAGAAAATATTCAAACCTATTTAAATTTTATATGAAAGTGACAACACTCAAAGGCTGTCACAGAAAAAAATCACAGAAATGTGACTGTCGCAAGTGATACTCACCTTACAAAGATGGAATATGTTAACTGTGACTATTATTTATCACAAATAACATTAGCCGATTCCCCTCCTAGTTTTGTTGTTACATGTTAGTTCTCTTAAGCAGAGAGCCATATCTTTTATTACCATGTGTTTATGAGCAGTAAATTCTGCAGTGTTTTTTGTTTTGGCGTGAGGTCGTTATAAATTTTTGTTGGCTGTCAAAACTTTATATTTAATTTGGGTGAGTATTTCTTTTTCGGCATTCTTATTTTGTATTTCTCGATTTATACGGTGAATTAAACTGTTTTGCTTGAATTTTATATAAATAATAAGGTTTTTCTTATGAAATATGCTTTTCAGCTATTGAGGAGTACCCACAAGCGGGTAAAGTGGAGTAGTACTCCACATTTGCCATCTGTTTGGTCTAATTTTGTACGTTAATTGAAAGATTCATCAGAAAATGCCAAAAAAAAGGGATACAAGTAAGGAAATGGGACTCCGTTGGTATGGAAGGAGCTCTACTTGCCATCCAGAAAGGAGAAATGGGTGTTAAGCTGGCGGCAAAAACATATAACGTGCCCAAAACAACGCTGCAACGTATTGCACGAAGTGGTAAGAGCATACATGAACTTTGGGTCGCAAACCAACTTTTAGTAAACATCTGGAAAAAGAGCTTGTGGAATATTTACACGGGATGGAAAACCGTTTTTAGGGATTAACCAGAAGTGATATCCGAAGTTTGGCTTTCCAAATGGCCCAACAAAATAACATACCCAACAAGTTTTCGTTACTCGATAAGACAGCCGGTAAAGATTGGTTGTATAGCTTTGTTAAAAGGCATAAAAGTGAATTAAGCCTTCGGCTACCAACGGGAGCTTCCATCGACAGAGCTAAAGGCTTCAATCAGCAAAATGTAAACACATTTTTTGGCATTTTGGAAGAATTATACGAAAAATATAAGTTCCTGCTATCAAGTGGGTGAGACTGGCTTAACTATTGTACAAAACAGGCAGCCACAGGTCTTAGCCAAAAAGAGAAAACGTTAAATCGGAGTTTTGACCTCGGCGGAACGTGGTTCATTAGTAACAGCAGTAAATTGCATGAGCGATGGTGGTAGTTTAATTCCACCTTATTTCATGTTTCCGCGGAAAAGAAGCAACCTGCTTTTCATGAATAACGCTCCTGCTCATTCCAAGGCGATTTTCCATATTTCTGGGTGGATTCAAGTGCCCATTTTAACAGAGTGGTTCCGCCATTTTTCGGAGTTTTCCAAACCCTCTGAACAACCAGCCCGTTCTATTAATCCTAGATGGTCACTATAGCCGTACTAGGAACTCAGAAGTTATTGACCTTGCTAGAAAGAATTTCGTGATAATTGTTTCCCCGCCACCACACTGCACCCATAAAATACAACCATTAGATAGAACATTTATGGGTCCTCTCAATAAGTACTGCAATGAAGAAATAAGACGGTTTATGAGACAAGCTGGACGAAAAGTCACCTTGGGTGATATAGCCCAGTTATTTAAAAACGCATATCTTAAGGTACAAACAGGACAAGTTGCAGTCAGTGGTTTTCAATGCAGCATATTTTTTCTGAGTCTGATTTTTTAGCATGTGAGACTGAGCCATAGTCTGTACATGCACCTGAACCTGAGCCGTTAGCAGAAGCTGAAAATACAAATCTATGCAAATCGAGCTTGGCTCTTGAAGCTAATGAAATGCAAAATATTGTGGCAGAAATTAGTAGTCAAACCGAGTCCACTTCGATTTGGAACCAGACTGAAGTCCATTTTACTCCGTGGGATATTTCACCTCCTCCGAAATTAAAAATGATTGCTCTAAGAAACAGGGGCAGAAAAACTAAAGCCTTTCCCCGTATAAGATCTTATTGATGAAGATGATAGGGGGGAATTTCCGACCTCAAAAGATACAAAATGTAATTTCTGCGACGTGTTATGGGGTGATGACTTTACTGGGGAACAATGGACTCAATGTCTCCAATGTGATATAGATATTAAATAGACTTTATTACTCTCGATTAAAATGATGTAGCTGGATTTGATAGTTTGTTTTCAATTGAAACAAAAAATCTTGCCTGAATGTTGTTGGTCATAGCCGATAAATAAAATAAAAATAAATCTAATCAAAAAAATGTTGGTATTTTTTCAATTTCCTTGAACGACCCATGACTGATTAATTTTACCAGCCCACTCCTAATTTTAAATGTAAACTTTGAATTTGTCTTATTCTAATATCCCTGCTGAGATAATAAGTTTGCATAAATGAAAACATTAATGATTAAGTTTTAACAATTAAACTTGAAAAAAAAAAAATAAGGAATGTTCTCTGATTAATCATTTCAAATTAGTTTAATGTGAACTTATAAAGTTTATAAATATGTTGTACGCGCACATTGGAATAATATTGATTGTGTACAATGCGAAATTTGTTTATTCAGAGTCTTACTAATTTTTGTTTAATCACATTTGGTGAATATACATATTTTTCTATTTTATAATCTTGAATTATTTGTATAATGATATATCAGGAATTTCATGAACAATTGGAAGGATTTCGATAATTTATTTTTAATTATTAGATTCATTCATTTAACCCTAGGTCAATTATTAGATTCATTCATTTAACCCTATTACAGTGGGTTGCCAAATTAATAGGGACATTGTAAATTTTCATCAAATTTCATGTTTCACTGTTCTTTTAAGCTTTTATTTTGGTTCTAAGTGTACGTGGTGAATTTTATTTCATAGCCTTCGTGTTTAACGGTTATTTTTAGTTGTCGGAGGATATTCAAAATGGTTCTATTCGGGGAAAAACCAGTTTTATTCGGGTAAAACCGGTTTTGTTCTTAAAGGTGTTTTTTTTTTGAAAAATGTTTGTGGATATTGTTTGAACTTCTTTTAATTGAAACGTAAGTAATATATTTTATTTTGTTTAAAACGAAGATTTTAAAAAAATAATTTTTTAATGATTTAAGGCATTTTTTTTGGAACAGAATGAATCGAGGAAGGGGTCGAGGAATGGATATCACCCCAAGAAAAAAAACGGAAATAAAAACTTTATTAGTTCATTCCAGTCATTCCCAAAGACAAATAGCTGCTATAACGGGTGTTTCAAAATCTGTTGTTAACAGATTAAAATTAAATTTGGACCAAAATATTCCAATTACTCCCCAAAAAACCGGTAAATGTGGAAGAAAGCGAGTAACAACACCCCGCACGGACAGGAAAATCCGAGACATCTGTTTTCAGAATCGCAAGAAAAGTGCAATAGTTCTTACGAACATTATCCAAGATTCGGGAATACTGGTTTCAAAAAGAACTGTGCAGCGATGTTTGGCAGAGGAAGGACTTTCGGGTCGTCCTGTTAAGAAACCACGTCTTACAGAGGCAATGATAAAAAAAAACGTTTGTCTTGGGCTCGGGATCATCGTCACATGACTATTGATGACTGGAGTAAGGTAGGTAACCAATGCAATTGTCTAAAGAAATAAAAAGTTATTGACAATGTGATTTTTTTTATTTTTAATGTTATTTCCCTTTTTTACAGGTGTGCTTCTCCGATGAGTCATGATTTCAAATTTTGGCTGATAAGAGCAGTTTCGTGCGGTGGCGTCCCAAGGAAAAGTACCATCCTGACTGCATCGTAGAAAAGGTAAAACACCCTTTAAAAGTAATGGTATGGTCGGTCATCAACATAAGAGGAGTTGGACGTCTCCAAATTGTCCAGGGAACCATGAGACAGGACCAGTATAAGGACATTCTGCTAGCTCGTCTCATACCCCAGCTAAGAGAATGGTTCCCAAACAACGAACCATATGTTTTCATGCATGACTCAGTCCCGTGCCATAAAGCTAAGAGTGTGACAAAATATTCGAATGACCAAAACATACCAGTTTTATCCTAGTCAGGCAATTCCCCTGACATGAAACCCATAGAAAACCTATGGGAGACCACCACTAAAAGGGAAATTGCCATAGAAAGTCATTACAACGAAAGTAAAACTCATAGAAAAACTGATAGAGGTCTGTCACCACTGCCCTGCAATTAAGGAATGCGCTAAAAAGTGCATTGAAAGCATGCCGAGGCGTATTCAAGCTGTTATTGAGGCAAAAGCAAACGTTACAAAATATTGATTTTTGTAATTTTGTTAGTTCATTTTGATTAAGAGCTATTTTTAAAGATTTTTAATTTAAAAAATATTATTCATTTTACTTATTTTGATGTAATAATAACCAACCTTAATAAAAAATACCTATTTATCAATATACACATAAGATTTTCATTAATTTTGTTACGGAAACATACAGTAGCGGATCTAGGATTCGGCTGTGGGAGGGCTTGGTAGATCCAGTTTGAGACATTAATGGCCAGTTTCACAAATTAAACTACAATATAAGTTAAAACTTAAGTTCGGTACTTGATTCGGTTTCAAAGTAAACCTTAAACTTAGATAATTCTGTAGTTCTAGTTAAACGAATGTATTCTGCCATTTAAACTTCAGTTCAACGTTCAGAACACTTGATCGTTATAATCATTCTCAAATCTAAATTGACAACTGCCGTTTAATAATAATAATAAGTTATTATATTCCTTTCTATTTGAAATTATTTTTTTTAATGTTTTCGAGTGACGAGGAAATGTAACATTCGTTGTGAGAGTGAAAAGAGAAAAACGCTTCCCTTGAAGAACAAATTATTTTAACTGTTGTGACGATGTTCATTTGTTTGAAAGTTGCCATTGCCATCATACAGTCATATTAATATTCGCTCTATTGAACTGAGGTTCATTTTAAACTGTGAAAACCAACGATTTGACCTTTAAATTTGAACTGAAGTTTAGGATCAGTAATACAATTTGTTTGTCCACAACTTAATTTTATAAATTATAACTAATATAAAAATGTTTTAGTTTAGGTTAAAGGGTTTTTTGTGAAAATATACAAAGTTATATAAATAATTGAATTTTGGCATTTACCACTTTTCCTTTTAGAATAGCCGTGTTATTTGTGCATTTATATCAGCTTCTACCCCCGGTTTAAAATGTTTTCAATATAAACTACAATAACATCTGTAGTATTTAACATTTAAAATATTTATTAAGTGGAGATAAAAATTGCAGGCACGTCAAGCTTTGAACCACCAGAGGAAAAAATCTGTCAATAAATTTGCACGTCAGTCTAGAGGGATCGCAAATAGTCACACGCATGATTTTCTGAGTGCCAAGATAAAAATCTGATTTTGATTTGTTGTTCCCAAATTATCCTCTGGTTTCAGTCCCAATTGCGTTTTTCTTGCAAAGTTAGCTAAGTTCTTAGGGTGATTTTTTGTTTAATTTGGCATGGTAATTGTTAAGTCCCGACGCCGTTTTTTCAATTATCTCTTCAAGCTTTAGCCCCAACTTGGACTTGAAAGTCCCTTGAGTCAAGCCCAAAAACTTTCTGGAATACCTAAGGTAAGTTTTAAAGGAGTTAGCCCCGACCAAGTTTTTTGTCCTCGCGAGCTGTTTGTTTTCGTTCCAATTTTCTGTCAATTATTCGTAGCCTCGAACTTGTTTTTTGTACAATTCCCTTCAGGTGTCAGACCCAACCTAATAAATTTGGGGATTAGAATAAAATTACGTAGCATATAAATTGCGTAGCCCCAGCCTCGTTATTTTTGTCTGACTGCTGATTCTGATTTCTATATTTCAATCAATTTTAAAAACAGCCTGTGGGGGGCTTTAGCCCCTATAGCCACCCCCCTGGATCCGCCACTGGAAACATACAATTTTCTTAAAATCCATGACTGTCCCTATTAATTTGGAAACCCACTGTAGACCCTTACCTTTACTACAAGTTCCTAGTATGTTTGGTTCTAAGATACACTATCAGCCGTATTCATTCGAATCCACTGAACAGATGAATAGTTATGCACTGCATAAGGATTTATGTAGACACTATACAAGGTTGCATAAATTGTTATGCATAAAATATTTTTCAGCCCATTATAGTTATAATGAGTTTGTGTCAAAATCAGTACCATAAAGGAGGAATCTAGTACGTTTTACTTTCAAAACTGACAAAGGAGACCCAGCTGTGTGAAAAATCAATAGAAGTTATTCTGCTGGCGATTGGATTCTTTTTGGTTTCTTATTAATTTCTTTTAATGTTATTACAATTATCCAGTTACTTTGTTGTTTTTTTGTGTTCGCAAATAAAGTTAAAAATATTTGAAACAAAAAATACGTCGTTTTAGATTTATTCCATGAATTGTTCCATTCACTCACATCGTGATGTTTTTGTTGAGGAGAAAAATAAAAGGGTGGTGCTTATTTTGTAATGCTTAAAATTCATTTGTATTTTCTCATGAAAGTGATGAAGGTGATTCTTTGTATAATTTTATTTAAATTACACATGCCGTCGAGCATTTGCAAAAGTTATAAGATTTAATGGAAAATCTTTAAATTTTGCACATTTATTAAGCAGCTTCTACAAAATAAAGTGTACAAAAAAATATTCTTTATTTTTTTAAACAATAGCCCAACAAAAATCTACAGTAAATTAACAAAACCAACATTATTAATTGTTGTATTATATTTTATAAAATATTTTGAAAGTGAGATTTCAACACCTCAAAGATTGCAAGAATATGCGCCCCCCTAACACCCAGCGGGAAAAATTCAAAAATTCATTGAGGAAAAATCAGCTTTTTCCTTGAGGAATGGCAGCTGCACCGTCCACTTTTCAGCTGATTCCTTTGATAAAATTAACATGGGCATGTCCTAGGCGGGCAGCACATGCTGAAAATCCGATGCAAATTCGCCAACGAAATCACTACTTCGTTGGAAGTTGTTTATTCACCGACCCAGATGATGAAAAACATGGTGGTTGCATAATCTATGAATTCACTGCATAAATGTATGTGGTTCATTCATCAGTTCAATATTTTCGATGAAAATGGTAATTAAAATTCAATTATCAAATCACAAGATATAGAAGTAGGTAGGTTTATTCAGCAATTAGTTAATTCAATATGAAAAATGTGAAGAAAATTAAATAAATAGTAAATTCATTAACTCTGTTGTGTTGTGAATTCTTTGTAATTGGTTAATAGAAATATAGAATTAAAACTTTAAATTACAGTTAAATCACTAGGTCAGTGGTTGTTGGTTAATCACCACTTCATATGCGAAGTGAAGATTAACCAAAAACTGAAATACTTTGATAAAATCTGAGATGGCCTCTTTTTAATGGAAATTCATAAGTCCTCTTATAATATTTACTGTCAGTAGACAATGTCAACAAAGAGAACACAAAAAAAATCAACTTCTATCAAAACACACAATGGCGGTGCACACTTTACAAAGCATATGAGTGGACATAGACGATGAACTGATGAACTTCTACATTACTTTTCAACAGTTTTTTCATCTTATAATATCTTCCATATCAAAAGCAATTTTGAATTCAATGAAAAAAGGGTTGTTTTTACACAAAGCAGAAAGTGGGTTCAAATCTATGAACTGAGGAAACCTTGCATGACTCTTCACTTATTAAATCATTACATGTCGTTTCCTTCTGGCTAGTTAATTGATTGCTCTTGTCTTGTTGTTTTCTACACACAAAGCAAAAAGTGGGTTCAAATCTATGAACTGAGGAAACCTCGCATGACTTTTCACTCACTCAATCATTGCATGACGTTTCCTTTTATTATTTGGCTAGTGAATTGATTGAAGAATTCAGCTATAAAATTCATTTGGGACGATATTTCCCGCTGGGCACCTACATTATTGCTATGTGTGAGTCAAAGTGAGATTCCGATACTAAACAACCCTTATGTTGGCTCTATACAACCTCCAAACGCGTTTAGCTTATGTTGCTTCTATTCAACGTTGCATAAGTTTATGAATAAGGTTTTTGCGTTCAGAGGCATTATAAACACTCGCTATAATTCGTTTATGCATAAAGCTGTATGTGTGTTAACAGGCCACTCGACTACACCCACTATTTGATGAACTGCGAATTCGAGAATAGAAATGCAAACAAAAACGCAAAAAGAATTGAAAATTACTACGTAAGTTCCATTATTCTAGGTGAATCAAAATTTAAAAAAATCTAGTTAAACTTCGATTAAAAATAAATTGTATTTGAACGCTTGTGTGCGGAAAAATACTCCATGCTGAGAAACTTAAAACTTTCCTTGAGTTTAGCGTTTTTTTTTTGCTTATGATGAAACATTCTTCCTGCTTAATCTAACCATAATTTGTTGGGTAGGTAAATTGGTTCAGCTTCTTTAATATCAGCTAAAGTAGACTTCTAAACGGTTGCTATACACCTACACTATGCTGAAAAGTAAAGAATAGGAGTCAACATTTTATTAGCTACTTTTAGACTTCCAGTAGGTATACAGAATGGAAACTGAAAGGAGCCTCTTTCGATTTAATTAAGGTAAACTTGCTTTTCACTTTTCCATTATACAATACTGATTGGTAAGTATACAGTACTCAAGTTTAGATTCAAAGGGATGTTAAAAAAAGTTTGTAAATTGCAATCATTTTACTTGTTCATTCAAACTTTTGTTTATTTTAAAATAGAAAGAAGGGTCATCTGTGATATGATCATAGTATGATGATGGTAGGTATGTATGTATGTACTTGTACATGGCATTATAATAAGGAATAATAAGGAAAAAAGAAGTTGGCGGAATTGGTTGATTTTGTTTTATTTTACGTGTAGATTGCCTTGTGTATCTGTATGCTTGGATTTAAATATTTTACTTTTTATAGATAGTAATTGTTTTCAAAAGAATCGGTAGTAACGATGTATTAAAAAAGGCGCCTTGAATTAATGGTGTGAATGGAATCATAAGGTACAGCAAATAGTGGGCCAAACTCTGAAACTGTTCGACCCACTTAAAATTAATGACTGCCGAAATTTTCAAAATCATGCATTTAATTTTTTTATTTCCCATATACAAGGGGAAGAGTGATACACGAAATTGCGACACCTACCGTTCGATCAAGCTGATGTCACACACCATGAAGATCGTTGAGCGGATATTGGATGGCCGCCTACGAAAAAAAAATACGGCTGTCTGATGACCAGTGCGGTGCGGGGTTGTTTCGGGTAAATCCACCACAGATGCTATTCAGAGTATAAGAATCAGAATGGAAAAATATCGGGATTCCTCAACAGATTTGCATATTGTATTGGTTGATTTTGAAAAAGCATTCGACAGACAACCACGAGTTCTGATATGGGTTGCACTTAGGCAACGAGGAGTTCCGGAAGTCTACGTGCGGATGGTCATGGATGTACGAGAAAGTTAAACAAAGGTAAGATGCCCCGCAGGAATGACCGAAGAGTTCCCAATTAGAGTAGGTGTGCACCAGGGAAGCGTCTTGAGTCCTTTGCTCTTTATTACTGTCCTTGACTTTCTGCTTGAGGACAAAACGGACCGCAAAGTGAATCAGTTGTTCTTTGCTGACGATAGAGCCATCATAAGTAAAGATCCTGTTTCCTTGCAACGAGCACTTGGTGTAGGGGAGAGAGGGGCAAAACGGTATACGGGGAAAAAAGGATTTTCAATGATGAGAACTTATTAAGAACCTCCTTACGGACCTCTTTCGTTAGTTTAACATGTACAGTTAAGTTCGTTTTTTTTTAACGATTAAACATTGAAAACAGACGTTTTACTAAAAGAAAACATCAGCTTTTTAAAAGACATCCAACCACACAGCTTTATTCTTGCGGGAATTTGATTTGGTTATGTTGGATTAATAAAAACCAAAAATAAAAAGATTTTTTTTTGTATAAGAAAAATATTTTTAATAAAAAAATCATTGTGGGACAAGAAAGACCAGATCAGCAGAGGAATGGACTGTGATTAGTTTGGCCTATAGAAATTTTTTTACGAAATTTTCAGCTCATACATATCTTATTTTTTTTTATGATAAATCCATTATACTGTTTTGGTCATAGTTTATTTTCGTCTGTTTATGCATTTTGTTATTTTTTTGGTTAAAACGTACCAATTGTTACTTTTAAGTTGCATAGTAAGTTTATTTTCAATAAATCAAATTTAAAACTTCGGAGAAGTAATTTATTTGTTCATTATGCTTTCAATACAATATATACAAACAAAATTTTGTTTCTTATGTATATACTTCTTTTGTCATTGTCCCGCTAGTGGGGTAAATTGAACTTTTGATATCTTACTAGAATGATCCTTTACTATATTCTGAAGTTCAAATGTTAAGCTATTATTAGCAAAAAAAAATCGTTCGATTTTTAACAATATTAAAAAATTTAGGAATATCTGAAGCTTCAGTAGTCTTTCTTGCCCCCCTCTCCCCTATGGGTGGATGTTCTAGAGGGAAATGGATACCGCATTAGCGCGAAATGGACCTATACTGTCCATTTTCTGATCCTCACAGGCCTATTCCGGACATCTATTTGAATGGAACTAAGTGCGAAAAGTTTATATATCTTGGAGCTGTGATCAATAGCGAAGGATCTTGTGATGATGACATCAAACATCGCGTAAGCGTAGTTTGGATGAAGTGGCGGGAAAGCTCTGCCTTCTTCTGTGATAGAAAAATGCCCCCTTAGCTGAAAGGAAAGCTCTACACGGCAGTTGTTCGTCCAGTGCTTACATACGGTTCACAATGTTGGACAATGTACAAGAAGTATGAGAGTAAGGGGCCAGTTATAGCTATCATTGAAAACCATCATTGAAAAACTGAGCTGTTGATTTTGAGACCCTTCGAAAGTTTAATCATTGAATATTTTAATGCAGAAATATAGCTTACGACCTCAAAATTATTTCTCCTCCAAAAAAAAATCATTTTGACCCATATCTTCCCCGTAACGTAACTTTTAATTTTTTCAATGATCATTGGTAAGGTAGTTCATCATTGAAAAATTAAAA
The DNA here is from genome assembly GCA_949320155.1 of Melangyna quadrimaculata. Taxonomy (NCBI): domain Eukaryota; kingdom Metazoa; phylum Arthropoda; class Insecta; order Diptera; family Syrphidae; genus Melangyna; species Melangyna quadrimaculata. The sequence continues at coordinate 419,623,156 of OX439483.1, forward strand.
ATCATTTCATGAGAGAAGTTGTGCAAAATTGAATTTTGTTTTACCTAGAAATAAATATTAAGCCAATAAGCTTTACTTTGGCGTCAAAATAATCACATATTTTGTCTTCAAAATCTCTCAAAATTGAGAATTAATATTTTCAATGATGGTTTCCAATGATAGCTATAACTGGCACCTAAATTGACGGCAGCTGAAATGAAGATGCTTAGCATGACAGCAGGAGTGACAAAGCGTGATCGAATAAGAAGCAAGAGAATCCGAGGAAGCCTACACGTCAAAAATACCATCTTGGACAAAATACAGCATGACCACGTTAGCTGGTACTGTCATGTACAATTACAAAGAAGATCCAATGAGAACACAGTTCAAAAGGCAATAGCACTAGACGTTCCAACACTATCATGGAAGAAAGGCAGGCGCAAAAATTCCTGGATGAAACAAATGCAACGACACCTGCATTTAGTTGGCCTCAGACATGGAACAATCCAAAACCGGGAGGCCTGTCTACGTTTTCTGCGGTAAACCCGGCAAACCCCAAAAGTGGAACCTTAGGCGAAGCAGTTGAGTGGGAGAGTTGTGGTCCCCCACGAGATCATGACAATCGCCGGTAAAATGAAGAAGAAGAGGAAGGCAGAACACTCCATTGAACTTTGACGATGATGGCCAACAAGAAGAATTACTCTTAGCAACCGCTGTTTCTTCGTCTAAGAAGGCATTTAAGTATATTAAGGCTCTCTCTCAGAGAACTAAGGAGACTTTATACAAGAAGCATAGACATTGAAAATATCAGATGAAAGTCTGCTAGGGGCTTTGAGAGGAAGAGTCTTCGTGTGATTTTCGGTGCGGTGTGTATCGAAGAAGTGTGGAGGAGAAGATTCAACGACGACCTATACGGGCTATACAGCGACGTTACCTGGTCAAAAAGCTAAAAATACAGCGGCAGAGTTGGCTGGGGCACGTGGAGCGTATGGATAGCAACGCACCTGCCCGACGATTCTTCGAAACCAACCCCGATGGAGAACGCAGCAGAGGAAGAATCCATAACAGGTGGCGCACATAAGTGAAGAACGACCTCAACCAGCTTGGTGAGCGCAAGTGGAAACGGCTAGCTACGGACAGAGCTGATGGAAGGGCTTGTAAGTTGAGGCCGTAGTCATCCTGGGCTGGTGAGCGCCATATAAGATAAAATTAAATAAGTAAGCTTTTAATGGCTTTGGGAGCTATAAAGTACTTTTATCCTCTCATAACACATTTTATTCCCCAAAACAGAAATTACCTAATTGACATTGCTTCCAAAACAATGTATTTTATTTTATCCAGTGATAATTTATCTTTTATTCACGTCGATTCTTTTCTTCAATCTTATGAAGCAATCAAACTTGCTTAGCACGTTCACTCTGAAAAATTGTCAACTACTCAAAATAACTTATCTCTGTATTTTTAACCCCTCCACCCTCCTACAGAGTACCTATCCTTTAAACTGTCGATTTAATGACCATCGTTATAAAGAAGAATGAAGTCTCCCTCTGCGCAATGGAAATATAAAAAAAAAATGATTTTTCCAATATATATAAAATAAATATAATAAATGTCAATCGCAGAATTTATATTGCAATGGTATTTTAATTCTAGCAACTACGCTAAGTAAGTACAAAATACAACCCAACCGTCTGTGTCTTGAGGATAAATGAATAAAAAATAAACATAAATAAGAAAAATTAAAATAAAATACTCCCGAACCGATACCATCAAGATCTGTGCTATATGGTTATGATCCAGAAAATAAAAAAAAGGGAAGACAAAGAGACAGCTTTATATTTTTTGTATACCACCCCCATAACCCCATGTTCCATATTTTATTCTTTTTTTTGGTGCCAGACCAACTTAACATAAATTATTTAAGAACATCTCCCCATTATCATTTTGTTTCCTGGAATAAAAAAAAGGAACCACATCGATGCCGATGTTGAAATAATTCAGAAAGGCATCTCTGGGTATAAATAAGCAGACGTAAGGCATTCTCGTACGGAAACCAGAAAGGATATTTTTATTCTGTAAGGTATTAAATATGTATGTGTATGTTAAGTATAAGTATATAAATCTACATAAATCAGCTTAAGGTAAATAACTTCTGAATAAGTTAATTGTATATGTATGTATTTTGATAATTTCAGAAATGTTATTAATTTCGTATCATATTGTACATCTATATCTATATACAGGGTGTGCCATCGTCACCGGCCCAGAGGAAAACTATGGCTTCCTGAATTGGAAACTTCCTTCTGTGGGTTTGTTCGAAATTACTACACAAAGGTTCAGGAAAAAAGAAGAGTGGAAATTTCGTTTTTTCAGCAGCTTACTTCGAGAATTGATCGTTCGATCAATGATGCATCTGTATTGGCCCAAGAACACTAAGAAGGAATATCTCGGAAATTTCCAGGAATATTGGAAATTCCAGATAATTCGCGTTTCAGTGCACTTCGAGAATTGGAGCGAGATATGGATTTCAATCGAGAAGCATTGAGTCAAAATGTCCGATGAATTGATGCAAGCAGCCCAAATCGGAAATGGTGCCATTTTCTTCCGTGATGCATCCAGTGGAATTGGAAAAAACATTCCTATTTTCACTGATTATGGCTACGATTTGTACGAGATCTGAGATTCTTTTGATACTCGTCTCGTTAGAAGGCGGTTGAATCATTTCGGTTGCGCAATGATTATGCTGCCAGGCTGTTTTCTCAGGCGCTTCCTGTCATTCCAAGATCAACTCCGGCAGATAAATTGAACACTTGCCTGAAGGCGCCGCGTCGGTTTTATGGAGATATGTGAAAAATTTGCAGTTGAAAACAAGTAGTCCAGGGAAAAAGTGGCCTTTTTGGGCTGAACCCAAAAGTATATACAAAATGTTTTGATGGTATCCGCATGGAAAAAAGAGTGCTGAATCTGAATATGCCGGGTATATCTCTGGCAACCTTGAGGATTTTTAAATATGAAGTTTTGAAGGGAAAGAGGTTGTTGTGCATCAAAAGGAAAAATATACTTTGGTGCAATGTATGCACATGGCACATGATTTCAAGGTACTTTTTAATGGAGAACCTAATGAAATGACATTATAAAAAAGACGATAGGAGTACCCAAACTAAAGTAACAGTCCTTTTTATGTAAGTGTGACTTTATTTTCAGTAAGATATGTAATTATTGCGGAAACCGCTTGGAAATATTAGCCCGTTGATGTAATTTGGTATAAATGTTGTATTTCTTATGCAAACCGAGAAAAAGAATAGTCGGTTTAAATGGTGACGTGAAATAAGGGCCCATGTAATAAAGCCAAATGTCCAAAATGTGCCCTTATTTCGCTTTTAATATGGTAATAACGCCAAATTTTAGTTTTGGCTTTATTTCGCTTTAGAAATCAAAATAAGGCCAATTTGGCTTTATTCCGTTTTCATGTTTTTTTTTTTTTCAGAAAACTGCAAAACAAATCGCCGTTATGTTATTTTCATTCGGTGCCGTGCATAAACGCCCACGGAACTAGCCCCCACGGTTGTTATTTCCCAAAATAGAACCCGCTTGGGTTAATTCCACCACAAAAAAGAACTAAGACACGCAGGTGCTTTTGAGAATTGGCGAAGCGGGCCACCCAAAGTACTGTTTAGTACAAAAAAAAACTTTGATTACTGATCGACTGATAACATAGGCGCCTGCCAGACGACTGAGCATACCCTAAACGGAGCGACGGAGTCGCGTGAGCGGGACAGACGACCCGAGAAGGGAGTTAAAATCCTTGAACACGCGAAGCGGGCCACCCAAAGTACTGTTTAGTACAAAAAACTTTGATTACAGATCAACTGACAACATAGGCGCGTGCCAGACGACTGAGCATACCCTAAGCGGAGCGACGGAGTCGCGTGAGCGGGGCAGAAGACCCGAAAAAGGAGTTAAGATCCTTGAGCCTTGAACTTGATCCTTGAACTTTGAAAGCAGACCGACTGATAACAAAGGTGCCTGCCAGATGGGGTTTGATTCCTTTTTTTCTGGGGAACTAATCCCCCAACTGGCAGGCGCCTATGCTTCAAAGTTTTTGAACTCAAGAGTACTTTGGGTGGCTTCACGGGTTTACGGATTTTAACTCCCTTTTCGGGTCCTCTGTCCCGCGCACGCGACTCCGTCGCTCCGCTTAGGGTATGCTCAATGGCCTAGCAGGCGCCTATGTTGTCAGTTGGTCTACTTTCAATTTTCAAAGCTTCTGTTATCACTGAATGTTTTCGTAAAAACAATTTTGGTCTTATTTCCAAATGAAATTTGCCCTTATTTCGTTTTGGAAATAGAAATAAAGCCAATTTGGCCTTATTTCTATTTTCAAAGCGAAATTAGGCCAAATTTGAGATTTTGTCTTATTTCGTTGGGCCTTATTTCACGTCACCTGTTTAAATATCATTTGTTAAAGTATGCTTTTTTTGACAGGGAGAAAAAAGTTAGACTATACCAAAACTCTTGTGACAAAAAATGCTATCCTCATGAAACTTGGTGCAAATCTTAAAAGTGTCACGAGAATAAATTGCCCAGTCAATAATTACAAAAAAAGGGCTAAATTCGCAAAGCGCGATGTAGTTCTGCATTTTTGATATGTTGTTGGGGTATGTTAGAGTAGTCTGTAGCTAAGTTTGCAACTTCGAAAAACCTGTGCTCGCTGCAGGAAAAATGCGACAGTAAAAAAAACGCAAAAATCACCTGGAAAATTACCTGGAACCCTTAACTATGATAAAATATAGTTTTGATATTTATATCTTTTTTTAAGCAACTTTAGTAGCGATTTTAAAAGTTCCGAAAATTGTTCACTTGGCATAAGTTATTTCGTGAACATTTTCGAAACTTTTAAATTCAATACCAAAGTTGCATAAAAAAGTTATAAATATTGTAATTATATTTTATCATAGTTAAGGTACGTGTACAAAAATAAGTGCCAACTTAGGTGTCTTACTTTGACCACAGCAATGATGCAAACATTACTTGTTGCACTTAGTTAACATCATGTTTCTTGCCAAAACTATTTGACCGATTTGAATCGAACTTTCAAATTTTGTCTTATAATACTCTAGGTTAATTCATTGCAAATTTTGAGCACAATTGGACAATTTTTGACCTATTTTTTGAGCGCTTCAAAATAACTTAGTTTTTCAGAATTTTTATTTTTACTCATGTTTAAATAGAAACTCAAATATAACATACATGAATTTTAAACTAACAAGAAATTCTTTTCCCATTCTGAACTAGCAGTTATATATAGGACATATATTCGTCCAAAGCTTGAGAACAACTCGCCTACCGGTAGGTGCTCCTTCAACTCATTTAAATCTTTTGGATATAATTCTGAAAAAGAACTTTAAAATTGAACATTTTAAAGGAAATAACGACAACTAAAGTTTTCTACCACCTATTTGGCTGAAGTTATAGCTATTTCACGAGTGCCAACCCGATCATCAGACTTCTTTCTGTGGTGCTGAGTTTTAATATGTTCATCAACTGAGACTAGAATTCAGAAGCCGACGGCCTTCCCAGCGTCAAATCTTTCACTACTCTCCCCCCTTATATGACCAACGAATTGTTGGCATATGAATCGGGTACGGAGAAAAAAGGAAGAAACCGACTGTGACAACAGCAAGCTTGTGTGCCCTAATAAAAACGCTAGTCGCTCAAATGCATTTGATAAGCAACAAAACCTGCACTGAGATTGAGCTTGACATGTGGCTTCGGTAGCGCGATGGGTAGGTCATCTTCCGAATTCTAGCACAGTTGATGTCTTAAGTTCAATCCCCATGACGGGCAATGCTTTTCAAATAAAAATGAACATATTAAGACTCAGAACCACACAAAGAAGTCTGATGATTGGTTTGGCACTCCTGAAATGGGTTTACCACGATATCTAGAAACCAATAATCCAGAAAGCAAAAATCCCGAAAGTAGAAATCTCGAAAAAAAATCTAGAAATGAAAAAATCTCGAAAACAAAAATCTAGAAAGCATAATCTCGAACAGCAAAAATCTATAAAAAAAAAATCTGGAATGCAAAAATCTAGAATAAATATCCTAATTGTTGAGACAATGAATGGTTACAATTCGTGCGTGAATTTTATATTTTGATCCTCCGGGTTCTTTTTTTAAAAAGATTTAAAATAATAGAAAACACATTTGGAATTCAAACAATTTTGTTTTATTTATTTATTTTGAGCATGAGATCCCTTACCACATCAAGCGCGGATCCACGGGGGGGAGGGGAGATTCAAATTTTGTTTTTCTATATTAGTTGGACTAAATGAGTATCATTGAGTATCTTGAGTATCATGTTCTATTATACATGATCTCAATATCAGTAGAATATATATTGTTTGGTTGATGACTTAAACCCACGCTTTTAATATCAAGGCCTCACTATTGGCTTGTGAGGCTGGATGATGATTAACTACCTATATAAAGTGTTTCATGGCGAAATATAAAAACTCATCCAAAGAAGATTCTATGGTTATACATGTTTCAGTGTTTCTCTTTTATTAATTATGTTATTCATCTTTGTTTGTATGAAATCTTTGCTTTCATTTACAAAACCCTTTAAAACACTCACTTTAAAAACTATTAAAAATATAAAGTTATTAATATATTTTTGTCAAATAAAGAAAATAATTATATACAAATTAAAGAAGATACTTTAAGGACATCTACATAGAGATTAAACGTTTAAAAGCCAAAGACATACTTATGTATGTACCAGTGGCGTACGCAGGAGGGGGGGCTTAAGGGGATTCAGCCCCCCCTCAAAGCAATTTGGTGTACTGTGCTAAGATTTCATATATCATCGAAGAAAGTTTTTTTTATTATTTTTAGTTCAAATTGTATTGTTGTTAATTTTGAACTATAGCATTATTTTCAATTTTAATTTAAAAAAAAAATCTATAGACACGGATGTCGTATTGAAATCATTAGTTCATACCACACGTAATATTGAAGCCCAAACAAAATTCCCTTGCAATCAGTCAAATTTCGCAAAATGATTTCACACATTTAATTTTTCCTTCTTTTCCCATTTAAGAAGAAGCCGGAATGAAATAACGAATGCAGTGCACTAATTAACATAATAGATTCCCTTGATATCTTCTCTTTTTTATTGCTTTTTAGTGGTCAAATGCTTTAGTTATACTTTAACCAGTATCTTCGCGCTCATTGAACGTTTCAAATACTCAAAAAATATTTTTAAATATCTGTAAACTGTACTTTTTTTGCCGAATGTTATTTCTAATTCTACCACATAAGGCATTATAAGAAAGCTGTAGTCAATTGATGACATTTCGAAAAACTGCCTTTAACTTGTATCAGAGGTAGATAATCTTCTCAAACTCTTTTTTTTTTTTAAGTTAATGGACCGTATTCATTGTCATTTTAAACTATTATGATAAGTTAAAACTTAAAAGATAACCTGAACATTTGTTTTAGTTTTTGTCAATGCACTATTTTTGGCGTTCAATAATTTAATAAACTTCTATTTTGATAAATACATAAATCGAATTGGAATAATTTTTTATAATTGATCTTATTTAAACTGTACTTAAGTAAAACATGAGTTTAGCGAAACCACTACGAAAACGCCCAAATAATAATTTGTATAATGAGAATTCCCTTGAAAAATGTTACCATTTTTTTAATTGTACATATTTGTATAGCTACTGCTTCTGCTACTTTTAACTATAATAATGTCTGTTCCTTTACTCTAAATTTCTGTGATTTTCTGCGCATTTTGTTCCCAAGTTCTGTCAATTTAATTTCTATTATATGAACTTGACAGAACTTTGGACTCAAAATCACAGAAACTCAAAGGAAAGGAACAGATTTAATAAATGCATTAAAAAACATATTAGGACTTGTAAAAGTTACGTTATACGCGGGTTTTTGGTTGTGTATGTTGTCAGTTGGTGTACTTTCAGTTTATGTGCAATAAACAATACCTTGGCTATGAGCTTATTTTAGGAAAAACGCACATTTTATTTATTAAAATGTGAATACACTTTTCACCTATACCCCTATTACCGTGACGTTGTTTAAATCGTGTGCATAAAGAGGATTTTTGACGTAGTGGATTTTTACAAAAATTATATTTGTTTACAAAGAAAGAAAGGTAAAATTCATTTTATAACTATAGGGAGTATTTTGCGTGTTTTTCCTTTTGTTTTTTTTTTTTCTATTGAAATTTAATTTCTGGTGGTTGATAATATGAAAGGCTTTAATTTTGTTTGCTATTATGTGATACCTTAAAAAAATTTCACCAAAATTGAGACTGAGCCCTCCCCAAACAAAATCCTGCGTACGCTACTGGTATGTACCTTAGGTGTACGGAAAGAGAAATAAATCGAATGAACAACTAACTTGCTAGTAAAAATGCCAGTGTTGTCTCTAAATTCGTTTTATAAAGACAAAACTCCAAATTGGATGGGCACGATGAGGTGATTTCGGTGGCGCAATGCGTAGTGCATATGCCTCAAAGGTGGCTGGGTTCAATTCCAGTTGACGGCACTTAATTTTAAAATTAAAACATTAAACATTAAAACTAGCACCACTAAAGGAATCTGATGGTTGGTGTGGTAGCCATGAAAATGCAATACTTCCAGCCAAATGCAATGGTGGTTGCCCACTCAAGTAATTATTGTTCATTCAAAAACATTAACAGCCGTATTAATAAAAAACACTTGTTCCACCTTTATTCCATGAGCTTACAAGACCATGGAATAAGAGTTAGTCCATGGAATAAAATTTCCTAATAAAAAAAAAAAAAAAAACGAAAATCTACTACAATAAGTAGATCACGTAACCGAACACACCTAATAATTCTGTCAAAGTTATTATCATTTTGTTTGACACGTCTGATTTTTATTCCTTCGCTTAACCACCATTTTCGGTGGTTTAATTTAGTAAACGTCACTTAGAAGAAATTTTGTTTTTTAAATAACATTTTGTGCTTAGTCCATAGAATAAGGTTAACCCTTCCCTATTCCACGTTTATAAATTTGGCTGTAATAGTTTAACTAAAATAAAAGTATTTTTTTAGTGTTATGTTTTATTAAATTTGTATGTACCTACACAGGTGTCCTGTGACCCCCCTGGCTGAAAGTCTGGATCCGCCCTTGTTACCACTGATGGGGGGAAATCTTCTGCTATACGTAGGCGTGTCAAGATACAACTGACTTCTTCTGTTAGGAAAAACCCTTTTTATATTGTAATACATTCGTATTCTTAATTCTTCGTACAGACTAAAAGTATATAATGAATTTATTGGGAATTTATAACTCAAAGGTCTACCAGATGAGTGTAAGCCAATGATCATGAGCATCAGTAGTTGTGGAAAGAATTTAACAGCTGATTCTATGAAAATAAAACTGTTGCAGGATGTTAAATTTGATTCGAATTATCCACCAGAGCGCTTATGTCAAAAAAAGGGAATTTTTGGAATGTGCAAAAGAAAACGAATTGACAAAAAAGGGAAATATCGCTATGTTATAACTGTGACGAAGTTAGACATTACGCCTCCAATTCTATGTTTAAAGGGAAATATTTCAAGTCAACAAAAGGTGGTTCTTCGTCTTGCAACATTCCATCATGTCATGCAGAGTAAAAAAAAGTAAGAATGGTGTTTTGATAGTGGTGCAACTGATCATAATGACGTCAGATTCTAGATACTTTAAAATACTCAAATCATTCAAGGGGCAAATTCAGACCATAAATAATATGACAATGGATGCAGTAAATAAGGGCGATGTATCACTAGACGTATTAACTCCCAAAGGTAAACAAAGAGTGTCGTTGTTCACGATGTTCTCTACGTTCCCGAGATAGGAGTCAATAAATAAAGTCATAGCGACGGGAAGATCTTCAAATGGACTCTACAAAATGGATATTGCCACAAATCATGCGCAATGTAATCTTGACAACATCTGGCATCGTAAAGATTTGGTCATTTGGGTCAAGAAAATATGAAATTACTGTTTTAGTGAAAGGAATTCACCTAAGCCGAAATTCATTTCCGATTTGAATATCCTGTGTAGAAGGGAAACATCATCGGAACAGTTTTCCATCAGATGGGTCGAGATCATCAAAAGTTCTGGAAATAATCTAGTCAGGTGGGTGTGGTCCCATGGAGATGAAATCTATAAAAGGCAGTATATCTGTGCCCAGAAGGCAAAACCGCTAAAGTGGAGTATAGTCAAAATTGACTTTTTGATACCATTAGATTCAGCGTGTCCGAATCTATTTTGTAAATTTTTTTTAGCTTTGTATCATGAAAATTAGGCCACAATTTTACAAAAACGAAACAACCAAAGTCAGTTTCGTACATCCTCCCCAAGTCAAAACAACTAAAGTTGACTTTATATTTTCTTTTTTTCAGTTTTCTTCAAGGAATAACAAATAAGCTTGAATTTAGTTCTTTTTCCATGAGACAAATTTGGATTTATTTCTACTATTGTGTTAAAAAAAAAACTTAAGTCAAATTTAGTTGTTCTTCCCCAATAATATTTTTATATTTTCTTAATTTCTATTTGAGGAAAAACAACTAAATTAAATTTAAGCGGTTATTCTCGAAGACATAAATACAATTATTAAGTCTTAAGTTGAGTCTAGTCATTATTGCACAAAGAAATATTGATCATGAAGAGACTTAAATTGACTTTAAACAGCGTAACTTGATTTAAGATTTTTTTAAATAACAACACTCTCGAGCTAAAACAACTTAAGTGTTTCATTTGCATTTCACGCTTTTAATTGCAATGCTCGATTATTTTTTTTTTATTTTAAATTAAAAGGGTGGTCAATTACCTTTAATTCCATACTATTCTTAATACCGTCAGATTTTCCAATAATTTTCTAGAGCAATTTGTAAATTCAAACTTTTTTTAAAAACTTCAAACCTCTCTCCTGAAAAATGCTAAAATCAGAGTTTAGCGGTTCTGCCTGGAGGCAACAGATATACTTTTTTGTTGCTGATGATATCACACGAAAAGTGTAAGCTAATTTTTAAATTAAATTGTGTTTCTTATGAATTTTTGATTTTGTTTTTCTTAACAAACAACCGTTTTTTTTAATTTGGAATTTTCTTTTGTAACATTTTACTAACAATCAAATCTTGCCCCCTCCACAAATTTAATCCTTATTTCGCAGGAAATGTAAATTTTAAATTTTACCCTTCGCATGTAAGACCCATGGTCTTTTAATTGCAACTTAGATTGCATGGACTTTATTCTCAGAATTTATTTAAGGACATGAATTTTGTCCCTTGCTCATTTCATATGAAAAAAAAAAAAATAAACAACCCTAGTATCCCCTACATAATATGGAATCCATGTGCAAGAGGAGATATCAAGAACAATAGCCAAACAGAATGTTGTCCTTTGGAACCACTGATTGATTGATGTGTATTAAAAGATTCGTTGGAGTGACATTGACCAAATTCGGATTGGAGTACCAAAGACATAAAAGCATGAAACACGTCATTCGCAGATGATGCTATACAGATACACGCAGAGTGTGAGTCGCTTAGTCGTCAGTTTTGATTTTGACTGACATTTTCTAATTTTTACTGCGTTGTTGTATAGAATGCAGAAATTAAAATATATTTTGTTTGTTTGCTCACAACTCACAATCTCACTCCAAAAAAAAGGTATTTTATAAAGAACAAAAACATCCACGTTGAGCAGATTAAATAGCTTATATCCATCTTAACATACTTGAGTAACCATATGATTGATTTTATTAGATATTGGATCAAAGTACATATCATATTTAAATTTCAAAAAAAAAAATTGATTGTGGAAATGTTTATTCTTGCATAATTTTATTGACAAGAACAGATGGAAAAACAATTTTGCTCTGTGTTTGGTTTAAGCCCGAACGCATTTCTTTAAGCTAAGAATATTGGAATCGATAGAATAAAAACAAAATGTATTACTCGTAGTCAATATAAGAGATGGCTATGCTAATGTTGTGTACGTGACACATTCAATAAAGTATCTATTTCCAATGAACGTGCTTTTCATGTCATATTATTGGGTATATATCGTTATGTTGGCTTCTTACAGTTACAGCAAATAGTATCTATCTAAAATGTTTTGCCAAAAGCTGAGGTTTATCCATTCCTTTCGATATTAGTTTGTAAATAAATTCATGGACATGGATAGAATGGATGTTGGCATTTTCAAAAGCAAAGGAAGGCAATCAAAATACGAAGACGTCTATATTGGCATGGTTAAGTAAGTGTGAGGGTTCTATATAGCAATGTTGTGCTTTTATCATCGTTAAGAAGATTTAATTTGAAAACTATTTGAAAAAGTTTTTTTATTCAGTTGATGAAAAACTTGTTGAATAAAAGAAGAAGTTATGACATTTCTGTATTCGACTACTCTTAATTTCCACGCAGAAAAACAATCTAGTTTTCGGCAAGGCAAGGGAAAGGGTTAGCAAAGGCTAGAACAAGGGCCTTGGCGATTATGAACCCTTTTGCTTCTTCAGGCAAAAAAAAAATTGGCTTATGTAGGAGTTGATCCCGCGATCTTCTGCTTGTCAGTCCAATGCGCTACCCAACGAGCTAACTCGCTATACAAAAATTTGTAGTCGAAAGTGAATAAGTTTTAAGTTTCATACTCCAAAGCCAGAACCATACCCTTCCCTTGTCGTGGGTTGTGTTGTGGAGTCGTGTGTCGCTATCGCTACAATGTATTTCATATCCGTCGAACCATATATGTCTCGTGTGTTGTGTTGCAGTGTGACGTATAAAATATATGGAATAACAGCAACACACGACTCCACAACACAACACACAGGCACGAACGCAGGGGGGGGGTGTTGGGCTCAACCGCCCCGGAAATGTATGAATTTAACTTCCTTGCCATACAATTTCACTATTAATTTTGAGTTTTCAGTTTAAAGCCCCGCCGACATTTTTTCCTGCGTTCGCGCCTGACAACACACGACACAGATGTGGATCCCGCTTAATGTTTCATACTATATTGCGTAACAAATACATATTATATACAGATGTCTCACAGAAAGTGTGATATGAAAAATAGGACAAAAGAAAGAGTAAAAAAAAGTGTCTGAAATTACTTGGTGTTTATAAAATGTTTGTTTTTGGAGCTGTGTGAAGTGGGAACCCCGAAGTCAAAATTTTTGGGTGGGGTTTATCAAAATCGTTTGTCCATCGTTTGTCCACGTTTGTCCATCAAAAAAATCGTTTGTTCACCCTCAAGAAAAATGTTATTAAGCTTTTCTTTTTTATATCAACTCCCCAAAATCAAAAAAACTCATCTACTGCCCCCAAAAGATGACTTAGGAAGATGAGACTAAGGGCGTTCGTTTGTCCACCGGCTGTTTAAGATTATTCACCAAAAATAATCGTTTTTTCCACCCTTAATTCAAAAGTTATTCAACATTTCTTTTTTATAGCAACCCCAACAAAATTAAAGACTTTGTTATCAAAATCGTTTTAATCCCAATCGTTTGTCCACCGTTTGAACAGGTAAGTCCAGCAAAAAAAAAAAATTGTAGACCTTCGTTCAAAAGTTATTCAACATTTCGTTTTTATGGCAAAACCCCTAAAGTCAAAAAGCTTGACCAAAACCCCAAATGATAACTTACGCAAATGAAACTAAGTGCATTCGTTTGTCCACCTGCTGCTTAAGATTATCCATAAAAAATAATCGTTTTTCCACCCTTAGTTCAAAAGTTATTCAACATTTCTTTTTTTGTACCAAAATCGTTTTAATCCCAAACGTTTGTCCAGGTTAGTCCAGCAAAAAACTTTTGATCTAAGTGTGGAAAAACGATTATTTTGTATGGATAATCTTAAACAGCAGGTGGAGAAACGAATGCACTTAGTTTCATTCGCGTAAGTTATCATTTGGGGTGTTCAAGCTCAAGCTTTTTGTCTTTGGGGGTTTTGCTATAAAAACGAAATGTTGAATAACTTTTGAACGAAGCTCTACAAATTTTTTTTTGCTGGAATAACCCGAACAAATGGTGGACAAACGATTGGGACTAAAACGATTTTGATACAAAATTTTTTTAATTTTGTTGAGTTGCTATAAAAAAGAAATGTTGAATAACTTTTGAACTAAGGGTGGAAAAAACGATTATTTTTGGTGAATAATCTTAAACAGCCGGTGGACAAACGAACGCACTTAGTCTCATCTTCCTAAGTCATCTATTGTGGGCAGTAGATGAGTTTTTGATTTTGGGGAGTTGCTATAAAAAAGAAAAGCTTAATAACTTTTTTCCTGAGGATGGACAAACGATTTTTTTGGTTGGACAAACGATGGACAAACGATTCTGAAAACCCCCACCCAAAAATTTTGACTTCGCGGTTTCCACTTCACACAGCTTGTTTTTGGTGTATAAGAGAAATTCCTGATGCGGTACCGAAACATGTCCAACAAGTTTTTACTAGGGAGGACCTTACGAGATTTTTGCAGACGGGTAAGAATTATTTTTGTTATTCGTCTCTTACCGATTCGTTAAACTTTGTATGAAATCCCTATTGGTGTGGTGTCATTGACAACTTGAAAAGTGTTCAAACTAGTGCTTGAAAGTATCCGGATATTTTGGATCCGGATCCAGGATCCGACACTATCCGGATCTAGATCCGAGGATCCGACATTGGATCCGGATCTGGATCCGAGGATCCGACACTATCCGGATATTTCGGATCCTGAATCCGGATCTGATTCGCATTTTCGGATCCGATTCGGATAGTTTGAGGATCCGGAACTGATCTTAAGCTCAAATTCAAACGAAACAATTCTAAGAACGTCTTTGTTTTATTAGTTACGCGATTGCGCAGGTATTTTCCATTAAATATGAAGCTTTACCCTTAATAGTTTCATTTCCTTTTTCTTTCCAATCTTGGTTTCTAAAATTTTAATCATATTTCTCTATCAAAAGATAATCCTATATGTTATTCTGACTGAGACCAATTGGCAAGCCAGCAATAAAAATGTTCTCTCGTGTCCTTTAGATCAATTCTATATCATACAAGTTCTATTCAACTACTTCTGCCATCAGTGCCATCCAAATACAATTTTAAACCTAGTATTACACTACAAATGATATAACATCGTACTTAGTCGACTAAAGTTTTGCGCCATTGATTTTAAAGTGAAATTAAATAAAAACTACTATGCTTACACTTTATTTCTGTCACTTTTCGAACATCTCCGTTGTTTTTTTTTATCAACTTTTCACTGCAATAAATGAATCTTCATTTTCTATAAAAACGACAAAATAATTAAATAAACTGTTAAATATTTGTTACGAATCTGTGGACGAAATAATTTGATGACGAAATTCCTGTCAAACAACGGCCATACACAATCTCATACAAAATCGATTTTTGTACGAATTCCCAGAAAAAAAAAAAAAGATTTGTTCTGCAATTGTTGAAAGGAATTCGACATTATGATGTGTATGAAGTTAGCAGGGCAACTCCGAAAATTCATAAAAAATGTATAGTCCTGAGTTGCTAATTTATTGTTAATTTTTAACGAAAAAAAAAAATACAGGGTAACCTTCTTACTTGACGTCAAGTTAGTAGGTCAACTTTCTCAAAAATCAAGAGTGGATAAATGTTGAAAAATAATTTATTGCTAATATTAGTTTTTTGTTTCGTTTGCCAGATAAAGGGTTACCTATGGACGTCAAGTTAGCAGGTAACCATGTATCTCGCAAACGAAACAAAAAAGTAATATTTTTTCTCCACAATAAATAAGCAATAAATTATTTGTAAACATTTATCCACTCCCGGGTCGTTTATCTACATTTTTGAGAAAGTTGACCTGCTAACTTGACGTTAAGTTACCAGGTAACCCCGTATCTTGAAACCCAACAGCGCAATATTTTTTTTTGCTCGATAAAAATTATCAATAAATTAGCAACTCAGGATTTTTTTTATGATTTTTCGGAGTTGCCCTACTAACTGTATACACATGACATTATTATACATAAGATTTCTCTTAATTGACATAAATAATGTATGATTTCTCTTATTTGGCATACATAATGTAAGTTTAAATTAATAAAAAGTCCGTATCTCATAGTTTAGGTGGTTGAAATTATTTTACAGGAAAAACGAGGGCTAGTATTTAAAATTATAGAGGTAGATTCGTGCTGGTGTAAAATAGAGGACATATCCTCGATAAAAGGCCTTCCACACTAGCCCACTGTGTATTAATACATGTCAAAAAAGTGGGAAACAAATCATGTAGAATAGTGTGGAAACAAAATATGGCAGCCCAGCCTACACAACCCCACATTCTATCCCACACGATTTGACATGTGTTAATACATGAAGAATTTCAGAAATGGTTCTAATTTTATCCCACATTCTATCACACTTTTTTTAGGTTAAGGTAATGTATTAATACAAGCAAGTGTGGAAGCAAAATATGTAAAGCAATTGCTTTCCCACAAATTTGGCAGCCGCTTGGAATTTGTTCCCACTTTCAATTTGACATGTATTAATACACAGTGGGGTAGTGTGAAAGGGCTATAAGGAGGACGTTTAGCACCTCTAATCAATTGTAACATACGTTTATAAAATATGTGTTAAAGTGGGTGTGAAGTTAAGTGAATTTTACTTAAAGGTCTTCTAAATTTAGTTTGTCGGTAATAAAAAATAGTATGAACATTTGGTTAAAATCATGTAAAGCATACCGGATTATAGAGCCATCACCAAGTGACCAATATTTAAGAAAAGTGGGTGTGGAGGCCGGATTTAACAAAAAGGATTTTTTTTTTTTAATTTTTGTTTCGCATTTAAAAGAACAATACATGATAATTTCATTCAAACCATTTGAGCCGTGTTCCAGGATATAAAGATTTTACAAAAGTGAGTGTGGCAGTACGCGATTTTATTTAAAATTCATTTTGTATCTTTGTCCCGCTTATAAAAATAAATTCTGAAAATATCATCCAAATTGTTAGAAACGTTTCCAAGAAGCGCAGATATAACAAAAGTGGGAATGACATTGCCCTTCAAACCACGCTTCTGCATTGGGTGGGACTTCATCATTTCTGAGACTGAGACTCCTTGTAACGTAAGCAAATTTGTAAAATCAAATTTTGGGAAAAATGAAACGCCATAGGGCATATTCATAGTCGTTTGCTACATTTATCTTATGTATGCTTATGGAATGAAGTACTTGCAGAACAAATAAAATGAAATAACCAGCATGTGACATTTCATTTGACAGCAGTAGCATACCGAAAGGGAGTGGGCTTATTCTTTTTCCTTATAAAGTGTTACGTTCAAATGAAATTCCTCGCTACAAAAAATATGAATATGAAATATCGGTAACTCAAAATATTAAACTACAATTTTTTTTTTAAATACCGTTACTTGCAAGGTCCTGGTTTATTGTTATTTTTATAAGGACAATTTTTTTAATTGCCTCTTTAATTTTGTTTGGTCTTTCTACAATGGTTTCAATTTGAGATATTTGACTTTGAACGACGAAGGAAAAAACTTTGTATATAAAATCTGTAGTACTCTCATGACCGAAATCGACTGTGGTGACACCTAGTGGTTCCACATTCCACAATCAGGTGTGCTAGGGCTAGCAGATATGTCAAATCAAAAACACTGGCGCTGCACCGCCAACTTAACCACATCGCGTAACGAAAAGCTATTTTTAGTATTTTGGTAGTATAGATCTTTAGTTGCTTTGCAAATATTGAATAGGCCTGCAACAAGCTCCTATTTTTGATACTTGAGTGATAACTGAAACATAACTCTATCTTACATATACTAATCGAAAGTATATGATATAAGAGTAGCTACTTTCAAATCAAGATTTTTATCTTATCCACTCTTTAAGTAGCTACTTTGGTTAAAAGTTTCCCAGAATAAGTGTGGCGGAACATGTTCAAATCCAGCCTGCACACTGTTTTCGATATTTCATTTTTTACTAGGGCTGGCCACGATACGAAAAAAGTGTCGGTCTCGATCTCGATACGAGACGAGACTGGCTTTGAAGCAACCGAGACGAGACTGTATATTTGGACCGAAATTTATAGAGAGTCTAATAAATTAAAAAATCCAATTTCAGTTAAATATTTATTTTCTTCTGCACGTATTCAAACAATAATCGAAAATATTTCGTTCCAATAATCAACAAGTTGGCCGTGCCTTTTTTTTACCCAGAAAAATTAGGAAAAAAATTGTAAAAATCTGAATTTGTGTGGAAAGCTTTATTGAGATGGCCTCAATATGTGATAAACATTTTTCTTCATTTCACTAACAATTTTTTTCGTGAGGGGGGGGGGGTAAAAGAGGTTAAAAGAGAATTAGCACCTGTTTTTTTCAATATCTCAAAAATTATCAGCCTTACAGAAAAAATGTCAAGGCACAAATTATAGCTTATACAATTCTACACATATTGGGTTTTGGAACTTTTTTTTGTAAGACCAATAGTTTGGAAGATACGATTTGAAATATATCTTAGTCTAAAATTTGACTAGTACGCTTATGTTGTTATGACTTAAAGTAAAAATATTGCCAAAACCTCAAAAAAAGTTATACATAAAATCTTAAGATGGGTGTCCAATCAGAATTTCACCCTTTACAGCATATCCAAAGTTTCACGAAATTCACACATTGGATGTTTTATTAGTCGCTTTTAAAAGGGGTGCAATTAGGAGAGTAGGGCGAGCTTGGAGTATATCACACTCAAATATTTATCATGATGCAACCAAAGCATATGGCGCATGATATTAGGGTAGTTCTTAAGGCCAAATCCAATAAAATAAAAATTAATTCCATGTGACTTCAAACAAAAAAGTTATAGTCCTTTTTATAAAAGGAAAAATGTATTTTCATAAAACACTAATAATAGTATCGAAATAATAGTATGCTAATGTTGAAACTTGGAATAAATGAAAACAAGAGTTCATAAAAATATGAAGCTGAATATAATTGAATGGAAAAGTCTTGAAGATCTTAAAATAAAATAATTATTTTTTAAATAGTTAATTTGTTCATATATTATGTTCAATTTTATTTTTTTCTTAATCAAAATCGATTGTATCGAAATGCTCGGCATTTGCACATTTAGTGGAGCATTTACAAATTTTAACCCCTCAAAAGGGACTGGTAATAATTCACCCTACATACTATTATTAGTGTTTTATGAAAATACACTTTTCCTTTTATAAAAAGGACTTTAACTTTTTTGTTTGAAGTCACATGAAATTATTTTTATTTTATTGGATTTGGCATTAAAAACTACTTTAATATCATGTGCCATATGCTTTGGTTGCATCATAATAAATATTTGAGTGTAATAAACTCCAACCTCCCCTACTCTCCTACTTACACTCCGCTCCACTTGAATAGAAACAAACTTTTGCTTACTGTCTGAGCGTGTAGCGCTTTGGTAAATTTATAAATTCACCTTTTGGTTTTAGTTCCTAAAAGAGGAATCTATTGCAAATAAAACTGCAGAGACAGAATAATTAAGGAAAATACCATTAGGTTATTTTTTTACCACTTTTCTAATTATTTCATTTAAAACAGTTTTTTTTGCGCCACTTGAATAGAAATATTCTCTTAAATAAGGAAACAAATTGAAAAAGTGCAGCAAAATTGGGTAGTTTTCTATTCGTAATCATATTTCAATATGTTTGCTACCATCTCTATTTGAAACAACTTGAATAACCCATTTGGAGACTGAATCATGCAGTTATTTTATATAATTTAATGAAATTGCACGTTATGCTTCTTTGATTGCAGCAATAAGTGATTTTTTGTCCTCATATTGTCGGTCAGAATCGTAAACTTTACGAACCATCCATCCTCATACGTTTTCAATAATATTTAGGTCCGGAGAATACGGTGGCCATTGAAGTGAGGATTGACACGTTTTCTTGTTGAAATTTCCATGGTATTGGTCCAAAGACATCGGCAAACTTATGGGATTTTCGATTGGTAAAAAATTTCAATATTTTTTTGATGCATATCTATCAAAACGCCAATACTGACAAATAAAGCCTTCTATTGGGCAAAAAATATTGATATTTTTTTGATTCTGAACCAAATTTGCAGATCCGTATTTTTCGGTGGATCTACCCCTCCTTTTACCAACCCCAGCACACTTGTCAGCTGTTATTTTGACAACTGATTGTTTTCTTTAATTAATTGAGAATAGAAAGAAATTTGTTGCGAAAATATAAAGACTGAAAGTAAGCAATCAAATTAAAATGGAAGCAATTTTTAATGAGTGCATAGATTACGGTACCCCCAATCATTCTTTACAACCTGGTAATCTTCTATTTATAATTCAATCGCCATGAAATAAAAAACAAACTTGAATGTTAGCTGATACCATTTACAGATTCACAGACACAAAAATACACCAATACCATAACAAAACAAAAATCAATTCAAAATTCATTCCATTCGTCACAAAAAAGATCAAATTCCGCATCAAATTCTTCATTTACCAAGCGAAATTTCCTTGTGGGAGTTTGCCGTCATTTTCAATGTCGGAAAGTCCAGAACAATTGTTCAAAACCAGAAAATCGCACCCCACACCATTACACCGCATCCTCGGCTATGTTGGCGCTCCAGAAACCTGGGTTCCTCCCTAATAACATGAAAATAGTAATTATATCCACTTTCGGTCACTCTTCCTTCCACGTCATATTCTTCCTGCAAAAATCTATAATATTCTGTCTTCGTATTGGATTTAGTGGTAGTTTTCTCTTAAATTTTAGGCGCCTTAAATGTTGTGACCCACGAATAACACGTCTAATCAAAGGGCATGGTAGTGCCCAGCCAAGTTCTGGCACTACGCCCTTTTTACAGGATCAAACTCAGGCGATTTTCGACCCCCCTCTAACTTCAGTGCCAATAAAGTCAACTCAATTTAAGTCAGTAATCATTAAATAACAGATTTCTCTGATAATTTTGAGGTTCTTCCATATTACTCTTATTAAAATATTTGATATTTAACATTAATAAACTTAGAACTTGGCGTACTTTTAGATCTCACTACTTTTTACGGCTGACTTGTTACGCAAAGGTTTTTGTATATAGAAGAACTTGGCTCCTTTTTTAACATTAATGTTTTTGGTGTGATAGTGTTAAGACTAGCTGTAATACCACTCTGAGCCTTGATTTTAGCAGCAGAGCCGCTTGAATTTGAAGCCAGTCTAATTATCTTTCTTTGGTATGCTTCTGTTGTGGCTCTTGATTGCCTACCTTACATATTTTTCCATAGTTTTCTTTATTTCTATGGTTCGACCAAACAATTTTCACACTTCAACTTATTTTTTTGGCAACTGTGCTAGGTGAAGCATGTTTTCCGCGTGTTTTTTTTCTATTTTGGCTTTTTCTGCAGGGTTTAATGGTTTTTCGCGGCCCATCTTTTCTTTGATCAAACAATTATTATTTTTAATCTACACTACTATTATTATAACAATATTTTTTCTTCTAATCGTAATCTATAGAGACAAAACGCACACTGTGTCTATTCAAGTGGCGCAAAAATAACAGTGTATTTTATGAAGTTATTAGAAAAGTGGTAAAAAAATAACCTTATGGTATTTTCCTGAATTATTCTGTCCCTGCAGTGTTATTAGCAATAGCGCAAAGCGCCACACGCTCTGATACAAAAAAAAACTTTATTTCTTTTTTATTTCAAGTGGAGCGGAGTCTACACCCCTTTTAAAAACGACTAATAAAAAATCCAATGCGTGAATTTCGCGAAGCTTTGGATATGCTGTAGAGGGTGAAATTCTGCGTCGACACCCATCAATTTTTTGTTCAATTATATAAGATTTCTAACATCGACGTTAGGAGAGTCTTCGAACAAAAAGATTTAGGAGTAATTTTTGACTCTGGGTTTAAATTTACATCTCATATTGACTATATTATCTCAAGAGCTTATGCAATGCTTGGTTTCATTTTCAAGAACTCGAAAGAATTTAACGATCCGTTTACTTTTAAGACATTGTATGTGGCCTTAGTTCGTTCCATTTTAGAGTATTGTCCGGTAATTTGGTGCCCTTATTATAATAACACTATGCTTCGAATCGAGAAAGTACAGAAAAAGTTTACAAAATTTGCACTCCGTAAATTGTACCCGTTTCCAAATATGCCCTCATATGTAGACGGTGTTACTACTTCGCTCTGTTCGCTCAGGACATTATTTCTGGACATATTGATAGTTCATTCCTGCTATCTCAAGTGAGCATTTATGCCCCTCAACGATCCCTTAGACCTAAGGTTGATGAATTCTTTTACATTCCTTTACATTCTACTAATTATACGCAAAATAATCCTTTAACTAATGCCTGTCTTCACTTTAATAACTTTTTCATTTAATCGACTTTAATATGTATAGAAATTTATGTAAATCCACTATCTTAGATTGTTTGTAACTCTTTAAATTTGTATTAATTATTTATTACTTTGTTTTATTATACGTATTATATATTATTTTATTGTAAATATTATGTTATATTATTTTAGCAAGTTTAAATGCTTGATAGAATTAATAAAAAATCAAAAATCAAATCTTAAGATTTTATGTATTACTTTTTTTGAGGTTTTGGCAATATTTTTACTTTTAGTCATAACAACATAAGCCTACTAGTCAAATTTTAGACTAAGATATATTTCAAATCGTATCTTCCAAACTATTGGTCTTACAAAAAAAGTTCCAAAACCTAATTTGTGTAGAATTGTATAAACTATAATTTGGCCTTCACATTTCTTCTGTAAGGCTGATAATTTTTGAGATATTGAAAAAAAAAACAGGTGCAAATTCTCTTTTAACTTCTTTTACCCCCCCCCCCCTCACGAAAAAAATTGATAGTGAAATGAAGAAAAATTTGTATCACATATTGAGTGCATCTCAGTAAAGCTTTCCACACAAATTCAGATTTTTACAATTCTTTTTCTAGTTTTTCTGGGTAAAAAATAGGGCGGGACTCTGCGAGACTTTTGTAAGTCTCGTCTCGGTCTCGTTTAAATCCAAAATTTTCAGTCTCGTCTCGGTCTCGAGTCGGTCTCGTATAATTAAGTCTCGTCTCGGTCTCGTCTCCGAAAAATACGATTTACGGCCAACTTGTTGATTATTGGAACGAAATATTTTCGATTATAGGGGCTTATTGCGAGAGTCTATTCAGAATAGCCTTAAAGTCGAATAGACTTATAATCTATCATCGGTATTGCGAATTTCTATTAGAATCAATTTTTTTTCTACTAAATAGAATTTTTTTTTTTCGATCAAGAATTTCTGGTCGACTTTTGTGTAAATTTTTGTTTAAACCTATAA
The DNA here is from genome assembly GCA_949320155.1 of Melangyna quadrimaculata. Taxonomy (NCBI): domain Eukaryota; kingdom Metazoa; phylum Arthropoda; class Insecta; order Diptera; family Syrphidae; genus Melangyna; species Melangyna quadrimaculata. The sequence continues at coordinate 419,646,518 of OX439483.1, forward strand.
TATGAATGTATTTTAGTGGAAAAGAATGTCTTCTGGTACAATATGAACTTTCATATCGGCATCCATGTTTGGTGTCCTTCCTTCAAGATACTCAATCATCTTAACTTAAGCTGCAATATAAAATTTGCTACCAAAATACATTTTTTTTAAAGACTTTTATACACTTCTTATACATTCTTTAGAAATTATGCACTTTTTTCCAAAAGACTTAATAGTTGATGCTGATGTATTTATTGATATTTATATGGATGTCCAACAATTTTCTCAATGTCCTTCCGTTTGCAAAAAGCTGCAATGTCATATTTGGTACAAAGGAGCTTTACATTCAACTGCGAAATGATTTTTCAAGTTTTTATAACTGTTATTAAGGCTTTTAGAGAAGGTGCATTTTGAAGATGCCCAAATAACCGTGCAGTGGCAGTCTGCGAAGCTACCACGTTATCATAAATATGTATACACCATTACAATATTATACAAATGTATTTCTGCATATTTTCATCCAATGTCTAAATTCCAAAGGACCGGAGTTCATTTTTGCAATTAGTCGCGGTACAAAATATTATTTTTTTGAAGAAAAGCTATTTATTTCATCAAAAAACGTCAAATTTTCGTCAAACTATATTTATTTTCTAAAACTCTTGGGGAGATCTGACATTTCAGTCTGAAGCTCTATAGTCGAGAGCTTTTAATATTATATTTTCGAAAATCGATTCTATTCAAATAGTCTACTGAGCAAGGCGATACTAATTCCAAATTTAATAGAATCGAAAAAAGTCGAATAGACTTAAGTCGAATAGACTCTCGCAATAAGCCCCATAGTTTGAATACGTGCAGAAGAAAATAAATATTTAACTGAAATTGGATTTTTTAATTTATTAAACTCTCTATAAATTTCGGTCCAAATATACAGTCTCGTCTCGGTTGCTTCAAAGCCAGTCTCGTCTCGTATCGTCTCGGTCTCGTCATGCGAGACCGAGACTTTTTTCGTCTCGTGGCCAGCTCTAGTAAAAAATGAAATATCGAAAACAGTGTGCAGGCACCTTTAAAGCAGGATTTGAACATGTTCCGCCACACTTATTCTGGGAAACTTTTAACCAAAGTACTCTTATATCATATACTTTTGATTAGTATGTGTTTGATAGAGTTATCTTTCAGTTGGCACTTGCTCCTTTATTTGAAGGCTTTTGCAGTTGAGTTGCAGGCCTAGAAGGCAAGTCTTATGCAAGAAAAATGTTAACTTATAGTGTTTGAAGTTTTGAAGATTACTATATCATTTATAAACTTTCTAATAAGTTCATTAACTTATAAGTTTTTCCAAAAATAATGATCAAAGTCTTACAATCCAATTGAAAGAGTTAAGGTTTTTAAGATTTTTTAAATTGTGATCTTGATAATCATGAAAAATTAACAAACTTTAACAATTTGTTTTTTTGTTTTTTTTTTTAAAATTGCAATTTGAAATGTTTAGCTATGGTTAAATTATACTAAAACCATGTTGTATTAAAACCAAAGACACCGTGTGTACGCCACAGCTTTTTAACAGTACCACGTAAATAACAACCTGTTATTTGATAAATTTCTAATTAATTTTATCTGATTTTCCTAAATGTATCTAATTGTTAAAATACACAAAATAAATTATTAGAACTCAGATTGTTCATAAAAAAAAATGAAGGTCATAAGAACCACTTGGTGATTTATTTTTTAATAAAGCTAAAATAAGTATATATTTTGTTAATTAAAGTCAACTCGTTTTAAGAACTTGATATACAATCCTGTACATATTGCGCCTAAAGACAAGCCTTTAAAACTTAAAACAACACATTTACATAAAATTAACAAACAAACAGCAGCACCATCAACAGCAACGCAGATAAATAATAATAATTTCTTTTTTATTTATTATTTCTTATTTCTCTAATTTCATCTGTCTCATTTCAAGGCCGATATATTTTTTTAGAAATCCATAACCATAACTTATTGTAGCTATACTATACCTATACCTACCTACTTACCTTCACTTTACTGAGAGAGCAAGTAAAAACATCATGCTGAGTGCCAAATAAATTTCAAATTGTTTTTGAAGAAATGCAACAGGTGTTTCCATTAGAAGCTGAGAATTAAATTTCAATAAATTGGTTGCGGAAAAAGTTAATTTAATATTATTTGTTCTTGTTCATTTAAAATAAATTTGAATTTATTTATGAATATAAATTATTGATTTTTTTTGTTTTCTTATACTCGTAGGTGTTGTTTATTTCCTAGAAAATAAATTTCTGTTGAAAAAGAAATTGATAACAAAAAAAATCTATTAGTGAAGTATTTTAGTTAATAGCCTCAAGATTGGGGTGGTGAGAACACAAACAAACTGGCCGAGACGGGGAACGAAAGTAGATAAAGTTAAGTCACACATTATTGCGTGGGAGAAGTTAAACAAATCAATCAAAAAATTACTGCAAATGTTGTTTTTCCAACGATCAGCTTTTGAAAAGATAATCGCATTTATAAAAAAAAACTTTTCAAAGAAAGTTTCTTCGTATAAATTGAAGGAACAAATATTTTCTGTTCTATTAATTTATTCTGTTAAATTATTTATTTATTAGAATGTCAAAAATTATTTATTCATATTTTAAATGCAATGGGGGCATATTCATAGTCATTTTAGACCTGGAACATAGCTTTGGTTGAATTTTCGGACGTTGATTCTATTTTTTTAAGGTTATCATTTCAAAATATTTGAAACTATTTGTGTAGTATACCAAGTTAGTTATCTTATAAAAATATAAAACCAACAATTTGTAATTCAAATCGGTCTGTATTCATTGAGCCAAAATTGTCTTAAACTGTAGTTTAGTTAAACCTGGGTCTATCTGCGACTATGAATATGCCCCAATATGTTTTCACTACTCAACTTAGAAATATCGAATTGCACAATTATAACAAAATCAACCGATCCAATGACGAGATATTGAGGAATACCCCAAAAAATGCAATTTCCTCAGAAAACACAAAAAAATTACATCCGTCATTCGATTTTCAAATTTCAAAATCGTTGTGGCTGTTTTTCAGAAAACTTGATAAAATCGAAATCGGTGTATGACAGCTACCCGTTCCAGACGAGCTAAATCAATAAATTTTAATTTCTCCTCTTAGGAATCACATAAAAATGCTTCATAGCAAATTTGAAGCAAATCAGATTTTTTCTTTTATAGACTCTATAGCCACATGTACACGAGGACGCACAGGAAAACAGACCGATTGGCGCGACGCACGCCGACGGACGTCTTGTCGAAAAGCACGAATATCCCATAAATAAGGTGTGTGACCTTGAACAATTTTAACCATTGACTGGTCAATTTCTGAAATTAGTTGACCTTTTTGACCAGTTACTTACCTTAAAGCAAGACCTTATGGCAAGTTATGGATTCGAAAAAAAAAATAGAGCTGGAGATATTAATTTTCTCTAACATGTGATAGAGAACGCGAAAAAAAGTGGGTCTCGTATTTCTCTCTGTCTGTCCACGCACCTACAGCCTAAGCGGCTGAATGGATTTTCTTCAAACTATGGTCATTGAGTTCATACACATAGAGGAACCACGTCAGAGTTAAGATATCACCAATTTAGGTGGCACAATTATTTGTATCTAGAACAAGAACCAGTGATAATTAATACAAGAACCATTTGCTCCTTAAAATAGACTATTTCCACCTTAAAGTAGACTATTTGTGGAAATAGTGAGGAAATAGTCTACCTTAGGGAGTAAATGGTTCCAGTAGTGATTATCACTGGTTCTTGTTCTAGGTGCAAATAAGGGCGCCACCTAGATTGATGATTTCTTAACTCTGACGTGGTTCCTCTATGTGTATAAACTCAATGGTAATATGTCTACACGTTTTTTTAATTTTCATTGGATGTTATTGTAATTGATGGGATAGAAATGAAGCTGTTGACATATCCTCAGTGCCATGAAATTTTTATTGCTTTATTGCACAATTCTATTATGCAACATTTTGCCAAAAATATCAAGAAAGTGCATAATTCAATTGGTTTTTAAAAAAATCATCAATTAAATATTTTGGTACTTATAGGTTAGGTTAAGTTAGGTTAGAAGGGGTGATGAAGCGGCAAGCCGAATCATCTCACTCCCCGGATCTCCCCGGGAGCTGGACTTTTGTACGAGAAAGGGTGGGTGAGGAGAGGATAGGGTGGGCATTAGGTAGGGGGGGTAGGAAGGAGCCTCCCTTAACCATCCTGTAATCTTGATGAATTTTATGATGTTTGCAGGTGGCAAAATAGAGACGCTATCTAATTCGTCGAAGAAGTATTTTGCGAGAGTTGCTCTTCTGATTTAAGCTAGGTTAGGGCATTCGCAAAGGAAGAGGTATGAGCCCTCCACCAACCACTCGTTTTGACACTCTCTATATAGGTCAGATGAGCTGATGTCCATTCTGCTAAAGTTCCCATGGAGTTGTGACCATGATTATACCAACTAAAAGGGATAATTGGGGCTGCTTAGCTTGAGTAAATTATCTATTTTGTTCTTAGAGAGTAACGGCCATAAGATCCTTGAAACCCGACAGGTATCAACTGTTGACCATCGGTCGTTTGTGGCTTTTAAGAAACTATGGTGAATTCTACATTTTTCTTGATCTACAGGGATAAGTACCTACCGTCGGTTCAATTGTTGCCCCATTTTTGGTCAGTTCGTCTGCCCTTTCATTACCAAAAATGTCACGATGTCCTGGTACCCAACGAATAAAAATAAATAAATCGGGTGGCACAACGGCTCATGAAGAACCAGGGCCTAGTGACTAACAACTCGCAACCATTCCTGTGAGTCTGTCGACAGGAATGGAAGGGACCTACAATTGTATGCCGAATCCGAACGGCTAGACGAGAAGCACTTATTCGTGACAAGTAATACTCTTGGAGGATTTGTCAATTCCTCGCAAGAGGCAGTAGCCCTGAAAAAAACTTTTTAGGTTTTAGGTGGACGAGGCTGGGAAGCGAACCCAGACCTCCAGCGTGACAGTTGAACGCACTAACCATTACGCTAAGGGCTACTACATCTCAATGAAACAACGATTAATTTGATACCTCATTTGCTGATTTACGTGCTATATTAGTGTCACAATCGAATAAATTAAATTGCATTTTTGGCTTAGGATACCTAAACCATGATGGTTTTCTATAAAACCAGGTTTTCTAAACCATGATGGATTTTTATAAATGGGGTATCAAATGAAAGCTTAGACTGCCCTCTTTACAAAACCAGTGGTCGGACAAACTTTTGTTGGTTGTTGCGGCGAGTCCGACCACTTTAGTAAAAAGAGAAATTTTTTTACCTTTGCATTTAAGTGGTTAAACCGTTTTTCTAGGCTATATGAAATAGATTTGCATAGTTGTCCACCTGTTAAACGCAATGGATACCAAAATAGCTGTTTTTACAAAAGTGGTCCGACTCGCCACAACAACCAACAAAAGTCTGTCTGACCACTGGTTTAGTAAAAAGGGCAGTCTAAGCTTTCATTTGATACCCCATTTATAAAAATCCATCATGGTTTAGGTATCCTAAGCCGAAAAAGTGCGTTTTCTACCCATTGGCACCTGAAAAACCTTGTCAGACCAGCATTTTTGTTAATGTTAAGACTTAACCTATGAATTAGCATCATTGTTTTCTGAAGCCGCGATGAGATAGGTAAACCTACGGTCGCCTCCCGTACTTTTATTTGTTAATTATTTTGTAGAAAATGATATATTTTGCTATAAATACTCAAAGTTTAGCTAAAACAAACCAATGATTAATGAAGTTCTGAACTTTGGTAGTTTTAATGTCGGGTACGTGACGCAAACTACTCTTAGTATAATTACTAGGTTTTTTAATTTTTAACTACAAATCCTTTGCCACATCAAAGCAAGGATTTCAAACGATCTAAAAATGTATGAAAATAATCTAGATTCTAGTATTAAGTTGTTTAAAATTTATTTTAAATAGGAAACACTACGTGCGAATGTTGGGTACGTGACAATGGAATGCCCCTACATACATAGGTCAGATGAGCTGATGCCCATTCTGCTCAAGTGGGTTCCCATGGAGGTGTGACCCGTGAGTATACCAAAACTAAAAGGGATAATTGGGTAAATTATCTGTTTTGTTCTTAAAGAGTAACGGCCATAAGATCCTTGAAACCCGACAGGTATCAACTGTTGGCCATCGGTCGTTTGTGACTTTTAAGAAACTGTGGTGAATTCTACATTTTTCTTGTTCTACAGGGATAAGTACCTACCCTCGGTTAATTTGTTGCCCCGTTTTTGGTCAGTTCGTCTGCCCTTTCATTACCAAAAATGCCACGATGACCTGGCACCCAACGAATGGTAACTGTGTTTATTGCGCACAACGATTTTAGTTCATCACCGAGCAGAGTCGAGTCGTTTCAAGCTCATTTCTATTCGATATCCCATTACAAAGGACCGAAGCTCGCTTCAATATCTCATGTAAACATAGTATTTGGCACGGTAACCCTACAGAGCTTATTGAAAAAATATGCATGAAACTATGAAAATATGCACTTGAAATATGCATGTATACCTAATAAAAATATGCAAAATGTGCACTAATAAAAGAATGCCATCTTAAAGGAAATTTAATGATTCGTAAATATAATTAGATCTTATAGGCTTCTAAATTTGTTGAGGAAAAAACATTTGCATAAAATCCGATTAGGATGAAATCCGAGCATGATTGCGAGGCACTTTAATGGAGTTGAGGATGACTGTGAATTCTTGACAGTAACCAATTCCTGCTTGGAAATTCAAGTGGAGTGGGAAACCATTGAAAGGAGGTGTGAACGAAATGCAATAAAGTTTTTAAAAAAGTATAGTTTTGAGTAAGTTTGAATGTATCTCTTACATTTTTCATTGGAAATTGTTGATTCTTTGCGGAATTATTTATTAATCACTTATGCACAAATCGATAACATAAAATTCAATCTAAATATTTTTTAAAAATATATTTAGAGATAAAATAAAAAACCGTTTCAAATTAAGTCACTCTATTGAAAAAATATTTCCGTATTTCCTGAACTTTTTACGAGTTCAGTCTGTTTAAGACGCAAGATGCAACAACTCCTGAGACTCAATGTAAAAACGGTCACTAAAATCTTATAAATATTTTGTAGAAAACAGACTTATATCAAAAAAGAGTCAGCTTAGCATAAAAAATGAAATGTACTTACCTTCACAGTATTTGCAATTAACTACCACAATTCGAGATCCGTCGATTTAGCACACATCCAATCGCGAGCACCTCTGACGCAAAACCGATTTGGTCTCTTTCACAAAAAATGAATAGGTGAACAGCTTGATCAACTAAAGTGACCGATGTAAAGACTGTCCCTTTCTTACTCATCATTCGGTATCTTTTTCAACACAGGGTCTTAGAGATCCCTGTTTAAGGTCAGTTTATTGCGAAATCTGAATTTACAGGAATTTTGAGTTAGGTCACTTTCATTCTGGGGGTGCGATACGTAGTAATGGGCAAGTTTAGGATTTTAGGATTCGTTCAAAAAGTCGAACTCCCTAACATTACAATGTTAGAAAACGAAAAAGTGGGTCCGGCAATTCTGTCTGTCTGTCATTCAGTCTGTCTGTCAGTCTCTCTGTCTGTACCTCGAACTGCAGCCTAAACCCCTGAAGCGATTTTCTTTAAACTTTAGATTTAAGGTTTTTAGGAGATTCCCAAGAGGGGAAATTGAAATTTTTTTTTAGCTCCAAAAATAACGGTACCTGCAATATAACTAATATACAAAGTGATTTATTTCAAAAACGGCTCTAACGATTTTTTCGAAAATTATGAGCTTATATTTAGAGTATGGTTACTATTTTGATAAACACAATCCTTACCAATAACGGTACCTGCCATTGAACCGGTTTATTGGTTTTCAAATTTCTCGTTAACGGCTGCACCAAACGAAAATTCTTTTACAAGAGTTCTTTTAAAACTCAAACAATTTTGCATAAGCAAATTTTCGAAAAAATAATTTTAGGATTAAAAAAAAAATTGTTTTATAATAGCTTTTAACGGCATTTAGTCCTTAAAAATTGTCGTTTCGTCCCGGCGTTCTCACTTGGACTCTTCAGTTGACAGTGAGGGCTTTGTCAATAAATTAAATAGGTTAAAAGCTATTTTGAATCAATAATTCAACAAGTCCAATTTAATAATGCTAAGTCTTCTACTTGTCTGATTTATTTCAGTAGTATATAGAATTTGATTTATAAAAAAAAACATTTATATATCAAAAATGGGCACGACTGGATCGCACAAAACTTGCTCTCGTAGCTAACAATTTTAACGTAGTTTGAAATAAACAATGTACTACATATTTATTGGTTCCATTTTCCATAGCATAATGACATCATTAAAAAAAAGTTCTAAAAACAATTTAAAATATAATTGATTGACTATGAATTATTATAAATTAGTTATTTTAATAGCTAAAATAGATAGCGCTCAAAAAAAAAGTATGCCATCTGATTTACTTAATAAATATAAATTTATGGAAAAAAAAATCGTTAGAGCGTTTTATTTTTAAATTAATTTTTTATATATAAAAAATCTTGAACATTTTTTGAAATAAAATTTAGTATGCCAACTTTTAGTATTTAATAAAATACAATTTTTCACAAAATTGAAAAAAAAAAATCAGTAGCCCGTTTTCAATATATTGAATTTTCAAAAATAATTTCAAAATTTTTTTTAAAAATCCAAAAATTACTTTTTTCGAAAATTTTCATATGCAAAATTGTTAAAATTGTAAGCGACCTTTTGTATAAAAATGTTGGTTGAAATCGGTGCAGTAGTTAACGAGAAATTTTAAAACCAAAAATCGGTTGTATGACAAGTATGTATTTTAGTAATTTTAGTACCTCGAAATGTTTTTTTGAAACTCGTTTGAGCCGTTTTTGAAATAAATCAATTTTTGTATATTGGTTGTATGAGAGGTAGCGTTATTTTTTGAGCTAAAAAAAAATTCAATTTCCCCTCTAGGGAATCGCATAAGAAGCTTAAGCCCAAAGTTTGAAGAAAATCGCTTCAGCCGTTTAGGCGGCAGGACAGACAGACAGACAGACAGACAGAATTGCGAGACCCACTTTGTTCGCGTTCTCTATCATCGTAATGTCAGGGAAAATTATTATTTCGATTTTTTTTTGCACGAAACCTAAACTTGTCCTATACTACTTATATCGTAAGTAAAAAAAAATATTGAATTTTTTTTTTCGAAAACTCCATATCTTAAAAACGGGCTCTTAAATATTGTTTTTTTATTTTGTGTAAAATTGTGTTTTATTTAATACTAAAAGTTGGCAACCAGATTTATCGAAGATGTGCAGAAATTTTATATATAAAAAATTTATTTTTATTTTTTATTTTTATTTTATTTTTAAAATATTTTTTTTTCTAATCGGATTTTTTTCCATTTAAAAAATCCTAGCATCATTTCTACGGATCAGATTTTAATATTTAAGATCTCATAATTTAGCCTACAAATATGGGTAAATTTTTGAATATAAATTTTTGGGAAGTAGCAAAAAGTTTTGTACTAAAAGTGTGTGTAAATGTCCCGTCAACTTTATATTTACTATTTTAATTTCAAAATTTGGTGAAAATTTTTAAATTTTTAAGAAACAAATTAAACACAATTATGTATCTGTATTAACCTTTCTTTACAAATAAATTGATAATTTTATATTTGTTAATCTAACGGGGAACAAGTAGGGGTAATTTAATAAAATCAATCGACACACTTTATTACAAAATGTTAGAAACTTTGTCGTGCTTTATCTTGGAAGTTTTTGACTAACATGAAATCTAAATATGCAGGAATGTAGAAAATTTAAATTCCTATAGAAAGTATTTGAAGTAATTTTTAGTTCGGATGGACATTGGATGAGATAAACTTGAAAAACAATTTTTTTAAATCGAACAGTTGCTGATTTTTCGACAGTAAATTTTGTAGGCAAAAATTGTAGAAAACATCTTAACCTACAAAAGTAAATAAAAGTCATTACCCTACGACTAATATCAGTTGAGGAAATCGAGTAAACGCTTTTAAACGCCTTTTTTTAATGGCGGATGACGCAGAGGGTTTTTTGTTAGAATTTTGTGGTTTTAGAATCCCCAAGAGGTATAGGAACTACTAAAACAATAAAGTTCTTAATAATAATAATTTTATTGGACTATGAGCTTTTCTTACCCTTTCATTGACCTTTCGAATGGCATACTATTTTTTTTGTGAATATCCCATATATGAAGTTTTAAGATCCCGGAGCCAATGATTTACCTGATTTATTTGATCCTTTCCAATAGTTATCTATGTTCGGATACATGGAAACAAAAATATGCATCGGTGTCTTCTATAACAAATATATTTGATACCTACCTAGCTATACTCACTATTTTCCTATTTCTCTCACTTAATATTTTAACCATTTTGTTATTTGACATAATCAGGTTGTTGTATTAAGTTTCACTCTGGATGGCCAAGGCCATATCTCTTTTCAAACAAGCTCTAAACTAACCACAACAATACAGAATAACTTCGGCATCTTAAATTAATATTTGTTCAGAATTTAACATCAACACTATATACAAAAATCCCCCCCAGACACATTCACCACTCTTAAAATCTCTAGCAACATTGTTGTTCTTAAACAAAAATTCTTATCAAAAATCTATTAGATACATTCTCAATATTAAACAAAAAAGCGCTGAATTTGTGCGCAAAGCTTAACTATGTTTCTCTACCCTCTCATCAGAAATAATCACCACACTCGCTGCTGCTGTTCGCTCACTAGTTCTGTATAGCTGCCTCGGGGCTGCTATTCGACTGTCGATAGCAACCAAACAATAGCCAAGCCAGTTGAATACTGTGAGTCGTTCAGTGAATGCTGTTCTAAAGAAGAACGCTAGCACGCGCGCGAGCATAAGCAATTTATAATAAAACTCAAACTAGAATTAATATTAAATTAAAAAAAAAAAAAAAATGTTTTGTAAATCCAAAACAGCTGAAAACGACTAAAAAAGAAAAAACCTAAATATTACATATACGAGTCGAGTAAATAAATCCACCCCCACATCCATAGTGAGCCACCCAACTTACTACACCCACCCCGCGTCCCCTCTATAATAGTCCTGCTCCTTGACAGCCCTAGGTCAACTTGGGTGGGAAAATGTGAGGCAAGGTTACGAATGCCCTTGACTTTAGTTTCTAGCTCAGTTTAGCCGGAGTGTTCTTGGATTTCGAACTGAATCGTTGTTTTTTTTTTTTTTTTGAAAAAATTAAATTGAGAAGAGAAAAGAAAAAATAAAGAATTCACAGTGTTTTTTTTTTTTATTACAAATTTATTGATTTGAGGTTTTCATTTGTTTTGTAGTTTCAAGTGAGAAAAGGTAATAGTCTGCGATCCTTTGTCATTAATGCTGAATGAGGAAAAAAAAACAAGTGTGGATACACACATCCTTTAAACCAAAAATATCCTGTTGCATGCAACTAAAATTTCACGTCCTGATAAAACTTCAGTGCTAGTTTATAAAAAATACCCTCGTTAAAGCTTGAAAACCTTAAATAAAAAAAAAGTCCTACAAAAAGGACGAAACAAAAGAATTCTACTGCCATTTTAATGGAATTTCAAATTCTCTCATCTCATCCGATGATTGATGTGTGATATAGTGAGTGAGATAAATGGCAAAACAAAAATAGATGGAACAAAATAGGATAAGTGCATCACCCATCACAGCACATCACATCACAGCCCCAGTGCAGTGAGAGTACAACAACAAAAAAAAAAATTAATATTTAAAATAGAGCTTTGTGTGAGTGAAGAGGAGCAACAATATGAGGTATAAAAAATAAAAAAAGTCCTTTTATCGATTGTGTGTCAGTTGAGTTGAATAAGTTGAATGCGACGATGATGATAGACCTTTACAGGTTGTGGTTTCCCATCATCATCATTGAGAGCAAAAATAATACATAGATATCCCAACTGAATTCATAAATCCTATAAAATTTTAATTATTCAAAACGAGTGTTTTTTCAATACTTAAGTATTCCGAAAAAAATGATAAAATGTGATTAGAATTTAATATCACATGTGTTTGGGCAACAAAAAATTTGTTTTCATTTCGAATTTACTTAAATTAATATTTGTGCGTGTGTGTGTGGAAAAAAGAGAATTGGCTATTTTTAAAAATTTAATAAATGTGCATCCTGAATATCAAGTGCTATTTATACCTACGTAGGATGCATATTTAAATAAAATTGGATTAGTCTGACACAAAAAAAAAAAAAAATAAATAATAGGATCAGGATCAGCACACACGAATTGCTTATTTATAAAAAGGATATTTTATACACACGCCATCAGCCGAATGCAAATAGATAAAAATGTAAGTTTGTTATTAAATTATGCATATTTGATTGAAATTGAAATAAATACAAATGAACACATTCATTTTATACTTGCTATTTATTATAGGTCAAAGTACCTCTATTGGTGCTGGTATACATAACAACGAGGTTTTAATCTAAATTATGTTTTCGATGTTGAGACATTCCAAAAAGGGGTTATTGTCTTTCCGTGCGTCTGTTCGTCTTACTGTAGTTTACTTTTTGTATGGGACACAACAGGAAGACAAAATTAAAAACTGAACCACTCAAAGGATTTTGATGAAATTTTCAGACATGTTATTAAAAAGAAAGAGGTAAATACAGGGCATATTATTTTCGTGAAAGATTTTTTTTTTATATTTAGTTAAATAAAATTTCCGATCATTAGACTGTTTTTCAACAAAATCTGAAATTAGCTAATTCATAATTAATTTTTTCTGATTTCTTTGAAAAAAATCTAGCGAAAAATAAATTTTCGAAAACTTTACAAAATAATTTTCTAACATTACGATGATTTAAAACACGTACAAAGTGGGTCCGTGAATTCTGTCAGTCAGTCTATCTGTGTATACCTCAATCTGACACCTAAGATCCTGAAGCGATTTTCTTCAAACTTTGGGCTTAAGTTTATCTGGGGATTCCCTAAAGGGAAACTTGAAATTTTGCTTAGCTCAAAAAATAACGGTACATGCCAAACAACTATTCAGCACAACTCTAAATAAAAATTCCCGGGGAAATGCTTCCCATTACCCTACTCTCTTTTCCTAAACTATAAACTCACGGGAATTTTGTTTCTTATCCTTATTCTTAGAATACCTATATGGAATGATACTACGAGAAAAAAGCTGGCATTCTAATTGTCCACAAAATGGAAAATGTAAATATACCTATTTGATGTGACGAGCACTTTAATTTTGGGGGAAAAAATCTCCTGGGGAGTTATTTTCCCGGGGAGTATTTAGAATTGGGCTGATTATGAAAAAAGTAAATGATTTCAAAAATGGCTCTAACAATTTTGATAAAAAAAATTTAATTACTATTTAGAAAGAGTATGTTCTATATTTTGATAAAAAAAATCTTAGCAATAACGGTTATTAGAACCGATTTTTTTGTTATTCATATTTCTCGGTAACAGCTGAACCGATTTTAACAAACATTTTTAAACAAGAGTTACTTTACAATTTTAACAATTTTGAATAATACAAATTTTTGTTTTTTTTTTTTAAATATTAATTTTTTTTTTTGAAAATTCAATATCTTGAAAACGGGTTATTGAATATTTTTTTTAATTTTATATAAAATTGTATTTTCTTAAATACTAAAAGTTGGCGTACAAAATTTTATTTTTAAAAATGTTCAATATTTTGTATACATATGTAAAAAGTTAATAAAAATAAAAAACCCTCAAAGGATTTTTGAATTTTTTTTTTTCATAAATTCATATATGGATATCAAACAAATGGCTTTCTTATTTTTTAGCTCTATCTGTTTTAGCTATTACAATTACAAATTTATAGTAATTTTTGGTATTATTTTTTTTTATTGTTTTAAAAACTATTTTTAATCATATAATAATGTTATGGAACCAATACATATGCACATTGTCAATTTCAAGCTACGTTAAGGTTGTTAGCTACGAGATCAAGTTTTGTGCGATTCTTTGTCAAATTCTAAGAAAAAAAATTGTTTTACAGTAAAGTCTGATTTTCAACATTGACATATCACTTTTTGACGATTTCAAAAAAGGCTAACTTTGGTGTACCCTGATCTATGTTAAGGTTAATTTGTCTGTCAATTCTAATCGTACGGACCTCATTTTGGACTTTTTTTTAAAGAAGAAATACTAACCTTGAAAACTACGTTTAAATTGAGCTGATATGTTTTTAGGGTTGCCAGATATTCAATTTTAAATGGTGTTCAATTTTTATTGCCCGAGCAAAATTTTGACTTTGAGGTCAATTTTTTTCAAAAAAATGCGTAATAGACATGAAGTTTTCTTATTTTTACCTGATAAACAAAACAATAATTAAAAAAAAAAACTCATTTATATGTAAGTGTATCGAAGAACCCATATATTTTATGAAACTTTGGAAAATCGAAAACTAATAAGAATTCGAATTTTGGGTTTTTTACCTACTTTTATTGCAGTACTTGGCAATTGTAATGGTTTTCCAAGAATTGATAGGTTTTAGGTAATTTTTAAGACTGTGAAAAGGGTTATGAAAAGGGTTAAAAGTGCACTTATGCCTTCCTTACTTGCTGTCAAATCCCTCATTACCTTACGTCTTCTCAGGGAGAGTAAAATTTGGGGTATGAATGTTAAATGGGTTAATTAACTCAATTAGTGTTATAAAAGAATAGAAAATTTATCAGATTATCAAGTTAATTACAATTACAGTTGGATAAGAGCGCTTTTTGAAAAGAAAATCTGATTTTCCGTTCTGTTTATATAAACAACTGTTACTTTTTTTGATTTTTTTCTTCAGATTGTTGACATGTTTATTTTACGTTGAATTTATTTTATTCTTGGTATAAAATTGTATTGTCATTGTTTTTGTTACATAAAAAACAGCTTTTTTTTTTCTTAATTTTAACTAATTCATCTGGCATACCAAGTTAATTTTTAATGCCTAAGAAATTTAAATTTAATTAAATAACTCGTATTTTGGGCTTAAGCTTCTTCTTAATTGATTTATAATTCCTACGATTTGAAGACTTTTCAGACGTGGTTCAGAATGTTGATAATTTGTAACGTCTTTTTCAAAACTCTCAAATATTTAAGAGAATAATAAAAAGATTTCAACCAAGATAAGTAACAGACAATTGAACACCTTTTTTATATTTTAAAAAAGCTTTTATAAATCTACAAAATAAAAGACCTTTTTTGATTTGTTGGATAAATATGAATTTATGCAAAAAAAAATTAAAATGTCGTTTGCACGGTTTTCTTAAAAATTAATTTTGTATGTGTAAAATTTTTTTAACATTTTTAAAAATAGAATCTGGTTTGTCAACTTTTAGTATTTATTCAAATATTTTATACCTATTTTCAAGACAATGAATTTTCAAAAAAAAAATTAATATTTTTTAAAAATCCAAAAATAATTTTTTCCAAAATTTGTATATGCGAAATTGTTTAAACTGTAAAGGACCTAATGTTCAAAAATGCTGAAATCAGTGCCGCCGAAAACGAGAAATTTCTATGACAAGTAGCGTTAACAACCATTATGGGTAAAATGTTTTAATGCGAAAATGTTGGTCATACCCTTTGCTCGTAATATTTTGTCATAATCGTTGGAGCCGTTCTTGAAACAAATACTTTTTCGTATATAAGTTGTATGGGTCAGGTACATACCGTTATTTCTAGGGCTGGCCAGAAGACGAGACTCGGCGAGACTTTTGTAAGTCTCGTCTTGGTTTCGTTAAAATCCAAAATTTTCAGTCTCGTCTCGGGCTCGTGACGGACTCGTATAATTGAGTCCCGTCTCGGTCTAGTCTCCAAAATATACGCTTATAGGACAACCTGTTGGTTATTGGAACAAAATATTTTCAATTCGTAAAAATTTAACTTGTCCCCCATATAGTTTGAATATGTGCAGAAGAAAATAAATATTGAACTGAAATTGGATTTTTCAATTTATTAGACTCTCTGTAAATTTCGTTCCATTATACAGTCTCATCTCGATCTCGTCTTGGATGCTTAAAAGGCATTCTCGTCTCGTCTCGTCTCGTCTCGTCTCGTCTCGTCTCGTCTCGTCTCGTCTCGTCTCGTCTCGTCTCGTCTCGTCTCGTCTCGTCTCGTCTCGTCTCGTCTCGTCTCGTCTCGTCTCGTCTCGTCTCGTCTCGTCTCGTCTCGTCTCGTCTCGTCTCGTCTCGTCTCGTCTCGTCTCGTCTCGTCTCGTCTCGTCTCGTCTCGTCTCGTCTCGTCTCGTCTCGTCTCGTCTCGTCTCGTCTCGTCTCGTCTCGTCTCGTCTCGTCTCGTCTCGTCTCGTCTCGTCTCGTCTCGTCTCGTCTCGTCTCGTCTCGTCTCGTCTCGTCTCGTCTCGTCTCGTCACGTCTCGTCATATGGGAGACCGAGACTGAGACTTTTCTCGTCTCTTGGCCAGCCTTAGTTATTTCAATTTCCCGCCTAGGGAATCTCCAAATAACCTAAAATAATAACCCTAAATAACTAATAAAATCGCTTCAGTCGTTTAGACTGCAGGTCCAGGTACAGATAGACAGGCAGAATTACGGGACTCACTTTTTCGTATTCTATTTCCTCGTAACGTTAGGAAAATCATCTCTGGTATACTATTGCTTTTACGAATCCAAAACTTGCCCTATTGAGACTAGTAAATACCGATGGCGGCGCTAGTGTCCATGGACCCTACCACTGACATTGACAATATTTAAATCATTATATAGATGAGAATCCTCGGTTTATCCATGGTAGCGGCCATTTTGTGTAGTTCATGAAATGTTCACCAAGGTCAGATGCTAATTTGCTGGTGCTAATAGTCCCTACATATATCGCAAGTAAAAAAGTGATAAAGAAAAAACTCACCTTATGAAACATATTTTTGTATTAAATCTTAAAATTTTAAAATTTAGCTATAACTTCTTTTCACTATCGAATCATTACCAAACATCGTCTATTACAATATGTCTTGAACATTATTGTCCCTAACTGTAAGAGCAAATTCGTGCTATATCCAGTCATGCATTTTATTCTGCTCGATTACCTATCTACTCCTTCATATCTATCATATTTGTAGGTTTTTTTAGTTGCGATATAGGTAGATACTAAGTGGTAAGTTATGGATTCGTAAAAAAAATCTAACTCGAGATAATAATCCTCCCTAACATTACCATGATAGAGAACGAGAAAAAGTGGGGCCCGCAATTCTGTCTGTCTGTCCTCGCGCGTACAGCCAGTTTTTTGACTAATATGCCCAGACGTTATTTTATTTTTTTTAGAACCGAAAATAACGATACCTGCCGTTTTTCGCCAAAAAGGAAAATGCAGTCGACTCCGCTTAAATGGAACACCGAAATTGCAGAACATTTGTTACAATTAAGCGGAGTTTTCAGTTAACCGAACTTCGGATAACTGAAACCTTGTTCAAATAAGCGGAGCTTTGTCAAAACAAATTAAATTTTATTTAGGCTGAAAATCAAAAAAAGAAAATGTGAGTTTGATTTGTTGTATTGTGTCAAAATAGTTATATTTCCATATGAAACAATTCAAACAACAAAGGTATTTACGTTTTTAAGCACAAATATTGCGTCAGCCATACGTTTTCTGTCGAAAATTTTTGAGGGTAAGCCAAAAAATAAACAAATTCAAAAGAAACAACTGACACCAGGAGGTAATGATAAGAAAAGAGATTTTGACATTTCAAATTGACATTCCAAATTGAAAGAGTGTGTTCGATTTAAAATTTGATTGCAGCAATCAACGGTCGTTTCACTTATGCGGAGTTAAATAAATGAACGATGTTCATTTGAGGCAAACTATTTTGTTTCAATTATCCGCAGTTTGCAATTAAGCGGAGTTCAGTTATGCGAAGCAGTTTGGGTGAGAAATTCTCAAAAAAGATCCGGAATAAATTTCTTGTTTCAGATAAGCGATGTTTTCAGTTAAGCGGAGTACAGTTAAGCGGAGTTGACTGTAATACTTTTCTCAAAAACGGGTCCGAAGATTTTGTTCAAAAAAATTCAATTAAATTAAGTAGGGAAATGCTACTTTCTAATAATTTTTTTATTTTCATAAATTGAGAATGTTTCGGGTACCTCCAGTACGGCCTTTTTTTTGGTTTTTGATTTTCTCGAAAACAGTTAAGTTGAAATTTTTGTTTTTTTTTTTTTTAATGTAAAACTCCAAAAAAGTATAAACATTATTGTGAACCAAAATTAAAAAAAAATCAAATTTTTTTTTTTTGAAAACTAAACATTTTGAAAACGACTTGGTCCATATTTACAAAACAAGGTAAGATAGTTTTTTATTATTTTGTAGAATACTTGAAAAAATTATCTTTGTGAATAAAAAAATAACGGTACCTTCCATACAAATGTTGCAAAACCGTTAAGACAAAAAATAATTTTTCTCAAAAACGGCTCCAAGAATTTTGATAAAAAGATGTGCTTTTACTTTATAAGGTATGGTCAATATTTTGATGAAAACACATTTTACCAATAACTGTTAATAACCGTAACAGTTTTTTTTTGTTTTCAAATTTCTCGTTGACGGCTGCTCCGATTTCAACCAAATTTTGTATACAAGAGCTCCTTTACAATTCAAACAATTTTGTAAATACAAATTTTCAAAAAAATAATTTTTGGATTTAATAAAAAATATTGATTTTTTTTTTTTGAAAATTCAGTATCTTGAAAACGGGCTAGTGAAATTTTTTTTTTTATTTTGTGTAAAATTGTATTTTATTGAATACTAAATGTTGCCATACTAGACTTTATTTTTGAAAATGAGCGAAAAATTTTATATATAAAAAAGTAATTTTTAAGAAAACCGCTCCAACGATTTATATATATATTTTTTTTTTCATAAATTTATATTTATCAAACAAATCAGATGGCATACTTGATTTTGAGCTCTTAGTCTCAAAGCCTTTAAAATTATAAATTTATAGTTATTTATAGTAAAAATTTATTTATTTATTTTTTTAATTCTACCATAATATTTTGGAACCTATAGCTATGTACTTGTAAATCATCAATTTCTAGATACGTTTAAGTTGTTAGCTACGAGAGCAAGTTTGTGCGATCCAGTCGTGCCCATTTTTTTATTATGATTTGTCATACAGAAAAAACAACATCAATTATTTCTAACTCTAACAGATGTCGATATTTACAGGTCATAATAATTTTTATATATGTATGTAATATATTTCGTTGGTTTCGATAGTTATTGTTGTCATTTGGCACGATACATAAATTATTTATTAATATTTTTATTACGCCTTATCGATCGTCAATCGTGCTATAATTGGCCAAAAACGAAAAAAATAAATATTTAGTTTTTTTTTAATAAATTATCAAACTATGCTTATTATCAATTTGATGGCGCATTCCAATTCATCACCAAAAAGTATATAAAATTAATTAATATGTCTATTTATTTATCAACATTTACGAGGGATGATTTAATGTGATTTGAATTGATTTAGTATGCTTGTTGGGGTTTGATGGTTGTTCAGTTGGTTGGTTGGTTGGTTTGATTATTAATTAATGAACTCAAACATGAAAATGATACACCATCATTTTAGTGTTTGGGTTTGTTTTGTGTTGTTATTTTCTTATTTGTTTGAATTTCATTTGCATTAAACACGAATTTTATACAATCGAAATGATTTTTTTATGGATGGGTAAACTTGTTTGCATATTTGATTATTGTGTTATGAGAAAAATGATAAGAGATACATATTAAAATTAGGTTATTTACATTCCATTAGGTACCTAACTGCCCTATTAAAAATACCATTATGATTCTTAATTCATTGAATAAATTTAAATTGATAAAATAATTGAGTTAATTTTAGTTGTATTTATTCAGTGCTTTATTTGTTTGGTGCTTGATTAAGAAATATGTATTTATGTGTATGAAATTTGTTTTATTTTCGATTGTTCATTTAAGGTGTTAATCAAATCTAATATTAGACGATAATGAATTAGGTACTTACCTAGTAACCAAACATGTGTTTATGTTTTCATCATAACACTCGTTGCATAGTGGGGCCGAAATGGCAAAAACCTAGGTTAAGGTTGAAGGTTGTATTTAGAGGTACTTGCTATTGGTTTTTAAGTTTTATAACGGCTCTATATGATTTTTTTAATGCCTGTAATAATTTAAAAAAAAAATATTTAAGTATGTTGAGAACATAAAAGCCTATTTTTTTCGTACTCATAAATTACTCACTTTTTAATTTTATTAGCAAAACAAAAACAAAATAAACACTCAATAGTCTGATTTGTTTTTGCTTTGCGTTTAAAATAAAAAAGTGAGTAATTAATGAGTATGAATAAAACTCGGCTAAAATTACTTTTGTTTTAAGTGGAGTGATTGAAAATAATTCCAGAAGAAAAATGGAAGATATACATCGTGGAAACTTGGTGTTCATTTTGGTGTGAAACTAACAGTAGACGACAAGTGATTTTTCTTCTCTTGTAAAACAAGCTAGGGACATATGTCAGGCACTTTGAAGAATTTTTAGAGTGATGAAAATGTTTCAGATCTTGATAATTTGTTCTGCCCATGTGGGTATCGACTAGATTAACCATAGTTTAAAAAAAAATCAGATTGATTGGTTGGAAAGGAGAATGGGCAAATTTGTATGTAAATTGGGTGCGAGCGGCCAAGAATGGTTTTATTATTTTCGGATGTGGTTTGGTCCTACAAGTACGGTGTAGAAGTTTTTTCGTTGTGGTAAACTTCAAACTGGTATAAAATGCATTTTTGTGTTTAACACTTTCATAGAGTTTAAGTTAGTATTGTGGCTAATGTGAATGGAAAAATAGAAAATGAAAGTGAAATAACAGCTAAAGACATGAGTTTTGGAGATATGTGTTAGACAAAACACATACATCAAATTTGCGTTTTAATTAATCTTGTACCAGGTATTTTTATATATTTTATTGTAAGTTATATTCCGCCTAAAAGTAATGTTGAGATATACGAAAAGCACTTGGCTAACATTGATTAGGTTAACAACTTGAATAACGATTTGCAAAAATTGTGTGTAATAGGCGATTTTAATTTAAGTGATGTTAATTGGTCGTATTCTAATTCTGAATATATGCTTATACCTAGTAATCTAAAAAGAGATACTGAAATAACTTTCATTGATCACTTGTTTGCTCTAAATTTATATCAAGTTAATACAGTTGTAAATAGTTTGTACAAAATTCTGGAGTTAGTATTTATTCCTCAGGATGAATCTAATGCTTATGTGAGTGAAATTGTTCCATTTTCTTTGTTAAATAACTCGATTCATCATAAAGAATTATTTATTGAACTTCATGTATACAGTTATTTAAAAAATGTTAATCACTATACCAATTCATTTAATTTTTTAAAAACAAATTTTATTGAACTCAATAATTATCTTGAAACCGTTGACTGGAAAATTGAATTTTATAATTTAAACTTGAAGAACACCTTCGATCATTTCATCGGTATCTTATATAATGCTTTTAATTTATTTGTGCCACATAAAACCAAAAAGAATGTGTCCAAACCTCCATGGTATAATAAGAAATTGGCTCATCTCAAAAATCTTAAAAATAAATCTTTTGCTAAGTTTAAAAGAACGAATAATTCGTTTGATAAAAATTACTTTTGTAAATTACGTAAGGATTTTATTGTCCTTAGAAAATTCACGCACAGAAATTATATTTTGAATACTGAGCTTGACTTGAAGACTGATCCCAAACGTTTTTGGTCTTTTATAAACTCAAAACGGAAGTCTATTGGAATCCCAAACTATATGAATTTCAAAGGTAATGAATCCACTGATGTTATCAAAACCTTAGAACTCTTTGCTCAGTTTTTTGAGTCTGTTTATTCAGATTTTAACTCCACCTTTTCTCCATCAGGGAATGTCCCTAAGGTAGATATTGGATCTATACATTTAGAATATTCTGATGTTTTAAACGCACTAAACTCTCTTAAACCAAATTCTAATCCTGGTGTAGACGGAATTCCTGCTTTAATTCTTAATAGATGTTCTGAGTCTCTTTGTTCACCGTTGTTTACTATATTTGAATTATCACTCTCATCTGGTATATTTTTGGATGAGTGGAAATCTTCCTTCTTAATCCCCATCTTTAAATCGGGATCAAAAAACAATATAGAAAATTATAGAGGTATCTGCAAGTTATCCGCAATTCCAAAACGTTTTGAAAGTTTAGTGAAAAATAAACTTGATTTTCTTGTAAAAGAATATTTAAATGAATCTCAACATGGATTTATTTCGGGAAGGTCAACTGTTTCCAACCTGTCATGCTTCTCGACATTTGTTGTGGATGCTATCGAAAAAAAAGCCAAGTAGATGCTATTTATACAGATTTTAGTAAAGCTTTTGATTCGGTTAACCACAACATTTTGCTTCTTAAGCTTGATGCTTTCGGAATTCATTCAAGTTTACTAAAATGGATATCTTCATATTTAATTGGAAGAGTCCAAAAAGTAAAAATAGAGGATTTTACTTCAAGGTCAATTAAATGTACTTCGGTTGTTCCACAGGGGAGTCACCTTGGCCCATTGCTTTTCATTATGTTTATTGATGATATTATCAATTATATCACCTTTAGCAAGTGCCTCATTTATGCTGACGATCTTAAACTATTTTTAAAGATAACATCTATTGATGACTGCCTTAAACTTCAAAAAGATCTTGATAATTTGGCTCACTGGTGTAAGTCAAACTGCTTAAACCTTAATATCAAAAAATGCTTTATTATTTCCCTCTCTCGCAAACGTTTTGCGTTGGAATTTTCGTATTCTCTGGATAGTAGTCCTCTTCAAAGAACATCAAAAGTTAAGGATCTAGGTGTTCTTTTTGACTCAAAATTTTCATTTTCCCTTCATATTGATGCAATTGTTGCTAAGGCAAATTCAATGTTGGGGTTCATTAAAAGAAACTCCATCGAATTTTCCGACCCATATACACTTGTTTCTTTATTTTCTGCTTTAGTAAGACCCAATCTTGAGTACGCGGACGTCATATGGAACCCTTCTCAACAATTATATTCACATAGAATTCAGAGAGTTCAGAACCGTTTTACAAAATATGTGTTTTTTAAAATGCGTTGGAATTTTCATCCATGTTCACAAGCAAGACAAAGTCTTTTAGGCTTGCAATCTCTCAAATCCAGGAGAACAATTCGTGATATAGTTTTTGTGCGTGATATTCTTTGTTACCACATTAAGTGTCCTACTTTACTTTCCTTAATATGTATATATGCTCCAATGAGGCCATTGAGGGAAAGACATCTTCTTTCTGAGGCAAAGCATAGTACGAACTACGTTTTAAATGAATCTGTTTCAAGGTCAGTCAGGGAGTTCAATAATGTGTATGATCATATTGACTTAATTCTCTCTAGAGATAAATTTAAGAATGTATTATATTATTTATTTTTAAGACCTTAAAAATTTGTTGTTTATTTTTAAGTTCATTTACATATTTACATACATATCTACCTAACTATTTAATTTTTAATATTTATTTTAAGTTTATTTATTTAAATTGTTTTGTATTATTATTTATTAACCAACTTACAATGTAATCTGTTAAGCTTTTAAGCTCGTAGATGAAATAAACAATAAATAAACAATAAACAATACATCATTAAATATTAGTACAATTTGCATACTTTGTATACCTAATAATCTAGGTATATTAAAAACATGTTTTTTAAGTATAGTGCCTACTCATACTCTTTAATCAGACTTAATTCCGCTGCTGGTAATCAAATATCATCGGTTTGGTTTCTTGAGCAGCCTAAATACCAAACCACGTACATAATATGCGCACATCATCCCATTTTGCGCCTTCCACTCAGACAGTAACGGTAATAGTGTGCAATAGCTGCTTTCATATTCCTTTTGTCGGCCAATCCAAATGACGAATAATAATTCCTAGAAAATAGAGCTTACCATGTCTAGGCTGCATTCGGATACGCAGCAACCAAATGTCTTTCTCTTGGATAAATTGCTTACATACTCGTTGTTCTAACATGTGATTTAAAGCTCTATTCAAATAGTCTTGCAGAACTTTCTTAGGTTCCGAAACCATTGAGAACCGTTCTGACCTGCGTCATCAACCAAAAAAAGCATGTTTTAGCCTTACATTCGTGTAAAGATGGCAATCTTAGATATGTCATTTGATACTCCGTTCTTATAGAAATCCCTAGTGAACTAGGTATATTTAGACCAAAATGCAATAGGAAAAGTGCATTTTCTCACCGAAACAGCCTAAATAAGCACCTTCTTAACGATTTGACTAAAAGTATCGGTTGGTTTCCTCTTTTTAAAATCCTGCGATGAAATAAGTTATCTCTTATTGTTGCCTGCTGAACTCGTATATTGGGCCAGTAAAATAACCGCGGGCTATCTTGACCTGGTACATATTGGGTCACTCGACATTTTGAAATAAGGATAACGCATAAGATAGTTTTTGAAAATGCCATCTCCCCAAAATATGCACTTGAAAAATGCATTTGCAAATGTCATCATATCTCTTTTCCTTAATGCACTGCAACGAAATGCCCATACTGAAAGTTACTCCCTTGTAGCAGACCTTTCATTTGACACTAATTTCATTCGTGGCCGCTCGCACCCAAAAATGCACATTCTCCTTTGTTTTTTAAATATCAGCGTGGCCATAGAAAATTCCATCCTTTGTAGAATCACCCATATATTTGTACGTATATCTACATATTTTTATTCTGTCTAAAACCATGGATACAAATGGTACACTGGGGCGTGTACGTATTTTTTTTTATTTAATTGAATTTTTTAACAAAATTTAATAAAGTTTTTGAGTGTGTACCTAAACTTGGTTAATGGTTTAAATAAGAAGTTTTGTGGTCAATTTATGTATAAGTTAAATATTTAAGAGTATGTTCATTCCAAATTATGGAGTTAGGAGTTTCTCCCCTCTCCCTATGGGCGTTTGTTGCTATATACTAGAAGAAGAAGACAAGAAGTAATAACAATGGGAAAATTGTTTTAGTTTTTTTTTTTGTTAGTGCACTTTTTTGAATATTTGAATATGTGCCTAAGAAAAGAAACATCAATAATTCTACCTGAAGAGCGCAATTATTGTTGTCAGAGCGATACGGATATGCACATTTGCCAAAAACTTCCAAGTTATGGAGTAAGGTATTTTATACTAATATGAAGACAAAAATTAACTTCTGTTTAAGTGGAACGACTGAATATAATTATTCAGTTAAAAGTACAAGTATAATAGACATCAGCTTCAGAAATGCATTTTACCCAGGTTCCACAGGTATGACACTGGCGGCATCAATTTGAGGTCGTTTTCTTCTAAAATAAAGTTTTAGTTGATTTTGTATCAATAAATCCGAGCATTGGATTACTGTGAATTTATTTAAATTCGTAGACTTAGAAAATAAATGCCTTACAAAAATGTGTGTCTAAGAAGGCGTTTTTTTTTTTTTTTTTTTTTTTTTTTTTTTTTATTAAATTAAATTCAAAAAGTTGACTGTGAGTTCAAAAATCAATTCCGTTGAAAGCTCATCTCAATTTTTTCGAAAAATTAATAAAGTTGCCTCTACCCCTAATCGTTTAAAATACATTTAACAGATTGACCTATAAAATACGCTGTGTTTTGAAGAACAAAATTGTTTAAGTTTAATAATTGTGATTTTAAGCATCGTTCATGTAGCTACAAACGAGATGTATGTAAATTTGGCAGGGTAATTTTCCCCTAGAGTAATGGGACCAACGCAGTAATTTGCAGTGTTTTTTGCATTTTTTTTTTACATTTCTTCTCCCAATTTTGCAGTTCATCTGCTTACTTTACTTAAGAAGTAAGTAAAATTTTTAATCAGCCTTTGTTTTTAAATGCAAAAATATATACAAATTTGGAACCTTACTGCAAGTTCCTAGCGCGTTAGGTTATCGAGATACACCATGTGTACCCTTCCAACTTCACTTTGACATTTCGAAGAGCTTTTCATAAATTCGCAAAATTAATCTCAAAATAGTGTTTTTTTTTGTACATTAGGGTGGTCCTTATAAAGGTCATTGTCTTATTTTGAACAAAGCACCCCCTTATTTGTTCTTAATAAAAAAAATCTAGTAAAATTTTAGCTCATTTAATTAACGTTAACCGACCCCCAAGATGTATGAAGTTTTACATGGGAAATCCTATGTACTTTTGTACCATCCAACTTTTAAAATTCATAACTTTAGTAATGATTGATAAGGAAGAATGAATTTTTGAACACGTTTACTTAAGGTGATCACCTTTACCGAAATCACCGGTACAGTACCGAAAATTAGCGCTGTGTACCGTGTACCAAAGAAAAGCCTCGGTACATAAAAATATACCGAAATCAAATTCGTATACCGAAATTTAAAAATAAATTGAGATAAAATCTTAAATGGTGTAAGCACATCCTTTAATATTTCTTTCCTAGTGTTTGCAACTTAATTCATCAACATCCTGAACACAACTTTAGTGTTTGAGATTTCATTATTCTTGTATATGATTTGTTTTGTTTTTAACTGTGCGGTGTTCGCAACTGTTTTAAGTCGATTGTTAAAAAAATATGAACTGAATCCATAAAATTCGAAGAAAATGTGGAATAAATCTGTTGAATGGAAGTTTAAAAGAAAAAAACAATTTTATTAAGAAAACCTTTTCAACAAATATGTTACTGTGGAAAGATTCAATCATGGGAAGAAAACAGCGTTGCTAGTTGCTACTGACCATTGATGTGTGGAGTTTTTTAAAAATTTTTACAAAACAAAAAATAATTCAATACAATCATTAACTAAAGCCAAAATAGAGAGTGTACTCTTGGATAAACGAAATCCGGTCTACTGACCGATAATAGCCGGTAAAGTATTTCAACTTTGTTAGACCCTTAACATAAGTTACAACATAAAAATGTCATAGTTTCTGTTCTTCGAGCTGTTGTTGGGTCAGCCGAAAATGTTTGAGAAATATTGTCGGGTGGGAAATATTCATTAAAAAGCACGATAATTCAAATATTTATTTTTATTTATGTTTATTAACTATTCCATATCACAACTAGGTGTATCGACCAGATTTCTCCATGTGATTAAAAATATATATACTGATACAGCGGCTAAAGTTTGGGATGGAACACATTTTTCTGAATGGTTTAAAACTGATGCAGGTGTTAAGCAAGGTTGTCCACTAAGTTCGCTTTTGTTTGCATTGCTTATAAATGACATTGTAAATCATCTTCCTGGAGCAATTAGAATGGTAGGACTCCAAATCAATGTTTTGCTATACGCCGATGACTTGGTCATTATTATTATTATTATTTAAGGCTTTATTCGCCAAATTTTAAAGTTTTGCACATAGTTCTTTAAAATAATTTAAAAGTAGATGATACATTTAATACATACATTTGATGATATTTAATTTATATTATATATATATGTATATATTTTTTTTTTCATTGTTCTTTGTAAATCGATTTTTAATTCGGATCCGTTCTATCTGGCATAAGCCTCCCCCATTGTTCTCCATATAGCTCTGTTTTTGGCATCATTATACCAATTATTGTTGAAAAGGTTGAGGTCGTCAACCCATCTCTTTTTTGGGCGCCCTCTTGGTCTGATCTCGTCAAATAAAGTCCATTTAGTTACGATTTTTGTCAATATTTGGTCTGCTGTTCTAGATATATGTCCTGCCCAGCTCCATTTTAATTGTTTCGTCCGCTGTATTACGTCAACTAGGTTTGTTCTACTTCTTATTTCTTCGTTGTTTATTCTTTGTATTTGTCGTATGTTCAAAAGATTTCTTTCCATTTTTGTTTGGCAGATTCTCAGTTTTTCATGATGATTTTGGGTTAGTCTTAGGGTTTGCAGCCTGTACGTCAATATAGGTAAAATTGTCGTGTCGATTACGTATTTTCTTGTGTCACTGCTTAGGTTCGATTTCAATATTTCGTTCAGACTCCAGTATTTAGTTTATTTATTTCCTTGTCTTCTTGTTTTTCAAACGATTTTATTTGTCCCAAGTATACG
This sequence comes from Melangyna quadrimaculata, assembly GCA_949320155.1. NCBI lineage: Eukaryota > Metazoa > Arthropoda > Insecta > Diptera > Syrphidae > Melangyna > Melangyna quadrimaculata. Next base: position 419,674,716 of record OX439483.1, read on the forward strand.
TAGTCCTCAACATAGTCTATTTTGTCGTTTTCCAGAAATATATCTTCTTTTATGTGATTGGTCATTACTTTTGTTTTTGTCAAGTTTAAACATAGTCCATCTTTTTTGCAGGTAACTGAGAGTTGATTTAGCCTTGACTGTATATGTTGAGCTGAGTTCGACACAAGAAGAACGTCATCTGCGAATCTTAAGTTATTTAGGTACTCTCCCCAGACTTGAATACCATACCTGTTTCTCCATTTCAGTCTTTCGAAGATGTCCTCGAGGACAGCGGAGAATAATGGCGGCGACATAGGATCACCCTGTTTAACTCCTCTTTATAGATGGAATTCCCTTCCAAGTTTGTCGGTTTTTACCTTGGCAGTGTTATTTTTGTATATATTCCTAAACGTCTTGATAAGGGTGGGATGAATGTTTTGATTACTTAGTGCCGTCCATATACTGCTGTGTTCTACGGTGTCAAAAGCTTTTGTGAAGTCAATAAAAGAAAGGTAAAGCGATTTTTGGTATTCGTTATATTTCTCGATAAGCTGGTTTATTGTCTGAAGATGGTCAGTAGTTGAGAAACCTTCTCTAAATCCAGCTTGCTCTCTAGGTTGCTTGTCATTAAGTGCTTGTTTAGTTTTATTATATATTGTCTTCGAGAAAAGCTTGTAAATTGTAGGAATCAGGATTATTGGTCTATAATTGTTTATGTTATCCTTGTCTCCTTTCTTATGTTACAGTATTATGATACTTTGTTGCCACTGTCTGGGTATCCGTTGGGTTGTCATAATTACGTTAAAGATTTTTGTTAAGATTGGTGTCAGAGAGTCTTTTCCATATTTCAGCATTTCGGCTTCAATTTCGTGACATCCTGCACTTTTTTCGGCTTTTAAACAGTCTATAGCTGATGATACGTCAGTTTCATTGAAGAGAATTGTAATGTCATTCTCAGAATTGCTAAATGAAATGTCCGAATTCGTGTCAAAAGCTATGTCTTTGGTTGATTGAAACAATGATTCAATGAAACTTGTTGCGGTTTCGTTAATGTTCTTTCTTTTTGTCATTAAATTACTTCTTTGTTTCAGTGAAACTATCCATTCTTTTTCACTGCTTATAAAGTTTTTTGTCTTTTTGATTGATTTTGTGTTCTTAAGAATCTCTTTAACTTTTGTTTCGTTATATTTTTGAATATCGTCTTTTGTTTTATTCTTTATAGCTTTTCTCATGTTTCTTAATTCTTGCTTTTCATTTTCTGTCAGATTTGTCTTATGTCTCAGAAATTCTCGCTGGTCCATAAGTACTTTGGTCTTCAGTGATAGCTTGTCATTTCGTTTGGTTTTTGGTTCCATCAATTCATGTTTTGCTGTGGTTTTTATAATATGTTCTAACATGTTGTATATGTTTTGGAGATCGTCATCAAAGTTTATGGATTCTTCTATTTTTTTCGTCAAAGATTCGTTATAAGCTGTGATGGTTACAGTAGAGATTTCGTTGGGAAAGAATAACTTTTGGTGGTTTCTTCTGAATGTGGTGTGGTCAACTTTTATTTTCATTCTTACCATTCTATGGTCACTTTCAAATTTTAAGTTATTTATTACAGATATATCTGTCACTGTCGTTATTTTATTTGTCATATTCATTTTTGTGTTGTCCATCAGGTGTTACCCATGTCCATTTATATTTATCTTTTTTCTTAAAAAAGGAGTTACCAAAAATTAAGTTCATTTCGTGCATCCACGTGATAAGCCTATTCCCACGCTTGTTTCTTCGTCCATATCCAAAAGGTCCAATTAGCTGCTCTTCTCCATCTTCCATTGTCCCGAGTTTTGCATTAAAATCGCCTATTACGTACATAACTTCTGTCTTTGTTTCTTTAAAAGCATTTTCTAAATTCTCGTAAAAGGATTCGATTTCTTCGTCAGATGCATTCGTTGTTGGTGCATAAACTTGGATTATGGTCATTTTTGTATTTGGTATGTCAAGACTCATTGAGCAGATTTAGTCACATATTGTCAGAATCTCAGGACAAGCTACAATTAATGATAAACCGTCTTTCAACATACTGCAAGAAATCGGGACTTGAAATAAACATCGAAAAGTCAAAAGTTATGTGTTTCGCGCGACCCAATACCAATCGAACCGATGTTAGATATAATTGGTTGTTGAATGGAAAGCGCTTGGAAATGGCAAGGGAATACAAGTATCTTGGAGTCAAACTCTACCCAACACTGGATTTTAGAAAGCACCTATCTGAAAAAGCCAATTGCTCTCAAAGTCTGATAAATCTAACATGGAGGAACGTCTTTTCAAATAATCACATTACTTTGTTTACTAAATACCAAATATTCACTTCAGTTGTCAAGTCTACATCTTGTTATGCTGCACAAGTTTGGGGAATGGATGAGTATGAGGAAATTGAGAAACTACAGAAAAGCTTAATCAAAAAAATGTTCAAACTGCCAATTAACACACCAAATTACGCGATTTATTTGGAAACGGACTAACCCAAGTTATTTACCAATACACTGAAATTACAAGCTGATTATCTCATTAAATTGTTAGGGTTTGGAGAGGATCGCCAGAGCAAAAAAATGCTTCTTTACGAAGTAAGGAACAAAGACTGAACTAAAAAGACAACTAAATCAGAAAGTCGAATAATATACAGGGTGTCCCGTAAGTAATGGATAACCCTAAAATGCCGCATAGTAGACTTTATGACCGTCCTGAAAACTGATAAAAAAAAGTTCTATCCCAACCACAAGAAAAGTTATATGCATTTTTTTGTTCAGTGCATTATTTTTTTTCTTACTATACATTTTTGAATACCACGACTACAAGTGAATGAGTTCCATCATTTTTTTTTGCAGGAATATTTTACATTACTTGTGCCAACACATAAGTAGAAGAAAATTATTATAACTCTTGGACTTCTTAGAGAAAAAAATTATTTAACATTGAATTTCAATGCAAAATGTGAAAACAAATAATTTTTGAAAAAGTTAAATCATAGCTGGTATAAAAAAAATGCATGAATACCTGAGTGGCCAACTATTTTAAAAATATGCGCGTTAAATGCAGATTTCAAAATGGTATTACTTATTATTATATCTAAAGTCAATATCAAGTTATTGGTAAAAATCTGCAATACTAGAGTAAATTTAGCAAAAACAAAAGTTTTCAAAATTAGCACAGTAAACGTGAAAATAATACCAAGCGTTGAACATAGCAGATTTTTGATTTATTGGCTGTTTCTTCGATGTTGTCCTAATGATAAATCCAAGCTTTCAACTTCTAGGGCCGAATGCATTATTGATAAAAATGTCAAAAAAGTGCAAAAAACGGTTACATTTTCGAGCTTGTTTTGAATTTTACCTGTTCTATTGGGCTTTAACAAACCCATCAAATATTTTGTTGGTTGCTATTATTTATTTATTTATTATTTTCTCTAAACAAAAAGTTTTTGAGCCAGCTTTTAATCACATGATCACTTAGTTAGAAAACCCGTGTTAGGTGAAAGGGATGATATTTATATTTACTTAGTACATTATGCGCAGTGGTCTTTCCGATCCCAGTGCGTCGTGCTATTGCTCGGATTGATACTGTAGGATCTCGGTCAAGTTCCGCAAGCACTAAGTCTTCGGTATCTCCTCGAGGGGGTCGTCCCACGCCAGCACCACCAACACCACTACCAGGCAGCCTTCCTTCCGAGAAACAGCTATGGACTCTAATAAACACTCGACAATCCGGGTGACGTGCGTTAGGGTACCTTTCCCTATACAGAGTCGCAGCTTCGTTTGCGTTGCCTCTGCACTCTCCATAAATGAAATGCATGTTTGCATCGAAAAAGTTCAATCAAACGTCTTAATTATCAAAAAGCAGGTTCAGGAAAACAGCTATTTAGACCGTTAATTTTTCTGAAGAATGAACAATAAAAACGATATAAATAAGTTTTCGTCGTGGTCTTAATCTTATGAATTAAGATCAAATTACAAAAACTTTAATTCAAAATTTAAAAAACTTACGATTTTATGCGTTCTCACTTTCTCAGGATCTTACAATTTACTATTCAAAAAACACAATTAAAATTGAATCAGAAGACTTTTTGTTTGGAGAAAAAAACAAATAAAAAATAGCAACCAACAAAATATTTGATGGGTTTGTTAAAGCCCAATAGAACAGGTAAAATTCAAAACATGCTCGAAAATGTAACCGTTTTTTGCACTTTTTTGACATTTTTATCAATAATGCATTCGGCCCTAGAAGTTGAAAGCTTGGATTTATCATTAGGACAACATCGTAGAAACAGCCAATAAATCAAAAATCTGCTATGTTCAACGCTTGGTATTATTTTCACGTTTACTGTGCTAATTTTGAAAACTTTTGTTTTTGCTAAATTTACTCTAGTATTGCAGATTTTTACCAATAACTTGCTATTGACTCTAGATATAATAATAAGTAATACCATTTTGAAATCTGCATTTAACGCGCATATTTTTAAAATAGTTGGCCTTTCAGGTATTCATGCATTTTTTTTATACCAGCTATGATTTCACTTTTTCAAAAATTATTTGTTTTCACATTTTGCATTGAAATTCAATGTTAAATAATTTTTTTCTCTAAGAAGTCCAACAGTTATAATAATTTTCTTCCACTTATGTGTTGGCACAAGTAATGTAAAATATCCCTGCAAAAAAAAAATGATGGAACTTATTCACTTGTAGTCGTGGTATTCAAAAATGTAAAGTAAGAAAAAAAAATAATGCACTGAACAAAAAAATGCATATAACTTTTCTTGTGGTTGGGATAGAACTTTTTTTTATCAGTTTTCAGGACGGTCATAAAGTCTACTATGCGGCATTTCAGGGTTATCCATTACTTACGGGACACCCTGTATAGCCAGTTAAAATTAAATCTGTATAACAATAATTATTATCGAGATTCTCTAAGTCTTAAAGACAGAACTACTGGGTCTAAACAGACGACTATATAACGACAGTTTTAATCGGTTTTGCACTCTATGCAATATCAAATCCATTTTGTAAGCGTATGTCCAGTTTTTCAACATCAGAGACTTTCGTATTTTGGAAAGCGTTCCCTTTCGATGGTGGAAACCATACGGATATTGAATGGATTAGATTGGTCAAAACTTTGCAATTATTTGAAGGCAATCTACAAATTTAGGATGCTGATTATGGTGGAATATATTTAGTACAATTTGAATATCAATAAAACAAAAATACAAATTTAAACTGATTGAAATAAATTATATTAAATTCTCTTTTATATTATACAAAAAAAGTTGCTAGTTGAGCTGACGGCATAGCCAGAGCTTTTAAATTCAAAATTCTTTATAACTGTATATAAATATATATACTTATTCCATATTTATAAATATTCCAAACCAGAGTTACTTAACTCTGGAAATAGATTTGTCTACAATTACGTCAAGAAGCAGTTTTTAAATGAAAGGTGAATGCAGAAAGTCTTAAAAAAACAAAGAATACAAAATAACAAAAGAATTCGTTTAGTTAATCCAGAGAACTCACCAAATTTGATGAGTTAACTCGGGGTTAACTTAAACCCCGCACTGAAAACTGGCCCTTAGTAAACTAAACAAAGATTTAAAAAAAAAAATTTTCTTGTGTACCGAAATCGACGTTGGGAAAGGTGGTCACCCTACGTATACTACACGTCATGTTTTACAAAATGTATTACACAAAATTTTAAAACTTTTATTAAAATTAAAATTAAATAAAAAAAATATTTTTGTTTAATGACTATAAGTAGGGAAATAACTGTTGTAAATTTTTTTTTCAATTTTTTTTAGCAATCATTACCAAAGTTAAGATTTTTCAAATTTTCATTTACAAAAACACATGGGATTTCCCATGTATAACTTCAAACGTCACGGAGGCCGAGTTAACGTTAATATAATGAGCTAAAATTTAACAGGATTTTTGTTTAATTTATTTAAAAGAAATAAGAACAAAATAAGACAATGAACTTTATAAGGACCACCCTAATGTGCATATAAAGGTAATTCAAATTTCAAGTTAGCTAGTAAAAAATTAAATAAGCAAATCATAACACATTTACCAAATTTATGAGTTAAAACTAACTGAAATAAAGAAGTTGCTGACAGATTTTGAATTATTATATTTTTCCATATATGATTGAAGTATGTCAAAAATCATAAAATTAAAACATTAACCGGCGTCGTAGCTCGTAGGACGTCTCTCTAAGAATGAAAGCATTTGTCAACCTCGAATGACAAATGCTGTAATTGGAATGATGAAAATGTTGATTTAAATTAAATTCCTTTTGATATATGTAAATTGGGTAATAAATTAAGACATTAATCAAAAATGAATGGATATAATGTTGCTACTCGTGAGGAATAATATTTTCTCGCTTCTTGTGTCTCGGTCTCGATTGAAATATTGATTTAAAACTGAATAGGATAGGATTTAATGTCTTAAGAATCTATTATTTGTAATTGGCTCGCCAAAAGTCTCGGGTGTCCTACAATACAAAAAAAAAAACAATGTTTTAGAAGAATACCTTATTTCTATTGGATTCAGAATTAACATCTTTATAATATTGAAACTTTATTATGAAACCTAATTATGTAAGCAAATAAATTTGAAATTGTCTTGTTGTACTCGTATAGAGTTTTGTGTATTTTATGCTTAAATGCTTAAAGTGATATTAATTTTGTTAGTTTTTGGAATATATTAATTTAGTTTTTATTATGCTTCATTTTCTTAATTTGTTTAATTTTTAGAATAATAATTGTTTTTTTTTTTAATTTATTTTAACTTATTTCTCTCAAATCGGTTTTATATTTATGTAAAACAAAAATAGAATTTGTAGATAAAGCCAATAAATAGAAACGTTTGGTGTTTGCTGAAAATGAACTCATTTCAACTTTTGCTACACGCTACATCTATTCGTATGTTCACTCATTGTGTTCAAGGAGTTATTTTGAGTGGAAGAAATTGATTGTTTTATGATGTACGATGCAAAAAGGAAGTCAAACAAATCAACTAGAAACTGCAAAAGATTTCTTAGATTCATTGGAAAGGTCAGTAAACTAGGAAAGCGTCACATTGTAAGATTAAATTATTTGTGTATCTTTACTCATCGGCAATCGATGAAGAGGCAGCGAGGGCAGAGCAGCGCCAGCCAGTAGCGGTCGTCGTAAGGGCTCGCCACGAGACGAGTCTCTGCGAGACCGTTGAAATCGAAAATTTTCAGTCTCGGCTCGGTCTCGTGTCGGTCTCTTATAAATACGTCTCGCAAAATACGATTTTCGGACAAACTGTTGATTATTGGAATGAAATATTTTCGATTATCGTTTGAATATGTGGAGAAGAAAATAAATATTTAACTGAAATTGGATTTTTAATTTATTAGACTTTCTGTAAATTTCGGTCCAAATATACAGTTTCGTCTCGGTTTCTTAAAGTCTCGTCTCATCTCGTCTCATCTCGTCTCGACCTTACTCGTCTCGTGACCAGCCCTAGTCGTCGTAATCGTTATAGTCATCATCAACCATCCAAAGACCGCTTTCACACAAGGAAACTGAGTTGCTAGAAACTAGGTAGTTTGTGCACGAGAAGGGTGCTATGGAAGATTTTTTTCCTTCCTCTTCTCACCAACAAACTAAAGATTGCTGACAACTCAGTTTCCTTGTGTGAAAGCGGTCAAATTCACTTTTCAAACGACATGAATAGGAATACATCTTCCGATCAAAATGTTAAGAAAAAAGTGATTTGTTTCGAGTAAAAAGCATGTAACTTGACTCCTTATGGTCACACCTGTTAAATGACGGAAAAATTAGGCCTTAGTCATTTGTACTAAAATAAAACAATGCATTTAAATTGAAGCAATTTGATTGTATTTTGTATATACATACATTTTTAAAGAGAAGACATAAGAAATCAATTCAAATTAATTCCTTCTTAAAAAAAATAAGATAATACAAATTTATTGTGTAAAAAAGTAAATATTATCACACAAAATACATTAAAGTTAAAAAAATTAGCCAAGTTATTCTATATACAAAAACCTTTGCGTAACAAATCAGCCGTAAAAAGTAGTGAGATCTAAAAGTACTCCACGTTCTAAGTTTCTTAATGTTAAATATAAAATATAAATTAAATCTGTTGAGTTGGTTTACTAGGTAAGTTTTACTTAAAATATCAAAATTGAGTAACTAGGTAATTAAAGAAAACGTGCCAAGTAAACCAACTCAATTTAAGTTTAAGAGTTGATATCAATTCTAAGAAAATGGGCGAGTGCCACGCCCCTGAATGGATAATTTAAAATTTTCAAATATCTCCATTGTATTGGCCACATGAACTACCAGTCTATCAATTTTTTTTATTCTACAACAATTCGGAATCCATATAACTTATAACAATTCATAGAAAATGTTAAATATTAAATTTTAAAATTTAGCCTTTGTTCGCAGTTCAAGTTTTTCCGCTCCACCAAATTTCATCATTCTACGGCAACCAGAAGTGCTCCATATAATAAATATAAAATTCTGCGAAAATGGGTGTATGCCACGCCCTCTGAATGTAAAATCTCAAATTTTAAAATTTTGCATTTACTTGCACTTCTAGCTCTACCGTTCTACCAAATTACATCATTTTACGACAATCAGAGGTGCGCCTCTAGTTGATATCAATTCTATTCAAATCGACGGATGCCGCGCCCCCTGAATGTTAAATCTAAATTTTAAAATTATGCCATTACCTTTACTTCAAGTCCTACCGTGTGATGATTTTTTTGTCTATAGCTGGTAGTTCAGCGGGTCTGACCGAAGAATGCGAATGAAAACCCGGTTCTATTGCGAAGAATTCAGAACTCCATTTAATCGGAAGTTTTATTTTTGTTAAAGAAACTTAACATGATAACTTATAAAGCAATAAAAACTTACATGGTATTTCGTATATTTGTAAGTCTACTTAGATAATTATAAAATAACTAATTCAAATTTTCAAATGCGATATATTCCCAAGCCCAAGCAAGCTCAGAGGCAAAACTAATAATAATTCAAATGGGATGTATTCCCCAGCCTAAGCAAGCTTAGAGGCAAAACTAATAATAATTCAAATGTTCTAACTACTATTTCACAGCACAAAGGCTAAAAATTAAGTGAGACTCCTATCTAGTGCACCAAGCACCCCGCAGTGTGTCTCTCTTGGTTGTTACTTTACTTCTCCCTTTCGTACTCGAGAACATTGCTGTCAGAATGGCTACTATAGTAGCATTTGCTTCCTTAACTGTGCAAAGGACTACTGTGATACCCATGCCTTAAAAAGGCTCCCCAAGTCTCCACATGGACAATTTAATGAAAAACGTATTTTGCAGTTTGAAAATATTTTTAATCCTTATTTCTCACATCCCTGCTCCTATTAAAGACTTCACATCTCTGTTAAACTTCAAAATGTCATATTTTCATTTGTGATCATATATTTTTTATGAAATATCTAGAATTAAGGCTCTCCCATACCAACGCGAAATTGGCGCAGAATATTCGCCAATGACAGTTTCTGTTGTTTCTTAGCATTGTTTATTTCTCATTTTTGTTATCATTGTGAATAATTCGCCCTGCAGAGTGAATGTTCCACGCAACTTTCGCGTCGGTTTGGAAGAGCTTTTAAGGCTCTTCCAAACCAACGCGATAGCGGCACATTCGCTGACGCGACGGCAGTTTTTGTGGTTGTTTAGCATTGTCTATTTGTCTATTTTTTATCATTTTGAATGATTTGCCCTGCATAGCGAATGTTCCGCGCTGGTTTGGGAGAGCCTTTAAACGGGGCTCCCCAACTTCCCAAAATGCTCACAAAATTTTTTCTGCACAAAAAAAGGGATGCCAAATACAAAATGTATATTTGTTAGATAGAGAGAAAAGATCAAAATGCAGAAGAACTTCATTTCTGCATTATAGGGAAGTGCCATAATGCAGAAATGAAGACGAACATGATTATCTTCTTGGTGGTTCTCTTTCACTCGCTTGGATTTTTTGTATACATCTGTCCTGCTCTACTTTTCTGCATTATGCAGATGAAGCTACATGTGAATCCACCATAATACTGCCAATGCGATGACGGATGCATTGAAAGACTTTTTTTTCGCGTCAGACTTTTTTTTGCGTCAAAGTAACATGGATTAATTTTCATCTAATTCACTTTCGATTTTTTTTTAAATAATTTTTTAAAATTTTTTGATTTTGTTGAGGTTTTTTAATCCATCAACATCGAAGCCATCCTTTAATGGAATTTGACAGTTCATACATTCACAGATAGGTAAGAATATTTTTCATTTTTTAATAACTATTCACAAAGGCAACTTAATTTAAAATGGAAATTAAAGAAGAGATTTCTGTCTTTCCAAAAAGGTATGGCAGGGCATTGCCAGCTTTATCGTTGTTTTTTAATATTTTTTTTTTCTGTTTTAGGTTTTCTGTTTAAACGGAGGGAAATAGACCCCCCCACCACTCCCATACGATTTTTTCTTGTCTTAGCCCAACCTATTCGTTACAGCTTTTTGGTGCACCTTATAACAATCACCCTGTACCTCTATACAATGAAATTCTCCAACTTAAATATTAAGTTTCAAAATAATAATATTTCCGTACAACTCTGTCGCGCAAAGAAGTATTGTAGGTGGCACAATACAATTATTTTTCCAGGGCAAAGAGGTGAAATCTTGAGATCATAATTTAAAAAAAAAAAAGTGATGAAATACACATTTAAGTTCATCAGATAAAATAAATAAACACAACCATCTGTCGGCTCGTAAGTTCTAATCATCTTTCACCACCACACCCTCCCCCCCCCCCCCCGATCTCTGCGACGGTACCCGCAATGACTTATTGCCTTCACCCTCTTAATAAAGGTATATTGTTTAATCGATCCATTAGATGTAAGGGCAAATTACGGCACTTAAATCAACAATAAATAATAATTATTGCTGCCTGCTCAAATAAGTCAATAACAGTTTTTATTGCTTGATTAACATTAAAATTGGTTTACTTACCAACTCTATTTACATACATGGCATATTTAATTGATATATCAAAGGTTTGACATCAGTTAATTTATGCATCGTACTTGAACTTCTATCAAGCACTCGCTGTTCAAAGTGTCATATTATATTCAATTCGATATGGAAGAAGCCCGTTAAAGTGTGACTCACAACTATTAGATGCTTAGGAAATGTGTCTATACACTCTACAGCTGTTTGTGTTTTTGTTGACGCAGATGTTTACACTATAGCTCCCTATCTATGTACGTACATAATTCTATTATATTATCTATGTTAAATAAATTCTTATTTGTTTTTACTTAGACGAATAATCACATACATATGTTGATATGGTAGATAGTTTTTTTTTCGGAATGTTTGGTGTTATTATCGTTGCCACTGCCACTGCCTTTGCCACTGAACCGCACCGCCCGCTAATAAATAACTTTTTAACAGCTTTATATGGTCAAAGTAATGAAAAGTTCCTATCTTCTGGAAAATGAATAAAAGGAATTAGTGCTGGCCATTAAACTTTTGTTAGTTTGTTTTTGAGATAAAAATCAAAATGATGTTTACTATACCAACAATCATGAAAACAATTAAAATAATGCAATTAAAAAGAACATCTATAGAACGTACAAATGTATACGAGTGTAGCTTTTAGCTTTATACATGGAAGCAGTAATAAACAAATATTTTTAATAATTAATGGAAACTGTTTTTTTTTTTGTGTACATACCTACATTTTTAGATAGGAACAATAATTACGTTCAAGGCTTTTCTAATTTTTAACATTTTAGTAGACGGTAGGTATCATATGTTTATAATAAAACGGCAATTATGAGTTTTATGGTACACTTTGTCGGAGGGTCATAAATTATGCAGGGTGATTCGAAAAAAAAACTATAGTGTGTTGTTTGGGTCATAGCCCACGCAAAATGTACAAAAAAATGGCCAATCTGCCAAATAAATCTAAGTGAAGATTTTTAAATGCAATTGTCTTTATTTTGGCGTAAGAAATACTGTCGCGAAAGTCTATTGCAAAATCGTGTACGCGTCAATAGTTATCCAAGGTTAAATGTCGAAAATATCAGTTTTACACATAAAACTCGGAAACGGTAAATGCTATCGAAAAGTGTTTCATACAAAACTTGTAGATTATGTCATTTGCCAACAACAAAAATATGTGACTATTTTTTACTTACGACCCACCGTTAAGAAGATATCGACATTTCAAAAAACGTAAAATGTCGAAAATAGTCGTTTCTCACGTATAACTCCTTAGCGGTTCAAATTTTTGAAAACAAAGTTTGTACATTATATAAATCTCTACAAGAAAAAATTATTATTTTTGTCTTAAAACAACCGTTTTAAAGATATAATTTTTTTAAAAAGTTTGACATAAAGTTTAAATTTCTGGTTTTTTTGCTTTTTACTCTTAAGAACACAAGTTGTCGAAAAAAATCGTACGCTCAGTTTAAGGATCATAATATTCTCTTTAAAAAAATATGAAAGTTTTTTCCACAGGAGTCATAAGTCGCAAGATGTTGTAACTTCAATAGTGTCAACTGTCGAAAAAACCTGTTCTTCGAATATATCTTTTAAACCCTCGGCTTAATCGAAAAATTATATTTCCAATATTTTTACATTATGTTATATTATAAAAGCATGCATTCCCAGTTTTTTTCTATAAGCCATAATTTGTACGATATTATTATTTAAATGAAAACACCAAAAGTCTAAAATACCGGTTTTTGGCTCTTTACTCTTAAATGACGAAATTTTCGGAAAATATTTTATACCTATTTTGCAGATTTTAATATTCCCTAGAGGAAACATTATAACATTTTTTTCCGTATAACGCATCAGTTGCAAGATATTGTGACTTCAAAAATGGTTCAAAAAAGTTCGAAAATAAAGTTGTAAATACATTTTCTTACAAAATCATGTTTATTCGAAGTTGTCCATTTTTGAAGTTCAATATCTTGCAACTGATGCATTATACGCAAAAAACTGTGATCATGTTTCCTCTAGGGAATATTAAAATCTGCGAAATAGGTATAAAATATTTGCCGAAAATTTCGTCATTTAAGAGTAAGAAGCCAAAAACCGGTATTTTAGACTTTTGGTGTTTTCATTTAAATAACGATATCGTACAAATTATGGCTTATGGAAAAAATCTGTGAATGCATGCTTTTATAATATTACATAATGTAAAAATATTGGTAATATAATTTTTCGATTGAGTTAAGGGTTTAAAAGATATATTTGAAAAACCGGTTTTTTTGACAGTTGACAGTTGATTGAAGTCACAATATCTTGGGACTTATGACTCGCGTGGAAAAAAAATTCATATTTTTTTAAAGAGAATATTATGACCTTTAAACTGAACGTACGCGTTTTTTTTCAACAACTTGTGTTTTTAAGAGTAAAAGCAAAAAACCAGAAAAACCTTCACTTGGATTTTTTTGGCAGAAAATGTACAATTTGCCTGGGCTATCAAGATAAGAAATAAATCGTATGGGAGCTGTATTTCTCCCATGTTCAGACAAGAGGAGTAATTTTCTGATTCGCTACAAAAAATAGATAGAAATTTATTTTTTATTTTATGTTTTAAATAAGGGAAACATTTTGGAATAATAAGTTTTCAAGCTCAAAATATTGAAAAAATGTTTTTATTTTTTTTAGGCCTATTCGGCGCAATCTTTGATTCTGTTATTCTTTTATCAATTTTCATACAAATTTTCGAACTGTCAAAAAACCTTTTATTCTTTTATTAATTAGTATTACCCATATCGAATTCTGTTATGAAATCTGTTATAAACTATAACGGAATAAAAGACAGATTTGTTTGACTTTTGTAGTAGCCCGTAGCGTAATGGTTAGTGCGTTCGACTGTCACGCTAGAGGTCTGGGATCGGTTCCCAGCCTCGTCCACCTAAAAACTAAAAAGTTTTTTTTCAGGGCTACTGCCTCTTGCGAGGAATTGACAAATCCTCCAAGAGTATCACTTGTAACGAATAAGTGCTTCTCGTCTAGCCGTTCGGACTCGGCATACAATTGTAGGTCCCTTCCATTCCTGTCGAAAGGCGCACACAGGAATGGTTGCGAGTTGTTAGTCACTAGGCCCTGGTTCTTCATGAGCCGTTGTGCCACCCGATTAATTTTTTTTTTTTTTTTTTATCATAAAAGATTTCAATACATGAAGTAAAAACTTTTATTTCTTTAACAAATTGTTCTTTAAAATTGTTCTACAAAACACAAAAATTAGTAATTTCAAACTAAACTATTTTTATACACAAAAGCACAGAACACAGTTGTTGTTGGATGAAACGTAAGAAAATTAGGTAGTCGCTTTTATCTTGTCGGTGTGCGTTTCGTATAACTTTTTAAATTGGATATATTTAATTCACGAACTGTTATAGAGAAATAAAATAGAACAATAATTTATCTACGCGAAACACGACCATTCCACGGTTAATTTTATTTTGGTCACGAGTCAGTGTCGATTTTTTTTTATTTTCTGCAGTTGACAGCAGATTGTTAGGTCTGTTCATATAAAATGTTTCTTTTCGAAGTTCCATAACAGACTTTTATAAAAGATCGAACTCCTGAACACAAATTATAAGAATCTTTTATGGTGGAGATCTGTTATGCATCATAACAGAAAATTCATAGCAGAATAACAGATATGGCAGAATAGGCCTAATTAAGGGTAAAATGATAAGTTTACACAAAATTTAGCATGAACCACCTTTTTATTCATTTAGTTAAATGCTGTGTAATTTAATCAGACGTTCGTTTAAACGTCAAATACTAAACGTCAAAAGTTAGACTGGTTCAGATTTCGAAGTTATTTTTAAATGGAGAACATTATTAGTGGTGTACGTGCTGTCTACCTTTTACATACGTTTTTTTTTTAAACCGGACGAGTGCGGCCAGCGATGACGGCCCAGCATAATTCGGACGATTTATGTGTGCGCGAGTCCTTCCCCTGAGGCAGAACGCTTCAAATATTTCTATAACTAGCAGTGCTTATAGTATTTACCCTTTCTTACTTAAAAGAAACCATTGAAGTCCCAAAGCTTCATATTGTTTAAATGCTGTTTTTCTTTCTTGTTATCCATTAACTAAAACAATGGTGACATGTTCCGAATATTAATGAACAAACTTATCATAATATCACAACTTCTATTCTGCCATGTTAGTTATTGTATAGTATGAAAAACTGAGAGTACCTATACAAAACTTACTATGTCGTTTCCAAAAGAACTGAACGTTTATTGTTTTAATTTAAAAAATGTTACTTACACCAAGTAATAAAAAAAGTGACTATTTACATTATAACAATGATGCAGTCAAAATCATTAAGCTATCATTTATTTCTGTTTATAGTCAATGATAATAAAAAAAAATCAATTATGTATTCCTACTATATTTATAGGTTTATACGCACATTTCTTCCGGTTGATAATGTTGATAAAATTTGAATAGCATTTGTACAGATGTAGTTTATTTAATGGTAGTGTAAGGCTATGATGAGTTTCGTAAAATACCAATCTGGGTATTAAAAAATAAGCGAAAGATATATTATTTCAGTTCCACCGGGGGCATCAAAGAAGAAATTCCCACCATTTCTGTTATCGACTGCCATTAGTTCATCGTATAATAACTTTTGTTCTTGATTCAACATTTGTTCGAATTGCTTGACTCAATGTGACTCGATTGAAATTTATTTCTTGGTCCAACTTTTGGTTAAATGCGTCATGCATTGTCTGATTTTCCGATGGTATTCCCAACTTGCACAATAAATTGCCACTCATAAACAGACATAATATCCTCGATCACAATCAAAGCAACACAAAATCAACATGAATTCATCAATCCAAAAATCATGAAAATCGACGATTCTTTTTGGTGTTACTAAAAACATGATCTTCCCGGATTTCAAGTAGTCCTTGTCCTATGTCCTATGTCCGTCTTTGGGCCAATACGAATTATCAAGCCTAAAATCGTGAAAATCGAACGATCCGTTTTTGAGTTATGCGTGCACACACGACATTTATGTTATATGTACTGGGTGATTCATCGTGAGGTTTGATTTATAATGTAAAATAAAACATTAATTGAAAGTGAATTTAAAATTTTTATTATAGTTAAAAGAACTAATCATGATATTTCCTTTTTAAAAATGATATCATGTAAGTTGGCAACGACTACGTCTGAGGTGGTCCATCTGCAAGGTCCAATTTTGGACGATTCTTTCGGGCCGCCGCACTATGGGACCAAATGATGAAATCCATTCTCAAAATGGTTTTGACGAATTTCGTAATTTCAAAAATCTAATGATGGATTTACATACTAGAAAAGTGGTTCTTTACGACACAAAACTTTTTTTTTTGATCCTGTGTTTTTATAAGTACTTTAAATGAACTTTAAAGGTGACAGTTTGATATTATATATAATTTCTAATTATAAGAATTGAATGTTTGAAGTCAATTATTTCGTAAGTTTCTGAACAGATTTAATTAATGTTATACATTTTTGAAAATCCCAATTATTCTTCTTTACAAAACCGTTACTTTTGTTACACCTTAACGTCACAGTAAAATAATACAAAATTATGAGTAAAATGCGTTATATTTTATTTTGTTTTGTTTTCAATTGAAGTTTTCTCTGTTGCCTCCGGCTGCCTCCGCTAAAATATTGCTTGTTTTGTATTCTAAAAATATTTTTAATTAAGGAAATAAAATAAAATTTTGCGCATATTTACGCTTTTATGTCTTAGAAGCAAAAAAGTATCATGAGAAAAAAAAAATTAGTCTTTGAAATAAAACTTCGAATTCTTATAACTTTGGTAATATCGACTGAAAAAAATTTGACACAACTATAGTCACTTTTAAGATATATAAAACTGTGCATTAGAAAAATTCTAAGACCATTGGTTTCTTACTTCTAAATCAAAATTGTAAAAAAAATGGTGTATGTCTAGAACAAAAAAATATAACTGTTTAAAAAATTTTAAAATGCCAAATTTTAAATTTGTTCGTGGGTTATTACCAAAGTTATAAAAATTCAAACATTGATATTCAAAAAAAAAAAAAAAAACAATAACTTCCCATTTAAAATTTCCATCGTCTTAGGGATCATATCAATATTAAACAAAAATTCATGATTATTTTTAAAACTATTTACAAAGATATTTTGATCAAAATTTACAAATTTCACCATAATTATATGTGTTAGTCACACATTAAAAAAGAAAGGAAGACAATCTGCGTATCTACAAATTAACATTGAAAATAATGTTATTGAACTAGGTATGAACTGTATTCAAATTTAACTATTAACAAAAGAAGAGAGCTGCATAAAACATGGAAACTGACTCAATTAGATCAAAAGCAACAACGAAAGTAGGCGAAAAGAGGCAGGATTCATAATGTATTAAACTTTTATTCTCATTAAAGCACTTGATCTATTTTGTACCTACATCTTTATTTTATTTACAAAAATAAAAAAAAAAAATGAAATAGTTAATTTGTAATGGATGCGACCTGTGTAAATTAATTAATTATAGACTGTAGAAAATATTGTGAAATGGTTGATTATTTGATGGAACATTTTAATTTAACGGAATCCGACGTTGATATACATCCCTATTGCGATTTGCATATAATAATGATATTTTGGATTGATATTTGTCAAATTTTTATAATGCACAACGGTCTGCATTATTCCAAATGACCAAAACTTTTTTCGGTTGGGTGGTTTATTATCGAGTTTCAATATTTATCAACTATAAATTAACAATCCCAAATAGCAATAGGGGTTATAGTAATAAAAAGTATTCAAAAATAATTAGTCTCGAAATGTAAGCAACGATGGGATAAAGCCCAGAGACCAGAGAAACCAGATCCCTTTGAGAGTGAGAACCCATTCTGGCTTAATGATGACTTCAGATTTATACTGGATTCGTGTAGCTCCTTGACCTCTACATGTGAAAATATATCTGGAGAACGTGGTAGGCCCCAAAATCCTTAGGAAGAATGCTCTGAGAATCAGGAACGTGGAATCGAGTTTGATGATGAAGCTTCGTTTATAACTTTCCTTAGAATTATGCAAAAAGATGCGATAGAAAAATCTGCTTCAAAATCTTTTACGGAAGTCAGATGGTGTATCGTCCTAAATGAAGGAAAAGGCTTTAGGTATCTAAATTTAACCTGACCTTTCAAAAACGCAGTCCATTTACTTAAGGAATTTTCTTTCCAATAAGGACTTGGAATATAAAGTTTAATAAGAAAATTTGTTCTTTTAAAGGACGTTGAATAAGAAAAACTTCAGAAACACATAAAAAGGGAGTAGAAAGCGGCTGAGAAGTGGGCGGAAAAATTACAAATCTCATGCCAACTTAAAAAAAAATCAGTTAATTTTGTTTGACTTCCTAGTCATGTAAAATAATGATATTTCAAACAAATGGGCGTGGCAGTGGGCGTATTTTATAAAAAGTGCCTTGAAATATTTTCATCGGTTACAGAAGTAATCTGTAAAAATTTCATCAAAATCGGTCGAATAGTTCTTGATTCAACATGATTTGCACATATAGATTGAACAAGATCTACAACTTTTATGTTTTATATTATTTAAAACAAAGAAAATAATGTATTTCAAATTAAATTTTGTTTCTTTATTTCAATTCTTGGTTATTCAAGTATACGTGTGCAAAATTTCAAAAAAAAAATATTTATAAACAAAGAAGTTATGGATTTTTGAGATGGTTTTGAGCATTTGGTCCCATAGTGCGCCGTGCCGGCCATCTTGTTAAAACCAGAGCTCACTGAGACCATGGGCTTGAATTTCAGGAAGCGCTTAGTCCGTTTATATGTCGCGATAAAGGTTACCATTGACGGTAACATTCTGATTTGCCTCATTTTTGGAGAAATATGGAGCAATGATCCCACCAGCCCTTAAACCACATCATACCGTTGTTTTAAATGGATGTAATGGTAGCTCTTGGTACTCTTCGGGTTGCTCATCAGCCAAAATATGGCAATTTTGTTTATTAACGAACGTATCCGTTGAAATGGGCTTCATCACTGAACAAAATCGCACGAAAAACATTTCTCACAGAACGCTGATTTTAGTAATATCCTAGGTGAACAATTTGGAGACGCTGTTGTGGTGTGAGTCCTTCCACAATGACTTGCCAAACAATACTGAACAAAAATGATAAAGCAGTTCGAAAGGAGTCACGCGGGATCTTTTTAAAAAAGCCTATTGAAAATCATCACGATGAATCACCCGATTTATATGTACACATACTCGTATAGATATAGAATTCGGTATGGATTCACTCTAGGGGCTGCTTTATTGACAGTGGCTTTAATTTTGAATATGACTTTCACAGTTTCCAATTAAGTAACGTTTAACAACGAAAATCGTCTGATTATTGATTTACAAGACTAAAAACAACTTAATCTTTGGATTTGTTCAAAGAAGTTTACCCTTGAATCATAACCCCCAATTTCACAGTGGAAGTTTAAACTTCCGTTCAACAATTTATTCATAATTTAAAGCTTGAACTAAGTTAATTCTGTATTTTAAGTTAAACGACAGCATTCTTCCATTTACCATTTAAGTAAAATATGGAATATTTTTTTCTTGTTCGTGTCACTTAAAAACAAACCTTCACTTGTTTTTTTACTTCAGAGAGACAAAGAATAAACAAGGAAAGCTACGTTCTATTTGCATTACGTCACTTGGCAAAGCAAAAACGTACAATGCTGCCAATGTTTGTTCATAAAATCTAGTTAAACGAAGTTTAACTGAACTGAAGTTCATATATCACTGTGAAACTGGACAAGTTAAACCAATAATTTAAACTCAGTTTCAGGTTCAGCTGAACTTAAGTTTAAACTTCCACTTTGAAACTGGTGATAAAAGAAATAAAACAAATGCACTAAGGCCCATTTTGTCAGTGTTGGGTTAAGCCCGAGTTAGTTAACTCTAGAAATAGATTTAAAGTTACGTCAGGTTGTCAGGAAGCTGTTTTTTACTTGCGATGTACGTAGTTTAGGGCAAGTTTAGGATTCGAGCAAAAAAAATTCGAGATAATAATTTTCACTAACATTACGATGATAGAGAACGCGAAAAAAGTGGGTCTCGCAATTCTATCTGTCTGTCCGTCTGTCTGTATGTACCTCGACCTGCAGCCTAAGCGGCTGAAGCGATTTTCTTCAAACTTTGAACTTAAAGTTCTTATGGGATTCCCTAGAGGGGAAATTGAATTTTTTTTTATCTCAAAAATAACGGTACCAATAACAATATACAACCAATATACAAAAATTGATTTTTTCAAAAACGGCTCTAACTATTTAAAAAAAAAAAAATTACGAGCTACTGTAATTACTATAATAAATATTTTGGTAGAAAAAAAAAATTTATAACGGTTATAGAACCGATTTTTTGGTTTTCAAATTTCTTGTTAACGGCTACACTGATTTCAACCAAATTTGTTGTGTTAGTTTTAGTTTTAAGTGACTTTTACTTCTATTTAAGTAAATTACAATGTTAAAAAGTTTATATAAAGCCTAATTGGTTTGGCCTATGGCCGTCTACCAGGTTCACAATTATTTTCTAATTACAATGTTCATATCTGTTTTAAATTTAAGTTTTTGTTTTAAAAACCTACCTCTATAATACGGTTCCTGTATTGAAGTGCAGCTGTAGTGAATTTGTATAGAACTTCCCAACCTTGTTCACCGTTTAAAATGCTTATGGCTTCATTCACATCCATGGTGATTTTTGCAAAAAAGTTAGATCGGAATTCCTTCAAAATTGGGCAAATAGCAAGGAACTGAAAGGTATTCTCTCGTGTTCATGTTACAGATGCTACATAGAATTGGTAGGTCGGGGCTGATTTTATGAACTGAGTAAGAGTTAAGGAAGTAGGTTGTGTCCAATAGATGGTGGTTCAATTTGCTGTAATAACACAATTAAACAGCGAGGATTGAGCTTCAGTCGAGTGTTTATCATAAAACGATCGACCTAAGCTCTCCAAAATAAATTTAAATTTGGTTCTCAGTGAAATGGGTTGCTCGTTCGCCATGAAATTCAGGTCTAATCCACAGTCTGATGCTAACTTCTGCCACTCTTGCACCAAACTTCCTTTAGATATAGTTATGTGTTTCAATATTATTTTCGGTATTCTTTTATCTTCCATTTCCATTACTTTTATTATATAGTTGAAATGCATTTCTAAGGTATGTAAAAATAAAGCTGGTGTGCCAGTTTCCATATGCAACATATAATTTGGTGTATTTTTTGGAAGCTGGAATATTCTCTTCAAGAAGTAACGGAGGAATTTTTCAACCGTTTCGAATGTGCAATAACCCCAGACTTGTGCTCCATAAAGCATTACTGAAGCAGCAGTTGTATGAAACAGCTTATGTTTTGAGCTATGCGACACATATTTGCTATTAAAACAATTTTTCCAGACCGAAGAAACTGCTCGTTTTGAGTCCGATAGTTTGTCATCTAAATGCTTGTTCATACTCAAGTTGGCGGATATCAGAATACCAAGGTATTTGTATTTACGTACAATCTCAGCATCATTTCCGTTGAATTTCCATTTTTCTTAACGAGAATAACGACCACCTCCATTCCTGAACACCATCATTTTTGATTTCTCGAGGCTTACAGATAAATTCCAACAACTGCAATACTCGCTAAGCCTGTTCATCATCATCTGCATACCTTCCACAGTTTCACATAGAAACACGATGTCGTCCGCATACATTAATGCTGATATTTGCATTCAAAAGTAATTTATTCCTCCTTTTACCACATCAGTTATATCATTGATAAAAAGTATAAATAGTAGACCGCTAAGTATACAGCCCTGCTTTACATCCATAGATGTTTCAAACTCTTCTGAGACTGAGTTGTTGTGTAAGTGGTACTTTACAATTTTAACAATTTTGCATATAAAATCTTTTGAAAAAAATAATTTTTGGATTTTTAAAAAAATATTAAATTTTTTTTTGTTGAAAATTCAATATCTTGAAAACGGGTCAATGAATATTTTTTAAATTTTGTGTAAAATTGTAAATTATTTAATTCTAAAAGTTGGCATACCAAATTTTATTTTTGAAAATGTTCAAGAATTTTTGTATACCTACCTACATATAAAAAATTAATTTTTAAGAAAACCGCTCTAACGATTTTTAAATTTTTTTTTCGTAAATTAACATTTATCAAACAAATCAGATGGCACACTTTTTATTGAGCTCTATCGGCTTAAGTTATTAAAAGAAACAAATTTAAAATAGATTATAGTAATAATTTATATTTTAAATTGTTTTTAAAACTTTTTTAATGATATCATAATGTTATAGAAGCACTTATGCACATTTACAATTTTAAGCTACTTTCAAGTTATTAGCTACGAGAGCAAGTTTGTGCGATCCAGTCGTGCCCATTTTCAATTGATGATTAATGCAAAATGGCTTAAAACACACGGAATATAAAATATCATTAACATTTTTTGAGTTAATCCGTTAATTCGGGTTTAACTTTCACCCCCCGCACTGACCCTTAGGGCTGGCCACGAGACGAGACTCTGCGAGACTTTTGTAAGTCTCGTCTCGGTCTCGTTAAAATCGAAAATGTTCAGTCTCGTCTCGGTCTCGTGTCGGTCTCGTATAATTAAGTCTCGTCTAGGTCTCGTCTCCGAAAAACACGATTTCCGGACAACCTATTGATTATTCGAACGAAATATTTTCGATTATAGTTTGAATATGTGCAGAAGAAAGTAAATATTTAACTGAAATTGGATCTTTAATTTATTAAACTCACTTTAAATTTCGGTCCGAATATACAGTCTCGTCTCGGTCTCGTCTTGGTTGCTTAAAAGGCAGTCTCGTCTCGTCTCGGTCCAGTCATACAAGACCGAGAACGAGACCGAGACTTTTCTCGTGGCCAGCCCTACTGACCCTTAATCTGATTTCTGGGTGACGCAATTTCTAAATTGCAAATCGTGCGTGTTTATTTAAATTTATAAAAATCTATGAATGTTCATTGTTCTCTTTTGTCACCATAATTGAGGTCATCTGAAGAAATAAATACACAACAATCGATAAAAGGTATATAGGTACAAAAGGAATTTGAAAAAAAAAAAAAAAATTGAAAACTTTGTCTAACAATTTTTGAACAAAATAACCTAGCAAAACTTTGTTAATTAAAATAATTACCTTTGTGTTGTTTCATGAGAAATCCAAAAAAAAAAAAAAAGGATGCTCTTGTTCAAAGCTTTTCTACTTGAAATATGCAAACAACCTTCAATTCAATCCAGATCCAGACAGGTGCTCCAAAAGGTATATAGGTAAAGAAATAAAATCTAGCAACAACAGAAAAAGGAAAAGTATATAGGTGTATTCATACATATGTAGTTAGGTATCTTAGTTTTCCTTTGTTATACCTACAACGTGTACCACCTAGTTGTTTTGTCCTCCTTTTTGAGAATTTTCATTCCGTTGAACACATTGAAAATTATTGAATGTTTTTTTTTTTTCTGTCAGGATGTTGTTCTTCTTCCATCCCAGTTTCTACTTAATAAACTTAATTTTCTATCTGAATTCAGGCCTTTAGTTTTTTTTTTTTTTTTTGTTTTTTTATTGTTTTGGGTTGGTTTATGCAAATATTTGGTTCATTCTTTAACGTTAATGAACATCCTTTTTTGTGTCTTTTATCTATAAGATAGTTAAATGCAAAGCCTTTGCATTTGCATAAATAATTTAAGGAAGAGGTATGTTAATGCGAAGAGAAGGACATAAATTCAATTCTGATTTTATCTAATTTGATAATGTTTTTGGCTGAGAATTTTTGATATAAAATGTTGGGTGAAAAGCATGTTCAACAAAGTAAAACATGAATTTATTAACTTTCGTTTTAGAGGTAAAACATTAAACTACATATTTCAATTACATTTTTGTAGCGATAAATGTTGTAGTTACTACGCATATGGCAAGTTATGGACTCGATACCAAATTATCTTGAGATTTTGATCAATCTTGATATTAGGACGATAAGGAAGGCGGAAAAGGTGGGTCTCGAAATTATGTCTGTCTGTCCTCCTGACTTCACTTAAGCGGCTGTATGGATTTTTTTCAAACTTGTTACCTAGTGTTTTTTGGATAAAATGCTCATATTTTCTTTGTTTGATTTTTCATATAGTATACCTACTTGTTATGGCCAAAAATAAAATCTCATTTTTCTCAATAATGGCTTTTACGATTTTGATAAAATAAATATGTGTGTACTTTAGGGTGATCTACTTAAATTATTTCAGTTTGAAGTACTTACCATAAAGTCCAGAAAAATTAAATAAAAAATTGTCCTTTGATACTTTCCGAAAATTCCGCCAAAGCTGAATTTTCGTGCAGACCTTCATTTTAACCTCCGTAACATTTCCTAAAAAGTACCTCAAATTTGGAGTGGAACAAAAAGTTTTAATGGGGGTTCTTAAGTTATGGCGGTCCAAAGTTCAATATATAAAAGCAGAGATATAGTTGCATCCCCACCCGTAGCCTCTGATTTTTCAAAAATAATTGTGGAACTTGGTGGTTTTTATAGCTAGAATACGTATGCGGATATCGTTGCCACAACGCAGAGCAGATGCTTTGAAAAGGTACGATGTCGAGAAGCTTAAATCGCAAGAGACCGTCAGAACTTTTGCGGACCACGTAACTCTTAATTTCTAAGGGAGTCCGCTACCAGCATCAAGTGCATATGACCAGTAGAAACACTGTCAACAAGCCATCAGAAGTGCCGCAACTGATGTGCTGGGTTTGACTAGGCAACCACCTCAAAACCCCTGGTTCGAAGAAGACTGCCGGCTGGCGCATGCAGCTAATGACGAGGCCTGCCAGGCAATGCTGCAGACTCGAACAAGAGGTGCTGAAAGAGTAGCCCGGGAGCTCTACGGGCTGAAAAGAAAAGAGGAACGCCGACTTCGAGTCTATTGAGGGTTGTAGCGGCAGGCGAGATTTTCGAAAAATTTATCAGAGGGTAAAATGATCCACCCAAGGATACAAAGCTAGAACGGAAGCCTTCCGAGCTGAGAGTGGGAATATGGTAGTAGATACACAGTAAGTGCTGAGGATCTGGAAAGAACACTTCTCTAGACTGCTTAACGGCGAAGACAGCCAAGATCCCGCTAGTAGGCAGAACAATCCATTCAACTCGGACGATGATGATGATGACCAACAGTTCCGTCCACCCGACCTAACCGAAGTGCTGCTGGCGATATCCAAACTTAAGTCGTACAAGGCTGCTGGTGCGGATGGCTTACAAGCCGAACTATTTAAATCAGCGGGACATAAATTGGCTAGGAGCATACACCATCTCATCTGCAAAATTTGGTCGGATGAAAGTATACCCGATGAATGGAACCTCGGTATAGTGTGCCCCATCCATAAAAAGGGAGATGCTCTGAAATGCACCAACTACAGAGGAATTAGTCTCTTATACGTCGCTTATAAAATCTTGTCAGCTATCCTGTCTGATCGCTTAAGACCTTTTGTCAACGATCTGATCGGCCCCTATCAGTGTGGTTTCACACTCCGACAGATTTTAGAAAAAAAAACAGGAATTCCAGATCGATACACACCACCTTTTTATCGATTTAAAAGTGGCATATGATAGCGTGAAAGGGAACGAATTAAATAGAGCCATGTCATATATCGGCATCCATGCCAAACTCGTCCGTTTGTCCAGGATGACGATGGAGAAATCTCGTTGCTTCGTTGAAATTGGTAAGAATACCACCGATTCCTTTGATGTTGAGAAAGGATTGAAGCAAGGCGACGCGTTATCATGCAACCTGTTCAACATCGCTCTTGAAGCAATTGTACGCAACGCACACGTCAACACCAGCCGTACAATTTTTTAAAAGTCCGTTCAGTTGCTTGCTTATGCAGATGACATAGACATTGTAGGCAGAACGAAGCGAGCTGTAGCAGGCGCATTCGCCAGCATTGAATCGGAGGTGGCTAAGTATATGCTGTCATCGAGAACGGAATCTCAACATCGTCGACTGGGGCAAAATATCACGATGGACAGATATAACTTCTAAATTGTCAAGGATGTTGTCTACCTGGGCTACACTATTACCTCGCAAAATGACATCAGTACAGAGATCAAACGAAGGATTACTCTTGCCTACCGCTGTTTCTTCGGTCTAAGAAGGCATTTAAGTAGTAAGGCCCTCTCTCAGAGAACCAAGGGGAATTTATACAAGACCCTTATCATCCCGGTCAGTAGCCCGTAGCGTAATGGTTAGTGCGTTCGACTGTCACGCTGGAGGTCTGGGATCGCTTCCCAGCCTCGTCCACCTAAAAAACTAAAAAGTTTTTTTTCAGGGCTACTGCCTTTTGCGAGGAATTGACAAATCCTCCAAGAGTATCACTTGTCACGAATAAGTGCTTCTCGTCTAGCCGTTCGGATTCGGCATAAAATTGTAGGTCCCTTCCATTCCTGTCGAAAGGCGCACACAGGAACGGTTGCGAGTTGTAAGTCACTAGGCCCTGGTTCTTCATGAGCCGTTGTGCCACCCGATTTATTTTTTTTTTATCATCCCGGTCCTGCTACATATGTGGGACAGAAGACACTGAAAAAATTGGATGAGATCTGCTAGCGTGCTTTGAGAGGAAGATTCTTCGTGTGATTTTCGGTCCGTTATGTATCGGAGAAGTGTGGAGGAGAAGATTTAACGACAAGCTATACAGCGACGTTGACCTGGTCAAAAAGCTGAAAATACAGCGGCTGAGGCGCGTGGAGCGTATGGACAGCAACGCACCTGCCCGACGAGTCTTCGAATCAAACCCCGATCGTGTACGCAGCAGAGGAAGAACCCGTAACAGGTGGTGCAAACAAGTCGATGACGACATCAAAGCATTCGGTGTGCGCAACTGGAAGCGGCTAGCTAGGGACAGAGCTGGCTGGAGGGGCTTGTTATTTAAGGCCGAAGCCCATCCTGGCCTGTGAGCGCCATCTAAAGTTAAATTTTCCAAATAAATTTTCTTCAATATTTGATTTTTTTGACTAAATGTACTGCACCCAAAAATGTTTCCATCAATTCTACGAAAAAAGTGTATAAATGTACATGACTTTTCAAAAAAAGCTATAAATTTGTCTAATATTTTTTTGAATGCCATTTGTTTAAACATACTCCCACAAGTATCAGTGCAAAAAGGCAGACTGAAATTCCTTGACGAACACCCCGGCAAACAATTGACAAACAGTTGACAATTCAGAATTTTTGAGTCAAGTTCAGTCCTTGAAGCAACAACTCATTTTATATTTGCCTCATATTTTTTTGAACGCTATTAAGATTAAGAACATTATAAATTATACTTTGAAAGATTGGATGAAATCTTAAAGAAAAAGATTATCAAAATTCTCCTTATCATAATCTTGCTTTTATGATTCTGTGGTAGAAACTATTTTCCCTTTAAAATAAATAATTTATCAAAAAATTCCCTTTCCATTACCTGGTCAGATGAAGTGAGCAGAGCAGTATCTACAACTACACCTACACGCGTATATTCTTTTTAAATATGTTAGAGAGAAAGTTAAGAGCTTTGTTTTGCTAACAAATTAACCTTCATTAAATATTTTGATGTGGGCTCTCCTAATGATGTGTAAATACAAGCCAGTACCTATACATATGTAATGTAGATAAATGTAACAAATTACGTCTTGTTTAGTTTAAGCCAAATGGGGCATACCTTTTACATTGGAAATGAGATGTTTGATTTAGAGTTTGCCTTTGCCTGATGCCGTATTTACAATTTACCTGTTTCGGAGAGCCTTTTAAGCCATGTTGTGGTTTAATTCATTGAAGCCTATACAAAGTGAAATGATTAATATATTTTGTAATAAAAAGGACTTTAATCAAGCAAAGTAATTGAAATACATAACATTTCAGCAGCAGCGTCAGCTGCCAAAGTGATTTTAGATTCTTACGGTCCATAAGTCGCAGAATTAAAATTCCAACATGGCCATCGACAAAAATCATGTGCCTAATAAAGGCAACAACAGAATCCTACTGATGAGCAAAACTGTTGCGGTGCTATCTGGGCGAAACGCATTTCCACTAAAGGTAACAAAAAACAAATTTAGTCGGAAATATCTGTGAATGAAAATTGATAATGTAACTGACAATATTTCCAATGCAAATCTAATAACCCCTTCATATTGTTGGAAAATACCCAAAGAAGAAGAAGAAAATTAAGTAGAAGGACGTAAATTCGTCTGAATAAAGAATAGAAATAAAACCAGAGAATCCCTTAGAAGGACTTAGAAGCACTTAAGAATCAAAATTTTAGATACTTTGTAACGAAGATGAAGAAAATAAAATTAGTTCTGTTTAAGGTGTGCTGACTGAATATAAAACAACTAAAAATACAAGTTACATTAACTCTAGAGTCCAGAAAGAAATGCGTTTCGTGTAATATGGGAAGCTTATAGATAATAGCATCAATCTATATGTTGTCCAATGCTTTCTCGACATCCAAAAGGCATACAACGGTGACATGTTGGTTGTTGATAGCTTTAGTGATGTCATGCTGGAACCTCAGGAGCAGATTGAAAGTCAAATGCTTTTCCCTTCAGCCAA
Source organism: Melangyna quadrimaculata (assembly GCA_949320155.1). Taxonomy (NCBI): domain Eukaryota; kingdom Metazoa; phylum Arthropoda; class Insecta; order Diptera; family Syrphidae; genus Melangyna; species Melangyna quadrimaculata. The sequence goes on from OX439483.1 coordinate 419,703,415, forward strand.
CCTAGGGTTACCATTCGTCCCCCTTTTGGGGGGATAGTCCCACTTTTTCATCTTATCAAGAATTTTGTCCCCCAACACAGAAAATGATAAAGGGGGACGCAAATGTCCCCCTTTTTTACACATTCTCAATTTTTCAACTTTTCCATTCAAAAACTACTTTCTTTTTCATATTTACTTTTTAATTGTTTTCTTAAGCAAATCTGTGGATACTACCATCATAACTTTGAAAGTTTTTACAACTGAATACACGTCTTATGTTTAACACCTGGCGAAAAGACAGAAATAGTTTACTTGTCGAATCAGTTGAAACAGAATTGATTGTTAAACATAACTATAAATTGAGTTGCAATGATTTTTACAAAATATGAAAATGGTAGTTTTTTTGCAAAAAATAAAATCAGGCGATAAATGTAATTTATGAAGAATTTGAACTTATCTGAGCTTATGTTCCTTTTTTAAATCATATATTTTTTTTTTCTTTATTTTTTTAATTAAGTAGGTACATAATGTATGTTGTGGGAGGTGTCCGCCGACAAAAAAAAAGTTTTGTTCAGTCAAACTGATTTAAATTTTTTTTTTTTTTAAATACTAAAATAAAATTATAGTAAAAATTATAGTTAATTCAGAAATATTAAATTTAAGTTAAACTTCAAACAAGATTAGCAAATAATAATAAAAAAAAAGTCGATGCGTCGCGATGATGTCGTAACCGTTGCGTGTTCGTAATGGTTCTTCTTTCTGGTCGTGTCTGATTTTGTCTAGCTGATGGTTTTTTGACTATCGAATGATTTATCAACGGTACCAAGTATTTAGAAAAGATGATGGGATGATATGGTATTGGCACATCGTTTTCCGGCGTACGGACTAGGGGAATTGACAGTAGGCACATCATACATGTATATATAATGAACCATTGTTAAAAAGAATTAATATTATTATAAAAAATCTACTTGGTTTTTGTATTTATTTCTTAAATTAAAAGTAGAGGATTTTGAAAATTTGTCCCCCCTGAAACCCAGCTGTCCAGCTAAATAAAACTCAAAATCCCCCTTTTGTCATTTTCTGAAATGGTAACCCTAAGCCAACCGCATGTCTAGGATGATGGCTGCAGTCTCAAAAGTTATACTTCTTGCAGTTTTTTACTTATGTTGTTTAGAAGCAAAATTTGCCTGATACCAAGTGCCTTTCTTCGAGATGTTGCTGTTTTCGAACCTTGGGGTAGTAACAGTTGTTCAAAAGATCATGACTCCATGTGGCAGCCTTTTCGAAATGTAGTTTGAAACTCCGTCTGTCTGACTTTTTTGGCTTTGAATTTTCGATGATATCTACTACCTCTTCCAGATTGCAGAGATTGTGTTCTTCAGTTGGTTCACTTGCTTAGAGTCATCAAAAACGACTTCTTCTGGATTTGGCTGCTGAGTTTGCTGAATGGCTGCCTCGACTTCATTCAGAAACTCTGTACCATTTGGTGGGTTTGGTGTGATGTTTGTCTTGCAGTAGTTTAAAAACGCTTCCACTTTCCTCTGCCTTGCTATTTCTTCAATGTTTTTGTGACTGATGATTTCCGGAATTAGGGCCTGTTTTCCAATGATTTTGTTAATTTTCTTGAGTAGCCTCCTCTGGAGCTACATTTTGTTATGGTGCTGGAGAAAGTTCCGGAACATGACGTGCATTGCAACTCGCTCCAAACTGTCTGGTAGTTGCTTTTGGTGGTGTTTAGCTCCCTCTGATGATCCCTTGGGAGTCTTTTCGCAGCCATTCTCTGTGTGCACAAAATGTATGTATGTACACCGGCATATATTGGCTCTTGTCCTTGTTAGTCCTAGGCTACTTTGTGTGTTCCAATCCAATACATAACATACAGCCTGCGCCAGACCATCTAGATTAGAGTCTTTTTCACTGTCCAGCTGGTTCTGGTTTGAAGGTGGAAGTGTAAGCCGTCTAATTGCTTACAAAAGTCCCCACCCCGATATGCACGACTTTCATATTTACATATAATTTAGTTTAGATTTATCTTAAAATAGCAGTGAATGTTTCCTATCTCTCATATTCAAAAACTGCTAGGGCTCTTATGTCGTTTTCGATTGGATTTCGGAACAGTACTACTCCTTTTTGATTCCAATCGAATTAATTTCTATTGTTCCGAGACTAATTTGTGAAATATTTATGTGTGTGGACGTAAATTGTCTGATATTAACCCTGAGGCTACACGGGCAAGTACTGGCAAGCAAGTTGGCTACATAGATTGAGTGTCTAATTCCTATACACTTGAATATGCTGTGACGTAGGTGGCAAGCAACTTGCCAGGCAAGTTGCCGGGCAAGTTGTTTTCAAGTTTTTTATTGGCTACGTTCTGCTAGCTTTTCTAGGGTTCGATCTTATATTTTGATTAAAATTGCTTAAAATTTGGTAAATCGTTCTTTAATGACGAAAATAAAAGCACAAAGTCGCAATCTCACATTGGTTTGTACTTCATCTGAATCATAAATTTTGGTTTTTTAATTTAAAAATTTAATTTCCAAAATTTCGATTTTTTTTATAATAGTTCTTAAAAAAATCGAATTTTGTTGATGATTTTTAATCCATCATTATCATAGCCACCATTTAATGGAATTTGACACATCATATACCTTGACAGATAGGTAAGAAACTAAATTATGTCGTATGAGGAATACTTCGTTCCAAATGTCACCCAAAAGCGCTAAAATCGCATTTTCCCACGCACAAAATTTAATCTCAAAAAAATCGGAATTCTTTATGTTTTTTTCAATGCATTATCTCCGCAGCAATCTTTCAATTTAATTTAACAGTCTATGGCTTGACAAATCGGTAACAGAATGTTCCAAATATCACCCGAAATCCCCAAAACTCTCATTTGTCTCAAGCAAAAACTATACTCTCAAAAAATTAGATTTTGTAAAACGTGTAAAAAAGAGTTTTGTATAATTCATCATAACCAAAGCCATCCTTCAATCATATTTGACAGTTGTTGCCTATTTTGGAAATGTTTTAATTTCTTGGTCACTCCTCTCACTAAAAATTGTGGCAGAAAGAATATTAAATTCCAATATTTAATTCACGAAAAGCTATCTAGATATCGCTTTATATACAATTCTGAACGAGTCCACTTGCCTTTCAACTTGCTTCTCTACTGGCTTCAGAAATTCTATGCCAGTAAACAAGCAAGTTGCTTAGGTTTGCATGTGTTAGTAAAAAAATGATTTTGTATAGCAACTTGCTTGCCAGTACTTGCCCGTGTAGCCTCAGGGTAATGTATATTTTGCACGTTCAGTCGAGTAAAATTAATTTGACAAATAATCCGATGAAAGGATTTATATGTATTTGTGTGTTCTGGGTCCACTCCTTTATTAATTCCGGAACAGAAAAATACTCCGAAAACATTACTCGGAACAGCCAATCGAATTATTTTGGAGTAAGCGGAGTCAAAAAGGATTAACTCCGAACCTCCAACCGAAAACGACATTAGTCTAATAAATAATTTATTTTTCAAAGAAAGCCTTCTGTGATGAAATTTTATTAGATTTCTTATACGATTTGTGGCTAAGATGTTTTTTTTTTTTTTTGAGGAGTTAACAAAAGTGCTCTTTCCATCTTCTTAGCTGATCTTCCATTGTCATCAAAAGATTGCCGTTTATGTCCAAAACAGGACTGATTTTGGTGTTTCGTTTAATCGATGATTTTGTACAGCTCTCTCATGTTTCCTTTCACCTTGCAGTATGTTCCGCATTTTCCACAAGCTTGTCCTCCATGGCCCTTTTATCGAGAATTTTTTGAGTTGCTCTAAACTCGTTCTGCAGAGTAATTTTTTGAAGCGTAACATTTTCAAAAGTAATTCTCGCTTTCAATGATCTTCGGTGTGTGGTTTTGTCGGGATATCCAAGGATCTCTAGATGGTGTCTATTTGAAACTGTTGCGGAGCTGGTTTCCATTAACTTATCGTTAATAGAAATATCACCTTTGACAACCATGTTCGACGCTGCTTCCATGAGTTTAACGGTGCAGTCACGACATACATATGTTTGAACCGGTAGAAATGCTTGTTAGGATTCTTGGTTTCCTTGCTGTTACCTCCGAGTGTCTCTAGACAGCTGCTGTACGGAGCTGCAGCGCTTCTAATACTGGCCTGGGTGATTATCACTACCAGCATCAGCTCACTTTACAAACATTCCATCGCCCAGCCAAGGTCTGGCACTACACCATTCTTACAGGATCAAACTCAGGCAATTTTCGACCCCGCTCGATTTGCTAAGTGGCAAGCTTCAGGCAACTCACCAAATTTCAATTGTTTAGCATTTGTGGTTTCTGAGATATAATACGGCGAAAATCGCAAAAACCGTAACTCACTGACAGATCATCATAATTATCGAGCACATAATGTTACTTCGCACCACGCAACGGAGGGCCTTGTGGTGCATACAAAGGAAAAAATCGAAAATTTAAAAAAATTTCATTCAGGGGGCGTGGCACCCGCCCATTTTCATAGAATTGATATAACTTATTTTAAGCACTTCTGATTATTGTAGGATGTTTTCCATTCAGAGGGCGTGGTATCCGCCCATATGCTCAGAACTGATATAAGTTATATGGATCACTTCAAATTATCGTAGAATCAGAATGATGAAATTTGGTAGAGCGATAGGACATGACATGCAAGCAAAAGGGAAGATTCAAAGTTTGAAATTTTAGCTTCAGTGGGTGTGGCATCCACCGACTTCTTAGCAATTATTGTCATTTAAATGGAGCACTTCTGATTGATGAAATTTGGTAGAGTAATAGCACATGTAGTACATACGAACTGCACAAATTAAAAATTAATATTCCTTATGAGGTTTTAGGAGGGCGCTTATTCCATCCACTTTTCCCGATTAAAAGAATCTTTGCAAAAAGAATTGAAATCACACCAAAAACATAAAAGTTAAAAAGAATCCAAGTTCTTAATTTTTTAATGTTAAATATCAAATATCGGGTTATTCAATAAGAGCGCTACAAAAGTTTTTTGAAAGAACGTTCGACGTCATTATGTATGGAACTCGATTTCTTTTGCATGGCCACCACAGGCACGCTTGCAGAAGTCCAGACGCTGAACCCAATTTTCGACGGGTTTCAAGCATAAATCGGCCGATACTGCTGCAATTTCACGTTCGATATTCGTACGAAGTTCATCAATCGTCGTTGGCTTGTTGGCATAGACCATAGACTTGACGTAGCCCCACAGGAAATAGCCTAACGGCCTCAAATCGCACGACCGAGGCGGCCAAGCGACTGGACTATTTCGTGAGATAACACGATCTCCAAACTTGGTTTCCAATAAATTGATTGTGACATTCGCTGTGTAGCTTGTGGCGCCGTCCTGTTGGAACCACATGTCCTCCAAGTTCATATCATCCAATTGGGGCCAAAATTATTCGGTTATCATTGACACAGTAACGTGCCGGTCTTGATCATCACGGAAGAAGTACGGCCCAATGACGCCGCCCGCCAATAAATCACACCAAACCGTTATTTTTTCGGGGTGCAATGATGACTCTTGGAGTACGTGTGGATTGCTGCCTGACCAATACCGCATATTTTGTTTATTGACGAAGCCATTCAGCCAGAAATGAGCCTCATCGCTGAAGATGATTTTTCGATGAAAATCCGAATCATTTTCAAGTTGTTGCTCAGCCCAATTCACGAACATACGACGCTTCTGGTGGTCCAGCGGCTTCAGTTCTTGCGTCAATTTAATCTTGTAAGGATATAGGCCAAGATCTTTTCGCAAAATTCTCCACAATGACGTCACAGAGTTGCCCAACGCTTGAGAACGAAGTATGAGAGACACATTTGGGCTTTCTGCAACTGAAGCCACAGCGGCAGCAATATTCTCGACATTACGGGCACTTCTTGGTCTCACTGGCACGGGAACATTTTTTACTGTGCCTGTGGATTCAAATTTTTCCACTAGACTGTCAATTGTTGATCTGCTAGGACGATTATGACGACCATAAATTGGACGTAGCGCACTTAACGTTGAGGCCACTGACTCCGAATTTCGGTAGTAAATTTTAATAATTTTGACTCGTTGTTGGCTCGTATATCTTTCCATCATGAAATGGCAAACCTTACTTAAGAGAAATGTCAAAAGAACGGCAAGAAATATGGCGTCGTTTGCTGTCCCTGTTGCTCTACATTTGCAGCGTCCCTGTTGAAAAACCCTTCTTTGAGTGGATTAATATCGCGAAGAACCTCAAAATTATCAGAGAAATCTGTTACTGAATCACTTTAGACTTAAATTGGGTTGGTTTACTTGGCAAGATTTCTTATATTACCTAATAAGGTACTCAATTTTGAAATTCTCATAAGAATTTTTTTTACAAAAGGACTTTATGTCCTTATTCATAATGATTTTATTTAAAAAAAAAAAAATTACTGATGCATAAAGTCAAGAAAAATGTTACTATATTATCATGACTCTGTGTTATTTTATTCCAGATAAAAGAATAAATAAAATCATTTTTCCATTTATCTAAATTTTGCCTACAGAAAACTCATTTCCGCAAATCATTTTCCATTTAATGTATAAATCACTTTGTATTCATCATGATGACTCACCTCTGCACCAGAGTCTTTCTCCATGTATTATTATTTTAACCAAACGAATAGTAAAGGTACATAACAAGATGATTCAAAGGAAATAATGAAAAAAAGAATTAGTTCCAAAGAACAAAATTAGGCACTTTTGAAAATCCAATTATTAGTTACTGACTTACGAGTACGAGTATAATAAGGATGAGAATTGAAATTTTCACCTTTTCATTTTCTCACATCCTTCTGTATAACATTTTAACATCTAAAAATTCTCGTGTCATCACAAAGAATAAACTTTTCAGGGGGAAACATAACAGAGAAGTACTCAACCGCCACGAATTGGCTTAAAGTGGAAATATTTTTGAGAATTCGTTGTTTGCATGAATTGAATTATAAAAAATACGTTTTTATTTTTAGTATTCTGCAGAAGTATACCTACATACATATCATCAAATTCCAGTGCTGGATCTCTACACGTAATACAAAAATTAACTACGGGCCGTAATTTTGCCTTGGGGGTAGTTGATAATTCAAACCTGAGGGGCTAGTTTTCGATGATTAAAAACGCTGGCTGTATTGAATTCGCTTCAATTCTGGCCGAAAACTATACCCAATAGTTTTTGAAAAACAATATTTTTAAAATGTGGACATAATAGAAATACCAGCATATTTGGCATATAATGTATCAACACATGAGAAGGTGAAATTGATTTCGGCGAAAGAAATAGTTATTCGTTTCTTTGAAAATATGTGTATAAGAAAATATGTTATATAAAGGGTGGTCCCCGAAAACGCACGATGTTAATTGTGAATAGAACAAAAAGTTTTCAGAGAATTATCTTAATATTTTTCATTATGATTGAAGGATGTGTGAAACAAAATATCGGCCAAATGGTCGCCATGGCTTCGGCGGCTTACCTCTATCTGATGGTCCATATTTTCAATAACTATGAGACATAATTGATGTTCAATGTCGTTAATGTGTCGAAATGTCTCATCCTTTAGCTCTTGAACTATTCTTGGTTTATTGACGTACCCTTTTTTTTAAATATCTTCAAAGAAAGAAGCCCAACGGTGTCAAATCACATGATCGTGGCGGCCAATTAACATAGCCACGAACGTCAGATAACACGGCCATTGAATTTCTCGCGCAAAAGAGCCATTGTTTCGTTGGCTGTGTGGCAAATGGCACCATTTTGTTGGAAGCACATATCGTCCAGGTCCATAACCTCAATTTTAGACCACAAGAAGTCCGTTATCATCCCGCGATAGCGAACACCATTCACGGTAACTGCTTAGCCGACCTCATTTTCAAGGTAATGTTTTCAGCAGAACAGACTGGGCAAGCATGCACAGATGTTTTCACATCTCCTACAAACCCGGTTTGCTGAAATATGCGTACAATTTTATCGATTGTCGATTATGCTGACCAAAAAAATCACGAAGTGCACGAAATGCATTTTGATTTAAACGCCCATTTTCGTAAAACGCTTCAACAATCTTAACGCGCTGCTCAATTGTGTACCTTTCCATGGTTGAATTTGTCAAATACTGAAACAAAGAAATGTCAAATTGTGTTGGGCAAAAAACTCGACGTTAATGTGTGACTCACAATTAACATCGTGCATTATGGTTGGACCACCGTTTAATAAAAGAACTTTGAAAAAAGAATAGCAACACCTTAAGTTTAAGTTTAAGTTTAAGTTTAAGTTTTTCTCTTAGCCAATAATCTATTCTTTTAAACAAAACTGTTCGGCCCGTTTATCTTTAAAGCTTTAAGCTAGGATTACACCTTACACAAATATGGTAGTAATTGTAGTAAATGAAAGCTAATTTGTTGACTTTTTTTGCGAATATCCCATATATGAGGTGCTAAAGGTTAGGAGCCCTTAAAAGTACCCCAAATTTGGAGTGGAGCAAACTATTTTAAGGGGGGGGGGAGGGTGTAAGGTTCAGGTTTTTTACAAATTATTCGATAACTATAGGTTCTTTTAAAAAAAGAAGCTCATGTAATTCTACACAAAAAAGATTATAACCCTTTTTTTCCTACAATTGATAGATTTGGAGAAAAACGGTTGACAATATTGGGGTATAGTAAATTTAGTCAAAACATGTAATAAATCAATACTTATGGGTGGGGAATTTTTTTATTCTTGGTTATGTTTGGACAAATTATGTCTACTAGAAAAACAAATTTTCATAGTGGTATATACCGGAAGGGAAATGTCCCCATGTTCAACGGTTTGATTGTTTTTCGTTTTTATTTATCAGCTAGGTTCCAGAAATTATTTTTTATCGAAATGAAATTGAAATCGATGTGAAATCAAGTTTGGTGTTCCACATTTCACTTTTAACGATATCAATTTCATTTTTTTCGAAGTTAAAACTGATCGAATGGCCCGTAGCTACATCATCATCTTTCCTTACCAATTGCTGAAAGTTCACTTCTGCAAAAAAAAATTCAAAACAGCAGCCCGCTGCAATGTGCAGGGAATGGAATATTTTGCTAGATACGGCGCAACAGCTTCCAACAACCTTTTAAAGGCATCTTTGAAACATGATACAAACCTGGAATTAATAAATAAAAACTTTTTGTTGACAATTTTCATTAGGTACTCACGCTGCATCAGCAATTCATATGGATTAAAAACGTCTCTCAACGTATGTCTTTTAATTTTCTCTATTGCATATATTTTTTTCGCTGTTTTTGATTTCACTTAAAGTGATTTCGAAAAGCTTTCGAAATTAAGAAATCGATCGAAATGTGGAACATGGAAAATAAATTCACTCGATTTTCAATTTCGATTTCATTTTTATTTCACGTGATTTCTGGAACCTAGCTGTATAACTCCCTAGAAGTTTTTTTTTTCCAAAATGATTTAAAAATAACTTGTTAAGAGCATAATTATCTACAAAATGACATATAAATGACTTCTGTTCGTCTATTCATTCGTAAGTTATAGCGGTCCAAAGTTTAATTTTTCGTCAAAATGTGGTACAAGTTAAAAAATTGGCACGACTGGATCGCACAAAATTTGCTCTTGTAGCTAACAACTTTCACGTAGCTTGAAATAGACAAGGTACATATTTATTGGTTACATTTTTTAATAAATATGAATCTATGCAAAAAAATTCAAAAATCGTTAGAGCGGTGTATTTTTTAATTAATTTTTTATATATAAAAATTCTTGAAAATTTTTTAAAATAAGATTTGGCATTTAATAAAAAAGTTCTTTAGTCCGTTTTCAAAATATTGAATTTTCAAAAAAAAAGTTTTAATATTTTTTTAAAAATCCAAATTGATTTTTTTGAAAATTTTTATATGCGAAGTTGTTTAAATTGCAAGCGATCTTTTGTATACAAATTTTGGTTGAAATCGATGTAGTAGTTAACTAGAAATTTAAAAAAACCAACAAAATTGGTAATTTTAGTAGCTCGTAATTTTTTTTGAAAATCGTTAGAGCCGTTTTTGAAATAAATCAATTTTTGTATATTGGTTGTATGACAGGTACCGTTATTTTTTGAGTTAAAAAAAAAAGTCAATTTCCCCTCTAGGGAATCGCATAAGAAGCTTAAGCCCAAAGTTTGAAGAAAATCGCTTCAGCCGTTTAGACTGCAGGTCGAGGAACAGACAGACAGAGAGAATTGCGAGACCCACTATTTTCGCGTTCTCTATAATCGTAAGGGTTAGGTTATAGTGGCTGCCAGCAAAGAAGCCGACACACTTAGACCATCAATTAGTCCATTGTGATACCACATGAATCTAAGATTTTCTCCTCACTCGCTAAAACCAATTGCAGAAATCCCCAAAATGGAGTTTACGTCTTTGAGGTACGGCGGCGGGACATGTACAGAGAAGATGAGGAATAGATTCTTTTTCCTCTTCATCCATACAGCTTCTGCAGAAATCATTTGCGAATACTCCAAGCCGCGTTGCGTGATTGCCTATGAGGCAGTGTCCAGTAATGACACCAGTTATGGAGCTGATCTGCAATCTGCTAAAAGATAACAAACACTTAAAGCGCCTCGTGTCCAACACTGGCCAGATCTTTTTAGTTGCCAGGCAAGTGGTGATGTTATTCCACCTCAGGCTTGTTCTCCTTATAGCATCTTGCTTCAGCAAAAGTTTGCAAGTAGCGATAGGTATACCGATATCTACCTTGTCTGGTAGGATAGGTAGTGTTGTTCCACTTTTGGCGAGTTCGTCAGCTTTGCAGTTTCCCAGAATGTCGCTATGGCCTCCCACCCAACAAAGGTGAATATTGAACTGTTGTGCCATCTCTGTAAGAGATGAGCGACAGTTTATGGCCGTTTTAGAGTTTGTAGAGACAGAGTCCAGAGATTTCAAAGCAGCTTGGCTATCTGAGAAGATACGGATATCCTAGGTCGATACCACGTTTTCTTTGAGCCACGATAAAACTACCTTTATCGCCAAAAGTTCCGCCTGGAACACGCTACAATGGTCTGGAAGACGAAATGAGAGACTAAGATTTAGTATGTCTGAGTACACGCCTACACCAACCCCATCATCGGTATTTGAACCGTCCGTATAAAAGTGAATCGATTCGTCTTCCAAGAATGTCACATCCTCCCATGTGGATCGGGAAGGTATGACAACCTGAAAGTTCTTGTCGAAGCGGAATTGTGGGATGGTGTAGTCAATGATACCTGGGAGTGAACCGTATGAGCTCAGAATAGATGAGTGGCCTATATCATTATTGATCCACTGTGAGGAGGCATTAAGACGGATTGCCGTACATGCTGCCGTTTGTTTACTGAATATATCTAGGGGTGTTAGTTAGAGAAGAGTGCCCAGTGCAGCGGAGGGAGTAGAGCGAAGTGCTACACTTATGCACATAGAAGCTGATCTTTTGACTTTACTTAGTTTATCGCGGTTAATCGCTTTATCCAAAGCGGTCCACCATACTGCCACCCCATAGGTGAGAATTGGTCTAATTACCGATATGTATAGCCAGTGAGTAATGCGGGGTTGTAGACCCCATTTATTCCCAATGGCTTTTTTGCAGGAGAAAAGGGCTACAGTGGCTTTATTGACTCTTTCTTGTAAATAAGGTTTCCAGCTCAACTTTTTATCGAAAATAAAACCCAGATATTTTGCTTCGTCAGAGAATGTTAATGGAATACCTTTAATAGTGGGAGGATCTATAATAGGAATTTTATATTTCCTAGAAAAGAGGACAAGTTCGGTTTTGTAAGGGTTGACGCCCAAACCGCATCGCTCTGCCTAGTTTAAAAGCTTGTTTAAAGCATTCTGCAAGAATTCCTTCAAGACAAAATATTGCTTACATGACACGGCAATAGCAACATCGTCCGCATAGGCAATCACTCTGTAACTCTCCGCATCCAGGGAAGTTAGCAGTTCGTTTACTTCCAAGTTCCGAAGGAGGGGGGACAAGACACCTCCTTGTGGGGTGCCTTACTAACCGCTCTTCTTGCAGAAAATCCGCCGAGTTTGGAATTGATAATCCTACTAGTTAGCATTAGCATTTGTTTAATCAGTTCACCAAGCGAATCGTTTACCTTCAGATGTGACAGCGCAGATGTGTCGACATTGTTAAAAGCACCTTCTATATCTAAGAAAGCAACCAATGTGTATTCCTTGTGGTGGAGGGAATATTCGATGTTACGTACTAACGTGTGGAGAGCTGTTTCCACCGACTTCCCTTTACAATAAGCATGTTGAGCATTAGATAAGAGTCTCGTATCTATGCTTGATCTTAAGTGGATATCAATCATTCTTTCAAAGGTTTTTAGAAGGAATGATGATGGGCTTATAGGTCTGAGATCTTTTGGGTTTACGTGTGAGCATTTACCAGCTTTAGGTATGAACACAACTTTCACTTCTCTCCATTAAAGTGGAATATGGACCAGATTTAGGCAGCCATTGAATTTGACTTCCAGAATCGGCAGGAGAACATCTGCGTTATTTTGGAGTTCAGCTGGTATGATTCCGTCTGGGCCTGAAGACTTATATGGTTTGAAGCTGTTGAGTGCCCATTGTAATTTTTCCCTTGTTATCAAACCTTGTGGAAAAGTTATATTACCGTTAATCCTATGCAGGATTGTGGTATTTTCTACTTGTGAGCTACCTGGAAAGTGAGTATCTAGTAGCAGGTTAAGCGATTCTTCGCATGAGTTGGTCCAGGAGCCATCTGCAAATTTCAGACAGCTTGGCATCACTAGATTTGTTGAGAGGATTTTTCTCAATCTCGAAGCTTCGGAGGTTTCTTCTATCTTCTATCGTAATGTTAGGGAAAATTAGTATCTCGAATTTTTTTTTGCATGAATCCTAAACTCTATACTACGTATATCGCAAGTAAACATATACGAAAATAGAGGTTTTAAAAATGTTTGCAGAATTTTGTCTGTAATGACTTCGAGCCCTGATATCGACTTTTTTCCTCAAATTATATATCAGGCTTGCAAAAAAAAAAAACAACAGGTCAGTTTATTCAAATACTTAACTTTCCCACAGTTTCTAGTTAAGTGACACTAATTATTAACAACTGGAACTATGGTAATTTTGCATCTTTTTGTGTACTTTTTTGTGTGTGTAATTTGTGTGCCTACATCAATTAGTTAAAAACCAATTTAAAAAATTAATATTTGAGAACAGTTTGACACCTAACATTTTAAATCAGCGGGACTGACCTCAGAAGGTTAAAAAACTGAATTTGCCTTGAGTGCTTATCATTACTTTAATCCCAAAATCTTAATCTAGGTAAATCCATCCCTGTTTTGAAGAAAACTGTGTAATAAAATGATTTTTATTTATGAAGAAAAAAAAAATTAAAATGTCCTTCAGTTTAAGGCTTGTATATCGGCATCAGAATTTGGTATAGTGAAATTCAAAAAGTTCTTAAATATAACGTTGGAATTTTCTCATACCTCACATCACATCCTATAGCATTTTTATCTTTTTCCATAAACGCGACAAGGCATTTTGAAGATTTCTTTTTTTGGCAAAGGACCCGGCTAATATTGAGGTATGCTGTCGTAGGTACTTTAAGTGCTTTCCTTCATTACATGTACAACTTCAGGTATTTATTTTTTTTTTTGTCAACTCAATTCACGCACCTATACCTACATTGTTGGCTTATGTTTGTCCTACGTGACGTCTCAACTTTATGATGTTTTCCTGGTTATGAATTTATATATTAAGAATTCAATAAGGTAGTTGAGGTATTATGGATATTTTCTTTTTATATTCAGCAACGATTTTATTATTTTTTCTTCTTCTTACACATTGTTATATATTTAGGCAGAATTTGCTGGAAGGAATAAATTATTAAGCTATAAATAAATAAATGAACTATGATTTATTTATTTAAAAAAGCAGAAGTAAACTCAGACTCTTTTTCATAAGTTGAAGATCTGAGAAAAAATAATTTAATTAGAAAATTCTTTGAATTCAGTGAATAATAGTGAATTGTTAAATAAATTATTCTTCAGTTAGTCTTCTGGATACCTTCAACAGGAAACAATAATTGAAGTGAAGGACGCTTAAGATTTGAGGAAGGTAAGCAAAATTAAACAAATTGAGCATCTATAGACAAAAAGGTAGATACAACACTGAACATTTTAAAAATTAATTTGAAATAAAATATAGGTTGGTGGTACCTACTAGGTACAGTTCAAGCGGAATAAATTAAGTTTTTCCTTGTTTGAGAATTCTCTGCAGCTTATATTACCTATGTATACCCGATTAACTCAGATCAAAGATTCAATTTATACATGTTGCTCTCTTATCCATTCAATCACACACCCCTGTTATGACAGAGTAGAGAGCATATAATATAACTTATTGGTTTTTGTGTTCTGATTCTGAGCTAAGACCAGTGAACATTTCCGGTTCAGTGAAATTTAAAAAAAAAGGTAATTGACAAAACAGAGTGAAATATAAATATACACAAATCTTTTTTCAAGTCAAAAACTAGGACTGGAAATAAAGGCAAACGATTGTAAGTTTAAAGTTCACCTAATTTCATATATCATGCATTAGGTTAAGTAAGATATGCTTTTGCTGACTAAAATTTTGTTGAAAAAAAAGATTTTTTTTTAATTTTATAATTTATTTTATATGTACATATACATATGTCTCTGGAGGGATAACCAATTAGGTTTATAATAGGTTTATTTTTATACACACAGCTATTTTTGATTTTTAATGGTTATCTTCTTTAAAAAAATAAATCGGGTGGCACAACGGCTCATGAAGAACCAGGGCCTAGTGACTAACAACTCGCAACCATTCCTGTGTGCGCCTTTTCGACAGGAATGGAAGGGACCTACAATTTTAGGCCGAATCCGAACGGCTAGACGAGAAGCACTTATTCGTGACAAGTGATACTCTTGGATGATTTGTCAATTCCTCCCAAGAGGCAGAAGCCCTGAAAAAAACTTTTAATTTTTAGGTGGACGAGGCTGGGAAGCGAACCCAGACCTTCAGCATGACAGCTGAACGCACTTACCATTACGCTATGGGCTACTAACAACCCAGCGATTCTCAACAAGACAACCCATCATTTTTTCTGTGTAGTATATTGAGTCCATAATAAAGTGTAAACTGAGGGGGCATTAAGTATCAACTTTGACATGTGTATAGTCATAGCTCACAAAAAAGCTTCGGTCGCTTTAATATTTATTTTTAGTTCAATGTCTTTCTACATTTCAAAACTAAAAATAAATACCTTATCAACGGAACCAGAGCGTTTTTTTTTTGATAGCCATACAAATTTGTGTAACCTCAGTTTTATCCTTTTCAAAAAGGTAGGTCTCTTACTAGCTGTTAATGCGTTCCTTGCTACAAGGCTTGGTCAGAATCATAAAAACACATGACATATTATATAGGTAACGTTTCAATCCGCTATTTTATATTGAGCAACTTATGTTTGTTCAACACCTTGCGGATCATCATCGAACATTGCGTTGAATATCGATCACCATTTTACCTGCTGTTCATCGATTTTGAAAAGGCGTTCGACAGTGTCAATAGCGAATTTATTTGGCTTGCTTTGCGCAGGAGGGGCATCCCAGATAAATTGATTGCTATTACCAAGGCTACATATGATGGATCCAAGTGTCACGTTTTGAACAAAGGTAGGCTGTCAGAGGAGTTTGAAATACCATGTGAAGTTAGGCAAGGCTGTATACTGTCACCAATACTGTTTCTGTTGGTGATAAGTGACGTACTGCACGCAGAATTCAGTGGACTCTGCAATCTCACCTCAAATATCTGGACTACGCGGACGACGTGTGCTTACTCTCTCATAGGATCATGGATCTCCATCAAATGACAACAAGGGTGGAGAGAGAAGCAGAAATCGTAGGGCTTAAGATCAACTCGGCAAAAACTAAAAGGATCAACCTTGGAACTTCCTCATCAATCCAAGTAAATATTTCTGGACAACCGGTAGAGATGGTAGAGGATTTCCAATATCTTGGGAGTATTGTCTCTACGGGTGGCAGAACTGAACTGGACGTAAACAGCCGAATCAGAAAAGCAAAGGCTGCGTTCGGAATGCTGTCCAAAATATGGAGAAACAACTCTTTAAGCTTAAAGACCAAGCTACGACTGTTCCGCTCCAATGTTGAATCCGTTCTGCTTTACGGCTGCAGCACTTGGAAAGTCACTGACACTGTCACTGGAAGCTGCAAACCTTCGTTAATAGATGTCTAGGAAACATCTTGAGGATTTTCTGGCTCAACCGTATCTCCAATGCCGAACTTCATGCGAGAACGGTTCAGGAGCCCATAGACTCCATTATACGAAGAAGAAAGTGGCAGTGGATTGGCCATACGCTTTGAAAAGGCGATCGGTGCATTGCATCTCAAGCAATGCAGTGGAACCCGCTCACACAGAAGGGAAGACAAGTGGGCCGGCCTAGAAGTACATGGCGAAGAACGGTCGAACAGGAATCGGCACGACTGGGGATAAGTTGGAGAGAGCTGAAACATATTTCAAGAAATCGTACACGATGGCGCGTAGGTGTAGTGGAGGCCCTATGTCCCGTAAGGGAAACATCACGGACGTAATAGGTCCGAGGACCTAAGTATGTAAGTAAGTAACTTATGTTTGGCCAAGAATTTAATTATAATTATGAGGAATTAAGAACAATTTTTTTTTTTTAAATATCAGTTTCACAAAAATCTGCTTTACCTTTTTTCTGGTTGGCGTATCGTCTTAGTTTAAATTTCATTAGATTCACCATTTAAGAGTTCCTTGAAATCATGTGCCATATGCATAGCTTATGTCAAAGTCATTTTTACTTGCGATATACGTAGTATAGAACAAGTTTAGGATTTAGGATTCGTGCAAAAAAAAAATGTCTAGATAATAATTTTCCCTAACATTACGATGATAGAGAACGCGAAAAAAGTGGGTCTCGCAATTCTGTCTGTCTATCCGTCTGTCTGTCTGCACCTCGACCTGCAGCCTAAACCACTGAAGGGATTTACTTCAATCTTAATGATTCCAATCTTAATGATTCCCTAGAGGGGAAATTAAATTTTTGTTTTTTAACTCAAAAAATAACGGTACCTCCCATAATACAACCAATATACAAAAACTTATTTATTTCAAAAACGTCTCCAACGATTTTGAAAAAAAAAAATTACGAGCTACTATAATTACTACAGTTAATATTTTGGCAGAAAAAAATGTTTGTAACGGTTATTAACGGTACCTGTCATAGAACCGATATTTTGGTTTTCAAATTTCTCGTTAACCGATTTCAACCAATTTTTTTATGTAAGAGGTCCTTTTCCATTTTAACAATTTTGCATATACAATTTTTTCGAGAAAATAATTTTTGGATTTTTAAAAAAATATTGAATTTTTTTTTTGAAAATTCTATATCTTGAAAACGGGTACATGAAAATTTTTTTAATTTTGTGTAAAATTGTATTTTATTTAATTCTAAAAGTTGGCATACCAAATTTTATTTTTAAAAATTTTCAAGAATTTTTATTTATACAAAATTATTTTTTAAGAAAACCGCTCTATCGATTTTTGAAATTTTTTTTATAAATTCATATTTATCAAACAAATCAGAAAGCATACTTTTTTTTTTGAGCTCTATCTGATTTAGCTATTAAAACAAAAATTATATTAAATTATAGTAATATTATATTTTGAATTGATTCTAAAACTTTTTTTTAACGATATCATAATGTTATAGAACCACTATATATGTAAATTGTCAATTTAAAACAACGTTCAAGTTGTTAGCTACGAGAGCAAGTTTGTGCGATCCAGTCGTGCCCATTTTTTCCTTTTGATGCACAACAATCAACCCTCCTCCCTCCTAAACAAAAACGGGTTAGGTACACGAGTTCCAAAATCATAATCTCCAGACCAAAATCCCCAAATAAAAACCCCCAAAACCGAAATCTCCAAATTTATAATCTACAAAAACTAAATCCTTAAAAACAAAATCTCCAAGCACCGGAATCCCCATATATTGAGTATGTGTAAGAAATTATATTGGGATGCGAAAATTAGAAATTATTTTGCGCGCCTATTGTCAGTCGGTTTGTTATCAAAGTTTTTTGTACAAAACACTACTTTGGGTGGCCCGCCTCACGTGTTCAAGGATTTGAACTCCCTTCTCGGGTCCTCTATCCCGCTCACGCGACTCCGTCGCTTCGCTTAGGGTATGCTCAGTCGTCTGGCAGGCGCCTATATGTTGTCAGTCGGTCTGTTATCAAAGTTTTTTGTACAATTTTTTTAATTTTATCTTTGGGGATTTTGTTTTTGAGGATTTATAATATAATCATTTTGGGCTTAGAGATTTTAATTTTGGAAATTTTTCAAAACATGAAGATTTTATGATTTGTGGATTTTGCGCTTGGTTATTTTGTGGGTCTCCCAAAAAAAAAACACCCTTCCCTACAAGATATTTTTATAGACTCTTTTGATTCTTTATTTTTATGGTAAATTAAACTTTTTCATGAGGGTAGGAATTGTTATTTTTTTTGAAGGATTTTGTGAATTATTTTACCTGCCTTATAAGTGTTTTTTTTTTTCAATAAAAAAAACAAAAAAACAGCCGAGAACTTTACTGATTTTGTATGAACGAAATACCTAAATTTGAGAAGTAATAATGACACACGATTACTGCTCGACGTTTAGTTTCGGGACACCCGGTATATAAAACCTTTTAAATATCCTAACCCGATTGAACTATTCAGAGGCAACTTATTCTCCAAATAAGAATATGAATAACTCACTTAAACCCATTTTCATACCAACATCTAATAAAAACGCCAAAATTCTCACGAAAACTCATTCACGTGTACCTAAACTTACCATCACCTACCTCCCTTATTTCAAAAATAGAAAAGTTGTGAAGGACACACAATGTTATAATTTTAATAAATCCCTCGACATTGGCAACGAATTAATACCACGTTCAATATATCCATTCAATGTCATTAATAAATTATGTATAATGAAACCAACCTTATAGATGCCATCTTGACTTGTTAACAGATAAATTATTCACTAACATAAATCACGAACAAAGCAGTTCTTAATGAAAAGCGATTTTATCACCGTTTAAGGATTTTATCGATCGATGACGACGACGACGTTGATGTCATTTTCCTTTTTTCTTCCTTTTTTGTTTATTGTTGATGGGGTTTTTCTGATGATTTTCCACTTGTTTTCTAGGGATGTGGAGTACTCGTATACAAACATAAACTTTAAAGAGAAAAAGATTTTCAATGAAAATTAAAAGGAATCACAAATATTATGTTTTTTTTTTTTGTAAATGCGTATTTGCGAATAAAGAGATTGATGTTGACAGAATTATAATTTGTGAATTGATGCTGAAATGATGGTGACAATAAGAATAATTATCATCCTGTTTATTTTGAAAGGAATAACTCAAGTGATCAGACGATGCATTTTATGCCAACCCAACGAGAAAGAAAATCTTTTATGTAATTTTTTATAAATATTCAATTTTTGCGTGTAATATCCAGTCAAAAGGAAATATTGCAAAGTATTGTATAGAATTATGAAAGAATAATGAAAAATCACGATTTAATTATTTATCTTTTCGGTCGCCCATAAAACATTTACCTTGTCAACTTTTTGTTGGGATTTATTAAGGATTTTGGTTTGTGAATTCGAAGTTCTCACAAGGATTTATGACGTTAAGGGGGTTATGTTTTTGAATGAGGGCGAAACTGAGCAAAAAGGATGATTGTAAGGCAATCATGCGTTAAGCTGATTAATAATTTCCAGATTAAGTAGCCTTTGGGTGTAACCTACATAAATATGTACGTTTGTATATGTGACGGAATAAATGTTTAATATATTATTCCTTAAACGATCTTATTACAAAAATGACAGTAAAAAAATAAATTTAATGTGGAAGGCGTTAAGGGTCATATTACATGACGTTTATTCGAAATTTTCTTCAGGGCCAGTGGATTTTGTGAGTAAATTTATGAGCCATGTACGATAAAAATGTGTGTCATACATAAATAAAAATTACAATGCGTATACAGGGTTTCGAACTCAAAGATAAATAGCTCCCTTTGTATATTATTGCCGATGGATGAAAGAAAAACTGAAGAAATAGGGGCGTATATTAAATGTCAAAATAATCATTTCTTGGCCTTTAGTCTAAACATTTCGTTATAAATTATCTATTGTGTTTTTTTCTGCAATATATACACTGTGGAATCACATAAGGTGTGACAAAAAGCTTGAGCGTGTGAGTTTGATCGAGGCAAGAAAAAAATCGTATGGAAGTTGGTTTATATTCCTCCGCTTAGTTGGCAGGGGAAATATTCAAAACTAATTACTAAATATGAAAAGGAAATATAAATAACTAGCTGACCCGGCGAACTTCGTTCCGCCTAAATTTCGTTATTGTAATGAAATTAATAATTCCGAGCATGCTAATAATTCCAAAGCTCATTGATAGAAGAAGAGTGAAATAGCTAACGAAGTGGTGATGAATGCTTTTGGAGAATAAAGTGTCGCGTTCAGCTTGGAGAGACCTTGATGTTGTAAGGCAGAGAGTTGAATCTGGAGATGGTTTAATCGTCGAATAGTGGAAGAGATTCTAGAGATACGTGAAGATTCTTGGGTTTGGCGATTGAGGATATGTCACCAAAGCTTATTTAGGACCATTTTAGCATGTTGATCATCATATGATTTCCTCCAATTGTAATGAGATTCTTTCTCAGTATACAGTCATTTTGGACTAAGAGAATGCCGGATCAGTGAATTCAATTTGAAGAGTTTTTGTTTTGCATCCAGCAGTTAGTTGAATATTAAGAAGGGTTCCGAATATCCATTGATTTTTGCTTGATGTTTATGGCATCAATATAGAATTCCCATATTTCTCACAAGTTCCATTGTATGTGGCCTGCTCACGTGTCGGCAAACCTATCACTTTGTACGTGCCCGAGAATAAAACAAAAAAAAAATGACCACGACTGGATCGCACAAACTTGCTCTCGTAGCTCACAACTTGAAAAAAAAAAAAAATTGGGTGGCACAACGGCTCATGAAGAACTAGGGCCTAGTGACTAACAACTCGCAACCATTCCTGTGTGCGCCTATCGACAGGAATGGAAGGGACCTACAATTTTATGCCGAATCTGAACGGCTAGACTAAAAGCACTAATTCGTGACAAGTGACATCTTGGAGGATGAAAAAAAATTTCAAAAATCGTTAGAGCTGTTTTTTTTTTTTTTTAAATGAATAATTGTCAGTTTATCTTGTAGTCTGTCATTTGTAAATCGAAAACAGAACAGTTTGCTGTGAAGTGAAGTTTATTGGAGATTGGATGGGTAGTTGTAATAAGGTAAATAAAAAACAACTCAAATATGTTAGCACAAAAATTTATAATATTAACGCTTCATTATACATAAAACTCATCTGAACAAAAATCTACACGAAACTCAAACACAAATGATACAACAAAACATTAAGTAGCAACAATGGCAATCTGATCCGACCAAAAAGCATAATGACAAAGAAACAAAAAACAAAATAGAAACGAATCCTTTCTCAATCCGGCTAGCCACCGTGAGAAATGAAGGCTCATCCCCCCCAAAGCACTTAACGAAACAAACGACAAAAAATAAATCAACTAATACTCTTAATATTTGCACATTCAATGTAAGAACTTTAAGGACAGAGGAACGACAGCAGGAATTCAAAATTGCATTAACCAACATAAACTGGGATATAATAGGACTATGTGAAACAAGATTGTTTGGACAAAAAATAAACGAATCTGACACTGACATTTTCTGTTATGTTGGACAAACAAAAGGACTTTATGGAGTAGGATTCCTAATTAAGAAACATTTGAAGAAACATATCTAAGACATCAGATTATTTAACGAGAGAATATGCTCAATAAGTCTTGACATTCAAAACACAAAAATTACCATCATCCAAATATACGCACCAATAACGAACTCAACTGACAAAGAAATTAAAGCCTTATTCTTTCCCGATTCAATAATGCCTGAAAGTATCCGTTCTTATAACGAAACTCTGACGAGGAAATTAGAAGAGCACCTCATGAATGATAATCAACATGCTAGAATATATTATAAAGACTACTGCAAAAGACACGCTTATGAAGCCCAGATCAAGAAAAACTGTTAAGCTATCAAGCGAATCAAAACGACTCATCAGCCAACGCGAAATTCTAAGAAAAACAAGTAATCCCACAGAAACCGAAAAGCAAGAGTTATGAAATCTAAGAAAAATTATCAAGAACAAAACAAAAGACGATGTCCAAATATTCAACGAAACAAAAATAAAAGAAATTCTAAGAAATACAAAATCAATCAAAAAAACAAAAAACTTTATAAGTAACGAAAAGGAATGGATAGTTTCACTGAAACAAAAAACTAAAAACTCAACAAAAAGAAAAGACATAAACGAAACAGCTACGAGTTTCTTTGAAACTCTATTCAAATCAACAAATGACAACGCTTTGGACTCTCTTAACAACTTTGATAATGATAATGACAGTGTATTTCTTTTGAGCGAAACAGATGTGTCTTCTTCAATTGATAGTTTAAAAGCCGACAAAAGCGCAGGCAGTGATGGAATAGACGCTGAAATGCTAAAATATGGATAGGACGCTCTGACACCAGTTATAACAAAACTCTTTAATTCTATACTGACACACCAAAGAATACCAAGACAATGGCAGCAGAGTACAATAATACTACTCCACAAGAAGGGAGATAAGGATGACATGAACAACTATAGACCCATAAGCCTTATATCGACAATCTATAAACTTTTCTCACAGACCATATATTTACGAACCAAAAAAGCAATGAATGACAATCAACCCCGAGAGTAAGCAGAATTGAGAGAAGGCTTCTCAACCACTGACCATCTTCAGACAATCAACCAGCTAATTGAAAAACAAAACGAATTTCAAAAAACACTTTACCTCTGTTTTATCGACTTTGCAAAAGCTTTTGATACCGTGGAACACAACAGCATATGGACAGCACTAAGAAATCAAGGGATTAACCCCACCCTTATCAAAACTTTTAGAAACATTTATAGCAATAACACCGCTAAAGTAAAAACAGACAAAGTAGGAGGGGAATTTCATTTGAAAAGAGGAGTGCGACAAGGTGACCCTATGTCACCGCCACTATTTTCTGCAGTTCTAAAGGATATTTTTCAGAGGCTGGATTGGAAAAATAATTTTGGTATAAGAATCAATGGGGACTATACTTAAACAATTTAAGATTCGCAGATGACGTTGTTCTTCTTTCGAATTCAGCAACACAGATACAGACAATGTTAAATCAACTTTTAATATCCTGCAGACGAGATGGGATTTGCTTAAACTTGACTAAAACAAAAGTGATGACTAATCATATAAAGGAGGACATCTTATTGGAAAATACTAAAATAGACTATGTTGAAGACTACGTTTACCTAGGACAAATTAAATCTTTAAAAAACCAAGACGAAAAAGAAATAACTAGACGAATTGATAACGGATGGAAACAGTTTTGGGGCTTAAAAGACATACTGAACTCGAACCTTAGTAATGATACAAGGAAATATATATATTACTCTACAATCTTACCTGTTCTGACATACGGTCTACAAACCCTAGGGGTAACATCAAATCAACATAATAAACTATGAATATGTCAAACAAAAATGGAACGAAAACTTCTAAATATACGACAAATACAAAGGATACGTAACGAAGAAATTAGGGGAAGAACAAATATAGTTGACGTGATAACTCGAATAAAACAATTGAAATGGAGCTGGGCAGGGCACTTATCAAGAATTGAAGACCAAAGATGGACGAAAATAATAACAAAATGGAACCTAAATGATGAAAAGAGACCAAGAGGGCAACCGAAAAAGAGATGGGTTGACGATCTAAAGCTATTTAATCAAAACTGGTATAATGATACAAAAAATAGATTCTTATGGACAGCAATGGGGAGGCTTACGCCAGATAAAGCAAAATCGAATTTTGAACATACTTAAAGAAATAAACTGTAACTGTAATTGTTAATTAATATTAATTGTTAAATTATCTAATAAGAAGTATTTATTTTTATGTAGTTAATTATAATAAAATTTTTTGTGTATATTAAAACAACAATATTGGCAAATAAAGCTTTATATAATAATAATATACATAAATAGAAATAGAATGGCATCGATTTCAGCAGCAGCCAAAAAAAAATGCAAGAGGGGGTGTAATTGTATATTCTCGGAAGATTAAACAAAAAAAAAAATATCCATTCCTGATAACAATGATAATATTTATGAAAAAAATTAAAAATAATAATAAAATTCTTAAAGAAGTTCATTCTGCATCCAAATAGAAGAATTAATTTTAAATTTGTAATTAAATCATATGTAGGTACCTGGTACCTACCTATTTGAAACACTTATTTTAAATTTAATTTTCTAGAAAACTATTTATTATTACTTTGACTTTGTCTAAATAGTTAACAAAATTGAGGCTGATTTTTTCAACTGATTTTTACTGATCCCTTTTTTTTATCAAAACTAAAAATTGTTATGAAGTCTGTTCTTTTTTTTAATATTTCATTTGTCGTTTATGTTGCGTACTATTTAAAATGTTTACTTTAAAAAAAATCATAATTTCTACTCCCTGTGAAGTTTTGAAAATGTGTCCCGCTTTTGCTTCAAATAAATCTGGTCACTATATGTAAAGGGTCTGCTCTCAACAAACACCAATACCGACAATTTTATGCATTAGATTTTTTAAAAGCTAGTAAAACTAGGGCTGGCCACGAGACGAGAAAAGTCTTGGTCTCGATCTCGATCTCGCATGACGAGACCAAGACGAGACAAGACGAGACTGGCTTTTAAGCTACCGAGACCAGACCAAGACGAGACTGTATATTTGGACCGAAATTTACAGAGAGTCTTATAAATTAAAAAATCCAATTTCAGTTAAATATTTATTTTCTTCTGCACAAATTCAAACTATAATCGACAGTATTTCGTTCCAATAATCAACAGGTTGTCCGGAAATCGTATTTTTCGAGACGAGACTTAATTATACGAGACTGAAAATTTTCTATTTTAACGAGACCGAGACGAGACTTACAAAAATCTCGCAGAGTCTCGTCTCGTGGCCAGCCCTGAGTAAAACGCTCATTAATTTCAATCGAGTTACCTATTTGAATGAATAAAAATTTCAAAAAAAATATTTTCAAACCAAAAAATTGAGAACAGTATTTAACCAAAAATAAAAAGTTATTTGATCCATCGTATTAAAGATTTCAGCCCATATTTAAATATGTACTTTCTTCTTTTTTCTTTCTAGATAAACTGAATGAAAAGGACCATTTAACTCAAAAGGTAAGAATTCAAAATATGCAAATGTTTTAAGTTTTATTATACACCCATCGTTTTTTTTGGGTTTTATGATTTTTTTTAAGTCGGGTATTATGGTTGAGACCTAGCAATAGACGGTTCTTTCTGTCTTAACTTAATTAGAGCACCGGTATTTTTCCATAGACGGCTTACTCTTTTACTGCGTATACATAAATGTGTTGTTGGACGTTGGGAATAGAGTGTACACCAAAAATTCATCTAAGGCTTTCCAGGCTTGTATGAGGTTATATTGGAAAATTTTGTGTTAATATATCTACTTTTACAAAAGGATGTTAAAAAAGCCAACAGAACTTTCTTTTTTGAGATAAAATGCGGAAGTATCAACATGGTCTTTTAGTTAGTTAACAACTAGAATGTAGCTAGGCATTGTCATGATCAGTGTATAGCAGAGATTGAAAGTAAATCTCAAACTTTTGTAAGGCCTTCAAATATCCCACACCTGTTCAGATTTTGAA
Source organism: Melangyna quadrimaculata (assembly GCA_949320155.1). NCBI lineage: Eukaryota > Metazoa > Arthropoda > Insecta > Diptera > Syrphidae > Melangyna > Melangyna quadrimaculata. The sequence continues at coordinate 419,729,390 of OX439483.1, forward strand.
AAATCGTCACTAGGCAGTGGCGTCTTTAGGCATGGGCCCTCTGGGCCGGGGCCCAGGGCCCCTAAGCCATCGCAATAACTTTTCCAACCAATTTGAAAAGTGAACGATTAGGTTAATTTTAACTTGTAAACAATTTGTTTACAAACCAACATTTATATTATACAACAAATAGTTCACATGTGATTGTACTGCTATAATCAAAAAAGTTAATTATTTGTTTTTTTTTGTCTCGTATAAAATCTTTAAAGTTTAAACTCTAAGGAACTAGAAATTGGATGTGAAGAATTTATATACAATGGTGGCGATATAATTAAGAACGATATTTTATAAAACATTAAAATGCTAAACTTTTGTTTGCGAAATCTGTTCGGATTGTATTTTGGATCCAATTTTTTGTTCTGAGGACTTCTCACTTTCTTTAGGTTAGAAAGTAAATTTGATGTTTGAAGCCCTTAAAACAAGAAATTGGATCCAAAATACACCATGAAAACGGTAAATAGTATAGGATAAAACTTAATTTAATTTGGGGTGTGTTCATTTGGCATAATATGGCCAATAAGTAAAAATGCTCGAACGGACCAGAAAGTTTATAAAGACATCGTCTAAAATATTATAGTCTTATTCACAGGCAATCATGCCCATAACATTTGTTCTTAAGCACGATAATAATCCAAAATGTCCCCCACGGATTGTTAAGCAGTTGTTTGCGTATACAAGAAATAAGTTTTTTTAGATTGGATCATAAAAAGTCTGGGCTTAATTCCATCAAGAACTTGTGGGGAGACATCAAGGGATGGTTAGAGTCAAAAGATTTTTAAATGACAACCTTTCTTTTCTTTTCTGTTCTTTTTTTTTTTTGATTATTTTTTTCCTACCAATGTTCCTAATATTTTGCAAACATTACTTAAAGTGTACCTTAGTTCATAGGCTATTAATAAAACCACATCTCAACCTAAACAGATTTCCTAAACAGAAGTTATGGACTTAAACATTTTTATAAAAATATCGTTCTACGATTACCACTGTAATTGCAGAGGGGCTTGGGATGGAATGCCTGCACTTAGTGGAGTATTTAAAGAAAGTCCAGTTAAATGAAGGTGAAGATAATATTACTATTTCAGAAGTATACATATACAATCGTATAATTGAAATCGTATGTTGAAACAGCGTGTAGAATCTTTCTTTCACTGATGGTATCAAACTGGAGTTGGGAGCGTTCCTTTTCTAAATTAAAAAGGATACAAATTGAACTTAGAAGTATAATACTTCAGGAGTGACTAACTAGCTTGTTGGTTATGTCAATTAAAAGTTGTGCTTCAAGATATAGACTTCGATGAAATAATTCAATATTTTGCAAATGAAAAATCCAGAAGAGTATCTCTTATATAAAAATTGTACTAGACCATTTATTTTCCAATTCTGTTCTCTTAAGGTTTACTTTAATTTTGTTTCAATTTCAATTTGAAGAATTGAATCAGACTTGAATTCGGATTCAATTTCTTGTAGACCTGAATCGTATTAGAAACAGGTTCGAATCGGATTGAAAAATTAAAAAATCGAGTTTTAAGTGTGTGTGTAATTCAATTTGCCTTTTTTTGAATTTTTGAATTCTTAAAAACATGAGCAATAATGCCGCACGAACACAGTAAAAACTAAAGTGTCAATTCAAGTGTACTTCGATACTATTTGAATTCGACCCAGTGAGGTCGTATACCTAGATCGAAATCGAAATCCGATTCGATCGTCGAATCCTCTCATCCAAACGGAGTGACTGTTGACTATATTTAATTGTTTAGTTTTCGACTCTATATAAAGAGTCGTAGGAATAAATTTAAATTATTAAATTCAGAGCAACGCAACGGTGAAAGACACTCTAAGATGCTATCTAGGAGGTCTTTTTCAATTGTTCAGATTATAAAATTTCTATATTAAGGAAGGGTTTTGTTGGAGTCTTTCTCAACATTCAAATAACACTTTTGCCAATTTGTACTATTTTGTTTGTAAAATTTCCTTACTATTCAATTGTTCAATTAAATAATTTAACTACAACTACGAACCTACCTTTTTGTTTTAAAAATACATAAGAGAAAAAGAGAATCACGCTCTACAAAATTGATTTTAGGTATTCCTACTTCTTGAATAATATTCTTTCAATATAACTTGTGTATAACTTTTTTTTGAATATGTTTGCACTTTTCAATTTTTTTCAGGACAATGGAGTTATTAAAGCAGAAATTTTGCTTATATGATTTTTGCTCTAAAAACTTTTTATACAGCAACTTATAATTTCATTTTTGTTAGCTGAAATTAAAAAAAAAAATTATAATAAGTAATGACTGATGATAAACTTAAAAATTTACAATACAATTTCTACAAAGGGCCCCATTTCTTAAATGGCCCAGGCCCCCCAATTGTCTAAAGACGCCTCTGTCACTAGGGTGTCCGTTATTTTGTGTCATATTGAAAAAATTTACTCCCAGGTGCGTTAGCTCTTTTACAAGGTGAAAAAAAAAATATCCTCAAAATTTCAGCCTTCTATCTCAATATTAAACCGTGCGAAATTGAACTTAATTGAAATTTTAAATGCAAAATACATGGTAATTTTTTGATGTAAATTTTTTTTTCACATTTCAAAAAAAATATAAAGTGGAAAGTCATTGTTAATTTCTTATGGAATGAGTCAAATTTCTATGGAAATATTATTCATACTATTTAATTAATTTTGCTCATGCGCGATGCCTTAATTTTGAATGGAAAAGCAAGCAATTAACAATGATTTTCAATTTTTCAACTTGTAATAATTTAATTGTTGGATACTGTGGCGTATACGTACTTTTTCTGGGGGGTAACTTCAAATTTAACTCACAAAGGACAATGGGTAAATTGGGCCCAGCACTAATAACAACGGGCTTCATATCGTATATAGGTAAATGCTTATGCATTCATTATCCTTCAACCGTTTGTCCAAATTCGCTGTGTGACAAAAGTTATATAATTTTGAATAAAGTGAGTTTTAGGGTCACAATTCCTTTTTTCCATAGTTTTTCTTTAATATTTTTTGTATTTTTCTGTAGATTTAAGCCATTTTTAGGAATTAAGTTTTTTGAACCCATGGTACACTATCTGAATTTTTAAAGATTTTTTAAAATAAGTTTAGGAGTCGGAAGCATCAATTTTATGTAAAAAGCAGTTTTTGGAGTATTTAATTTGTAAAAAATACAAATATTGGTTTTTAAATAATATCATTGATGTCAAAATCATCTCTGAAAACAACAAACAAATATCAATTTGTATCTCATTTATCGTAATAAAAATGGGTATTATTTTTAAGGTTTTAAATTGCAATTCATAAAAATTGGACAAAACAGCCCACAAAACCACACACAAAATACCCTTATGTATACTATTAGGGAAAGAATTTTTTTTTAATTTATTCCATATTTAGTTACGAAGAAAACGGTTGTACATTTTTAACGAAATGATTCCTAAATAGATACAAAAAAATATAAACAAAAAATATAATATTTGGTTTGCTTTAAATGACACTTAAAGATTTTTAACTCAGTCAGTTCCTTACCGATTTTAAGTTTCTTTGCAGTTTTTCAAAGAAGAATGTTAGTCTCTTTTTTATCGTATACAAAAATCACTAATCGAGGTCCTTGCTTTACACAAAAATCACTAAATAGTCCAGAATCAAAGCCAGGTCTTCATTTTTGAACAAGTAGACAAATACAAAAACATATTTACACTAAATCTACGTTTTCATTATCGTTATCTTACCTAATATATAAAATTCTATTTTTGTTTTCTTGTCAGTTTGGACGTTTAGGTGTATAGGTGTATACCAAAAAAAAAAAACAATCAAAATACTTTCTTTTTATTATTGCAGCAACAAAGTCTACTCCCCAGCTATTCGATAGGTAGCTTTTAAACATAAAATAATTTTAATTTTTTTTTAGATATATTTAACAATAATAAAAAATGTTTACCTCTGTACAAAAATGTTTATTTTGACGTCTTTGACGTCTCTGATGTTAACCTTAGTCGTATTTTTTTTTTTCTTTAGCTAAACGACGCAAATGGGAGCATTCAGTTCTGTATCAGCATTTGGTCCGGATTTACATTGAACGAATTTTTTGTTACTATTTGTCACGATTCATCACGATATAATCACCATCAAGCGTTGAACGCATTGAAATAAACGTGACAGAAACTATCAAATTTGTTTTTTTTTTTTTTGTTCGAGTAACAAGGTTTGTGAAAACTACGTCGCATTAAAATAAATGTGGCGCAAACTTTCTCAGTTTATGCTTGATTTACACGGTTGACCATCGTATTTTCTTCCATTTTTAACTATTTAACTATTTAAAGGCGAATTTTTCACATATAATGTTGGATTAACACGGTTGTCGGAAATTTGCGAGTGACAATGGCACAGTAGATATAGTGTTTGACTAATAACCTGTACGTGTGGGTTCGAGCCCCAGTCTAGGTAGCATTCATTTCTCTACTCCCCAGTTTCAACTGGATGCCACCCGTGGAATTTCATGAGATAATAAACATCTAATTCTCAATCCACTGTGCCAACAAAAATCTTTCCTTTCCTTCTATTCCTTCTAACTAGTGCCGTGCAATGCATTTAAAAGACCTGAGGTCTTACAGGCATATAGTTAAAATTATTAAAAAGAAAAAAATTAGTCATGTTGAAATCAACACGGCGAATACTCAGAATTTTCCAATTCCATGTGAAACATTCGCTCCGCAGAGCGAATCATTCACAATGATAACAAAAATGGTAACAGCAATGCTAAATAACAGCGAAAAGTCCCGTATTACAGCTCCTCTCTTCTGTGTGTTGCCAGTGCGGGTGTCGAAATGTCAAAATCTAATGCTAGGTTTCCACTTGTAATTGAAAAGACGGAAATTGACAAACTTTCCAAGACAGGGTGAGTTATAGTTGCTCGCTAATACTACGTTCTTTGATTTTTGTGTTGGTAAAAGCCACCCTGTCCTGAAAAGTTTGTCAATTTGCGTCTTTTCAATGACAAGTGGAAACCTAGCATAGTGCCAAAATTCGATTAAGGAGGGTGGTATTACCTACTGTCTCGATCAGCACTTGAGCACCAACCGAAACCAAGAAATTTCACTTTGCAATTTGACAGGTATCGAAATGTCAAGGTCTGAGAGCGCCAATCGATTTAGGAGCTAGATTTAAGCTCTTGTCACGGCCAGCACTCTAAGTCCAATGGAAACCGAAAAAATCGCACTTGGCAGTTGACAGTGGAGCCGAAATGTCAAAAATCGGAAAAATCACACCTTTTGCTTTGACATTTGATAGTTGGGGGCGAGATAGTAAACCATACAAATTTTTTAAATATTTTCTTACAAGTAGGTATCTTTAGCATAGATATTTAAAAGTACGTGAATATGTAGTTAAGCTTTTATATTAATAATAATTACCACTTGCACAATGTTTCTATCCTTTGAAAATTGGGAACATGAATGATGTTGGAAATGTATTGATATCGGGAATAAGTTTTCCTGGGGGAGTTGGGTGGTCAGGTCATTTCATCAAATTTATTTCAGAGATATTCACGATAGCAGAAATATTTTCAAGTTAAATAATTTTCCAGGGGAAATATGTTTTCGAGATTTGTTAACAAACAATACTTTAACAAATGGGACCCGGGCAACGCCGAGTGTTTTCGCTTGTTTTAGATAAAATATTAAACACTTGTACTTGATTTTGTAGCTTGAGTAAAAAATGCATACCTATAATAAAAAAGGTTTAATTTTCTTCTTTGAAAAACCACAAAGACACTTAAAATCGGTAAAAAAAAATATTCTATTTTCTGTTAATATTTGTTTTTGATCTTTTTAGGACTCATTTCGTAAAAAATGTACAATCATTTTCTTTGTTACTAAATTAGGAATAAGTTAAACAAAAATTCAACCCCTATTAGTATATAATAAGGGTGGTTTGTGGCACCGCTGTTCTTATTGGTGCTGGGCCCACGCTCCATACATCTTTGCCCATTGTCCTTTACAATTCAACATAAAAAGATAAAATACATTATACATACATTTTAGTTTCAACTAAATCTACTTTCGTACTTTCATTTGCCTTTATCTCTTTTCCATACTGAGCCTGAACCCAACATTACCTTTATTTATATTGCAAGTACAAAATTGTCGTTTTTGTTTACTTTTTTTTTATAAACAACAAATATTATTCTATACTTATGATACTTAAAACAAAATTATACTGCCTGAGCAATGTTTAAATTTTGATAAAATTGTTTTAGTCAAAAAAATTAGCAAATCATTTTTTGACCACCTTAATGCATATGTATAATAGGTATATTATAGTATGTACGTTAAATAAGTATAGGTATTTACAATTTTCTACCTCAAAATATATTTAAGTATTCATCGGAAATGGTTGTATCTGGCATCGGAGCATCCAGCACAAACACATAATAATGCCAAATGGAATTTATGAAGTAAACGGATGGAAATGTATTTCCGGTCCATTAACGTTCTGTTTGGAGATGTAAAGAGGAGCTTTGATGGTAATTGCGAAAATAATAAATATTCGAGTGAATCGTTTCAAATTCAATTATAATGTAGTTTGGTTGGTTGTTGGTGGAAAAGAACATTGACTGTCGTACACAAAATAAATTGTATAGATATCTACCGCATATAGCATAGCGTGTTTGACTGTCAATTGCATAAAAAGCGATGTCAGCAGCATCATCCTGTCATTATTATTTTTGTGGTTGCAACCAAACCAAATCGGCTTACGGATGAATATAAAAGCGATTGTGAGGTTTGACAAACTTCAAGAGTACCTATACTCATACATATATATTCATTAAGGAGTGGGTTGTACATGTACAATTTATTTTAATGAATTTTTCAAGGTAAATTAACTTTCTGTAAATTTAAAAAAAACATACCAACACTTCTACATATATTGCTTATAGGTAAATGTACTTTAATTTTTAATTAATTTATTTATTTTGTCGTCTGATCGCATATTAAAAATGCCTACTTAAAGGTTATTAGTCCAGTCGGAATGCACAGGAAAATTACTGAAATGGTAAAAATTAAATGAAAATGTGCTCCTTTTTTTTTTTAATTTTAAGGCCATTTCAATTGCGTTAAAAGTGCGTTAAATTTGATGCCGTGGGTAAATTTTGACATTACTGAGGGATCGCTTCCCAGCCTCGTCCACCTAAAAACTAAAAAAAAAGTTTTTTTTCAGGGCTACTGCCTCTTGCGAGGAATTGACAAATCCTCCAAGAGTATCACTTGTCACGAATAAGTGCTTCTCGTCTAGCCGTTCGGATTCGGCATAAAATTGTAGGTCCCTTCCATTCCTGTCGAAAGGCGCACACAGGAATGGTTGCGAGTTGTTAGTCACTAGGCCCTGGTCCTTCATGACCCGTTGTGCCACCCGATTTATTTTATTTTTTGAGGTGAATACAGTCGTCAATTTAACCTGCTCAGGAGCTCGTTTAAATTTTAACTAGTGGATAAATTTTGACGTTTGTATAAAACTTCTTGCACATTACTTACACCATCGACATATTATACCTGGACTGCTAGGAGACAACATCACGATGATTCCCTTTATTAAAAGAAAATCGATAAACTAGCGGCAATTTGAAAACGACTTAGTTTGTTCACAGTGGGTTAAATTTAGTATGTGATTTTCACACGCTCTAATTAACTAACGCTTATCAACCAAAATTGGCTTATTAGCGATATCCATGATTAGGAACTCATACTTTGGATTTTTCGAAAACAATTTGATCAACAATAAACACATTCGACGATTTCCCAGTTTCAATAATAATCATGGATTAAAGTAGGGTCCACATTATCAAACCTGTTTAACAAACCTGTTTGATCTCAAACACTCAACAACAGTATCAAACAAATTTGTGAACAAAGAACGTGTTTGTCATGCAGATAGTACCTACACACTATCAAACGTGAACAGATTTGTCAAACAGGTTTGATTATGTGTACCCCGCTTAAGGCTGTTCCAAACCAACGCCTAACATTCGGTGCGGCGGAGAAACATTCGACGTTGATTTGGGCACTCTCATTTATCTCCATGCAAATAAATGTTGACTAGCGAATGTTTCACCTTAAAGGCTCTCGGCGCGGCACAATAAGCACTGTTGTTGCTTTTAATCGGTAAAACCATCTACAATGCAACTTTTGTATGAGAATGACAATCGACAAGCAGTCCAGGTATACTAGGTCCATGACTCCCACTGTCAAAATGCAATTTCCGCGTTCACGTTCGTATCCAAAGTTATTTGGATAGATTTGTGCTGTAATTCCATCTGAAAAAAAGCTATTGCAGCAACAAATCAAGGTATCTGAACATTTTTGGATAGGTTGACACTGTCTCGGATAGGATCCTTAACGCAAGGAATGTCAATGGAAAATGTATGTTTTAAAAAATCCCATTCAATGAAATCGAAACAGCAAAACCCTTCAATTTTATTCGGCCCTATAAAAACGGATTAAATTTAACTGGGATCAAATTTAACCACAATTTTAACACATATTGACACACGGCCTAAGTTATTGTTTTAAAAGAACTAAATTAACTTCCCCAATAATGAAAAATACTTTTGTTCAACTTTCTACACGACAAAATTACCAACCTTAAGAACATGACCAAAGAATGGCTCGTATTTGAATTACTGGGGCAATGAGGACCTCCGAGGACAGCGGGTCTGGAACTATACTCAACTTAAATTACCTAGATCTATTTGTACAAGAATAGGCAGTAGTTAATAGTGTACTTTGGCTTAGGCAAACTGATAGCTTGAAACACAGTGTCATAGTTCCTGCACAGATCCTACAGAATTACACGCGAAATAGGGTATGCACTGACTACATTACACCCGCTAAGACTTTTATAAGCAATTTACGATCGCCATTCCTAGTACAGATGACTGGCTGGCGGTCTTCAACCTACAAATGGATAATATCGATATCCTACCGACGACGGTTCCAAGATGGATAGTAGAGTTGGGGCAGGGTTCATTTCAGAAACACTTGGACTAGTCAGCTCATTCAGACTTCCTATTTACAGCAGTGTCTTCATAGTTGAGGTCGAAAACTGCTAGACAAGTCTCAATGATGGCAATCCCAAAAAGCTGATATCACCTTTTTCAATGATTCCCAAGCGGAAACAAACGCGATTCCCACCATTAATCACAACATACGGCTCTGTTGGGTTCCTTTTCGCAGTGTTGTCCTAGGTAACGAAAGTACAGACGAGCTGTCAGGAATAGGATCAACTCTTGTTCTTAATTCATCTTCTTAAAGTTTTAAGTACAACAAAGAAGATATTAGTTTGCTTGATACCTGTGAACTGGGTTGCAGTGAAACCTCGTATTGTTCATGTTTACCCGGACAACTACCTTACTTTACTTTAGATGGCGCTTGCAGTCCAGAGTGAACTACGGCCTCAATCAAACAAGCCCCTCCAGCCAGCTCGGTCCCTAGCTGGCTGCCTCCAGTTACGCAATCCAAGTTGGTTGAGGTGGTTTTCTACTTGTGTGCGCCACCTATTTTTGGCTTTTTGACCAGGTCAACGTCGCTGTAAAGCCCATAAAGGTCGTTGTTAAATCTTCTCCTCCATACTCCATCGATACAGACTGGACCGAAAATCACCCGAAGAATTTTCTTTTCAAAGCACCCAAGCAGATTCTCATCCGTTTTTGACAGGGTACATGCTTCTGCCCCATACAGCAGGACCGGGATGATTAGATCATTTTAGCCGCCTCCGATACAATACTCGCAAACACGCCGGTAACAGCTCGCTTCGTTTTCCCAATGATGTCAATATAATCTGCATAAGCAAGTATTCAGTTGAACAGACTTTTTAAAAATTGTACATCTGTTGTTAACTTGCGAGTTGCATATAATTGCTTTAAGAACGATGTTAAACAGGTTGCATGATAACGCGCCTTCTTGTCTCAAACCTTTCTCGACATCAAAGGGTTCGGTGGTGTTCTTACAAAAAGATTTCTCCATTGTCATCCTGCACAGGCGGATGAGCTTGGCAGGGATGCCGAGATGCGACATAACTCTGTATAGTTCTTCTCAATCTACGCTATCATATGCGACATTGAAATCGATAAAAAGATGGTGTGTATCGATTTGAAACTCCTGGCTTTTTTCCAAAATATTTCGCAGTGTGAACACTTGATCGACGGTTGACTTGCCGGGTCTAAAACCACACTTATAGGGGCCGTTCAGATTGTTGGCAAATGGGTTTAAGCGATCACACAGAACAGATGACAAGATTTATTATGTGACGTTGAGGAGACTTGTACATCTGTTGTTCGCCCAGGTCAGAGCATCTCCTTTCTTGTGGATGGGGCACACTATACCAAGGTTCCATTCATCGAACATACTTTCATCCGAACAAATTTTGGAGATAAGTTGGTGTACACTCCCTACCAAGTCATCTCGCCCTGCTTTGAATAGCTCGGCTGGCAGGCAATCCGCACCAGCAGCCTTGTACGCTTTACGCTTGGCAATCGCAAACAGCACTTCATATAGGTCGGGTGGATGGAAATCTGACTATCATCTTCCAGATTGAAAGGAGTATTCTATCTAACAGCGGAGTTTGGGTCATCTTCGCCGCTGAACAGCCTAGAAAAGTGTTGTTACAAGATCCTTAGCACGGACTGCGTGTCTACCACCATATTCCCACTCTCATCTCGGCAAGCTTCCGTTCTGGCCTTGTAACCTTGGGTAGATTGCCTCACCCTTCCGTAGAACTATCGAACATCCCACCTTCCACTACAGTTCTCAATAGACTCGAACACACGCTTCTCATGCTCTCTCTTTTTCCTCCTAAGAAGTCGGCGTTCCTCCCTTCGTTTTTGCCCTTAGAGCTCCCGGGCGGCTCTCTCAGCAGCTCCGGTTCTAGTTTGCAGGATTGACTGTTAGGCCTTATTCTTTGCTGCATGCGCCAGCCTGCATTCTTTATCGAACCAGGGGTTTCGTTGTGGTGGCCTAGTGAAACCCAGCACCTCCATGGCGGCACTCCTGATGGCACTTTGGCAGTGTTTCCACTGGTTCTCTGCAGATGATTCTGGTAGCGGCCTTGCTGAGAGGTTAATAGAGACGTGGTCTGCAAAAGTCCTACAACTACCTTAAACGGACAAAAATGTTTTCATCGTCCGTCATTGTCCGCCTATGGGAGTTTTCACTGTACTATGGCCTTGTTAAAAGTCTGAAGATCTTCTCGTGAGCATCAATACCGGACACAACCAACGGGGGTACCACAGGAAAACGATTAAGCTCAATATGGACGACTAATCCAGACAGTGTGGTGACCAGGAGATACATGAGGACACTCCTCACTACTTGTGTTCTGCCCTGCGCTGTATCATCTGAGAAACAGGCTCTTCGGGAGACACTTCTTCAACGAATTGGTGGAACTCTCTGACATTCTGAGCAAAGGTTTGTCAAAATTTAACAACACTACTAAATGGCTTGAAAATCCCTAAACTCTATCAACCAGTCAAGCACGAGGTAGAAAATAGCCTCTCCAACTACAATTAAAAGATATGAAAAGTGTCAATGACGCCAATGATAGAAGGAATGAAAGTGGCTGAACTAAACGCACGTATTTCTTATATGAGCACCAACCAACGGAGAGTGGGCAGATCACAGGCGAAGTCTGTACGTCTACCTTAGATTGGTAAAATCCTCTTGAGGAAAGGGACATCGTATTGGCCTTACTCAGCACGCAAAACAGACAGATACACCAACAACTGAACTATCACACACATCTACCAGAAGCTGCAAGGAATAACACGACCCTAAGGGCCTATAGTAGCCCGTAGCGTAATGGTTAGTGCGTTGGACTGTCACGCTGAAGGTCTGGGTTCGCTTCCCAGCCTCGTCCACCTAAAAACTAAAAAGTTTTTTTCGAGGTAAATCCTCCAAGAGTATCACTTGTCATGAATAAGTGCTTCTAGTCTAGCCATTCGGATTCGGCATACAATTGTAGGTCCCTCCCATTCCTGTCGACACGCGCACACAGAAACGGTTGCGAGTTGTTAGTCACAAGGCCCTGGTTCTTCACGAGCCGTTGCGCTACCCAATTTATTTATTTTAAGGGCCTGGTAGAGTGATGATTTCCCCAGTCGGAGTAAAGGAAAGTACCAGGTGATTATGTGCAGACTGACACTGCTTCAATATCTTTGAAGTATTCCCGACATTTCAAACTATTGCTTTATGAAACTCTTCAAAACCCTTAACGGGCTTCAATGACATACATAATGTAGGATTAATCATAGTCTTAATTATGTCATAATCCCTAGGGTATCACAATGGATCTACATTGATCTAAGTGTGCCGGTAACAAGATCAACTGTCAGCACATTAACCTTACTAAAATTAACAAACTCCTATACGATATGCAGTTACTATTTGTCGACGCTTAATCTTCGTCAAAGGAAATAACAAGCGGTTAACTTCTGAGTTTAACCATGTTTTACCGATTAATTCGAAAAGTATCAACCGTAGCAAAAAAAATGTTATAACCGAAGTTGTAGGAAATTTAATTCTTAACACTTTTTGTGAAATGGAATTTCTTCCACATTTTGAAAATGAGCGAGTTATTCACCAGAACCCAATTTACACTAAATTTGAGATGGCTGTTAACTCTAAAGTTCTAGGCGGTCTTAAACGATTAAAAAAAATACCCTTTACTAATTTTGCTCAATGCAAATGTACATTCCGATTTAGATGTCTGGGGTTGAACTTCACATTCAGCTGAAGACTGACTTGCATGTAATTAAAAGATATCCTTCTTTATTTACTCATTAAACAATAGGAATTCTTCCCACACAGTAAATTGTGTCCCCCTCCAACCATCCGGACTAAGCAGGAAGCTGTGTGTAATCTTGAATACATCTCCACCAACACCAAAGGTCATAGGTTGAATTATTTGTTTTGTTAAGAAGAAGAAGTAATAATGACTGACTACATTTGCTGAAAAGGATCTCTTTTTGTCGAGTCAGAAAAAGAAATTTCGACCGAGTTTTTTTTTTTTATTCATTTCATACTCAGATTAAGGTTTTATATTTTCTCTTTGTTAATGTTTAATGAATGTTTTGTGAGTTGAATGGAGTTTTTTTTACTACACATTGTGTCTGTGGTTTATGGCAGAAAAGAAAAGTTAAAGGAAATTAAGGGAACGCGTGTATTTAATTGCTTCATTTTTATGATTTTTTTACTTCTTATACATATAGATTATTATAATATGCTTCCTCTTTGGTTCAAATAAAAGCTTTGTTTGAATGAAGGTTGGTTTGATTTATGAGAAAAAGGAATACCTAACCTTCCAAGGAGTTTTTACTACTACGCAGTTAAAAATCATTATACCGATGGGGTAGACAAAATTAACATAAAATCTAACTTAAGAAAGAATTTAATTTGATTACTTTCTTTGTTCCAGAAAATTTGTATTAAAAATTATTTCGTGTGAAGATTAAGGAATTATAATAAATCTTCTCAAAGTTTTTCTTGAAATTGTGTTTCTTCTGAAATTATTTTTTCTTAAATAATAATCCTCGGTATTCCGATTAGGTAGGTATTCACATCAAAAACAGCATTCGTCTGAATTTTTTGTAGAATTTTAACCCTGCTAGACTATGGGCGCTGTCTGTGAATAAGGTTTTCGTAAAAATACATAAATCTGTTACAAATTTGTATGCAAGGAACATACGAAATGCTACTTCGTCATCGGTTCCAATGCTCGCCTTCAATGAAACTTCTTTTGTTAGCTCGTTAGTGAAAGCCAATTTGCAGCACAGTTTGCTGTAAATTCGACGCTGCCAAAAAGTGTTATGACTCCTTCTGTACTTGTGAGCGCAAACGATTTTATTGGACGAATCTTCTTTCGCACTCGTGCAGTTGCTAGAGTTCTAAAAGATCTCGACATTCATAAATCCGCTGGCCCGGATTGTATCCCTCCCATTGTTCTGAAGAGGTGTTCTTAAACGCTGGCAAAACCACTGCGCAAGCTTTTCCATCTGTCCTACTCTACTGGTCTCTTTCCGAGTTGATGGAAAACAGCATTTGTCCAGCCTGTCCCTAAAAAAGGCGTATCTTCTTCACCCTCTAACTATCGACCAATTTCCAGCTCAAGAAATATCTCGAGGAACGAAAGCTTCTTAATGACCGTAATGACCGGTAGTACGGCTTTCGTAGCAACAGGTCCACTGGTGATCTGATGGTTTATCTCAACGAACGGTGGCACAAATCTTTACATCGTTTTGGAGAAAGTAAGATTATTGCACTTGATATTTCAAAAGCGTTTGATAGAGTTTGGCACCAAGCTCTCTTATCGAAAATGCGCGCATTTGGTTTCGATGAACCTCTTCTTCGTTGGATTAGAAATTACCTTTCGGACCGTTCAATACAAGTCGTATTGGACGGTTTTAAGTCTGAAATCCACAAAATAAATGCTGGTGTGCCCCAGGGCTCCGTTTTGTCCTTCGGATGTGGAACTTGAACGGCAGCGTTGAGGCAAGGCGACGCGTTATCATGCAACCTATTCAACATCGTTCTTGAAGCCATTGTACGCAACGCACATGTCAACACCAGCGGTACAATCTGTCAAAAGTCCGTTCAATTGCTTGCATATGCAGATGACGTACACATAGTCAGCAGAACGAAGCGAGCTGTGGCAGGGGCATTTGCGAGCATTGAATCGGAGGCAGCTAGAATGGGATTGGCGGTTAATGAGGACAAGACGAAGTATATGCTGTCATCGAGAGAGGAATCTCAACATCGTCGACTCGGGCAAAATATCACGATGGACAGATATAACTTCGAAGTTGTCAAGGACTTTTTCTACCTGGGCTCCACTATTACATCGCAGAATGACATCAGTGCAGAGATCAAGCAAAGAATTACTCTTGCCAACCGCTGTTTCTTCGGTCTTAGAAGGCAGTTAAGTAGTAAGGCCCTAATCTCAGAGAACCAAGGAGACTTTATACAAAACCCTAATCATCCCGGTCCTGCTTTATGGGTCAGAAGCATGGACACTGAAAGATTCGGATAAAAATCTGCTAGGGTGCTTTGAGAGGAAGATTCTTCGTGTGATTTTCGGTCTGGTGTGTATTGAAGGAGTATGGAGAAGAAGATTCAACGACGAGCTATACGGGCTATACAGCGACGTTGACCTGGTCAAAAAGCTGAAAATACAGCGGCTGAGATGGCTGGGGCACGTGGAGCGTATGGACAGCAACGCACCTGCCCGACGAGTCTTCGAATCCAACCCCGATGGGGTACGCAGCAGAGGAAGAACCCGTAACAGGTGGCGCAATCAAGTGAATGACGACATCAAAGCACTCGGTGTGCGCAACTGGAAGCGGCTAGCTAGGGACAGAGCTGGCTGGAGGGGCTTGTTAGTTGAGGCCGAAGCCCATCCTGGGCTGTGAGCGCCATCAAAAGTGAAGTAAGTAAAGTTAGTAAGAACACCGCCGCAATTTTACCTGTCTCTCACTGTTCTATCGCTATTTTTATGAACAGTGTTCAAGTGAAATATAGTCAGTTGCATTTCTCCCCTTAAACAAATCAGCCGTAATACTCGCGCTTTTAGGAATGCGCATCAGTTTACCCTTGAGCCCAACTTCGGGCGTACCGTTAAGTATAGAGATTCTTTCTTTAGTCGCACAACAAGAATGTGGAATGCTTTACCTGGATCTATTTCCCCCCCCCCCATTTTAAAATTCAGAACTTGAAAACCAATGTGCATCAGTATCTCCTTTTAAATCCTTCCTTATTTTCTTAACGTTCGCACTGTGCTTGTCATATTAAGGGTAGTAAAAACCCTTTTAGTGTGCGACATGTCTACAAAATAAAGAAGTTACAGGTCCTATTCGGAAAATTTGAGTTTTGATCCTCAGTTTTATTCATACCACCCTAATGCATGTCAAAAAACATTTCGAAGTTTTTTTTTTATAAAATCTAACATAACTGTGATGGTAAAGCGCAAAAGAAGAAGTTGTCGTTATATGATGTCCTCCGCCCAGTGGTGGGTGCCCTTTGTCAAGATTTTTCGTTTGTGACATATTTGAAGATTGAAGTGGTTTCCTCTTTGACCAAAAACACCACAAAAAAAAAATAGCGTTTTCGGGGACGTCTGTCGGTGGTTTTGGGGCCACTTAGACGTCTGTCGAAACCATATTTGAGGTCGTGAGTGCAATAGTGGCCTAACTGCATTTTTCATTTTGTTCAGTAAAGCAAAAATAAGAAACAGGTTATTTTCAAACACTTGTAGTTTTGAAAAAAAAAGAAACATAGCTTTGATTTTCTTTTTGCAATATGCTCAAGAAATAACAGGGTTTCGATTTTTTATTTATAATTCTCCAAAATACCTCTTTAACTGAATATGCCACTATGGCACAGACGAAAAATTTAAAATAACTAAAAATCTGTAAAGATAGGCAAAATATGCACTCGCTTTGTTAAATAGCAGCAACAGCTCTAGCTTTAGTATGAAAGGCGCAAAATTTTAAACATTGCTCGTTTAAGGAATAAAACCGGCTCTAGTTAACGCAGTCATTTAGTTACGAACCCTCGTCTAACTATTTCATAATTTTAAACACATTAAACAACTCTTCTTACTAAAGTGGACTCCAGATTAAGATTGAACAGCCAAAAATTTGACAGATGAAGAGAAGAAACACAGCTATAGAACAACAACAAAACTTTAATTAAAATAAACAAACAACAGAACAAATATGTGTCGTGTTTATATGTAGATTATGATTGCTTTTTGTTTAAATGTTATTGTTCTTGATGGTTCTACCCTGATCCCATGGACAATGCTGAGACATCTTTGTAGTTACCTACATGTTTGTAGGTTGGTGTCTGTGTGATCTGTGTGGGTCTGCGTGATCAATGGTTAATGTTTAGGCCATTGTCTTCAACGTGAAAAATTCAACACTGCTAAGCTCCTTAAATACCTAAATTAATAAATATGTTTTCATTTTTATAAAGCTCTAAATATTCACAACTTAAAAAACTTCCAAAATCATTTTACATTTTTTGTTGTTTACATTTGTTTTCTAGTGGTAAAAGTATACTTTAAGAAGTTAAATAAGCGATTTGCTGCTTTTAAAGTTAGAAGAGTGGTTAAGCGTTAAAATATACTTAATGTCGTTTAAAATTACCAAAGATTGGACTCTCGCTTTAAAAACAGTTTTTAGAACCGACTCCCATTTTAAAATTGATTTAGAGCCAGTTTTCATTGTTTAAAATTTCGCGCCAAAGTCTTTTACTTCATGGCTTACCGAAGTAGACTATCAGGGTACCCACTTATGTTTGATTCATTGCATTGATGTCACATGCGAGAAAATATAAAAATAATTGACCTTACTTAATGTTTCCAACAATAAAACCAAATATGCGAGCTCACCAGTGGCCTAAGTGGTAGCTATTGCACTCAGGATTTTAACTTTTTAGAGTTTGGCTTAAGTACAAAGGGCTGCAACAATGGCAAGAAGCTGAAAATTAAAAAAATTAAAATGCAGAAACGTTGTTAGTGGATACAGATTTAATTTTTCGCAATAAACTCTATTTCTATAAAATTGCAGTTAGGCCACTATTGCACTCACGGCCTCATTTGTAATCAGGAAGTTGGGGGCGTCAAGTTGTATTACGTTTGAAATGGTTTCCCAACCGATTATTATTTCCAGAATAGTTGTACTTTTGATGCATTTTTTCTGGATAACGGGGCTACTACGTGCTGGCAGGCGAACATATTTGTTATCACCTTCAACATGACTACATGTACCATTGGTATCTTTTGGTTTCCTTTCACGTTTTCCTTGCTGCCAGCTCTAAGACTACGAGCTCAATGTCCGCAGACCGACGGACGTCTTATCGATAGTCACTTTTCTTGGACTTCTCTATTATCGTAATGTTTGTTTCGATTCAAACCTCGATTTTTTTTTACAAGAAACCAATATGACCAGAAGCTCTGGAAAGATTGCTTGAAAAGGTTGACTTTTTTCCCAGTAAAAAAGATGAAAGTACTTTCCGGTGACCAAATTTCCGTGGCCAATTCCAAGTGGTCTTATAAGACGCGCACGCAGGTAGAGGTTTTCGGGGTTCAAATCCCCCCCAATCAAATTAATTTCCTCGCATAAGAATTTCACTCTTAGTTTTCCCAAGAGATACAAGTTGAATAAAGAGATGACCTTGAATATTGTAACCTCTCTTTTTACCTGAAAATATATATTGGCAGAGACATAGACACGATGCCTGCCCACATTGAATTTTTAATGCTGGTGGAAGCAAGCGCGAACGCAAGGGGTGGTTTTGGGGGTTGATACAGATTTTGAATAAACTTCGTTTCTGAAATGGATAAAGTAGATTTAATTAAACTGCATTGATATTGGCTCAAACAGAACGGAAACAGGGTTATGACGTCCTTTTTGTTGAGTTTTTGGGCAAGTAATATTTTTATTTAGAGAAAATTTTTGTTTGTTTAGAATAACTTTTGTAATTTTAAGGGCCAGTTTGTTCACACTTGATCATCTTTAATCAAGGATTAATCCAGTTGATAATCATGGAATGCGTTTGTTCACCAAAATTTTAATCAGGTAATCCATGATTTGAGCAGTTAATTTAAGATATCACTAATCAGCCGAATTTGCTTGATTAGCACTATTTAATCAAGGATTTACAGGAATTCAGTTTGTTCATGCTCGATTTACGCACTCGCATGATAAACAGAAATACGTATGCTCATTATTTATTTAACCTTTGACCCTTTGACGCCATCTTGGGTTTTCTGTGACGTCTCAATCATCTTTCATTATTATTTTAATTTGTAAGCGAATACTAATAGACTAAGAGCCCAGGGCCGCCAGACATACGTCATTTTATCATAAGAGTTTTCAATCCGGGTGCAATTAAGAGGTAGCGAGTGTTAAAGTTGCATACAAATGTTGCAACATTGCGTTATTTAATCAAAGCTGAATTTTTGATATGTGTTAGGGGATGGTGTCATTTAATTTATTTGACACTTGCCAAACACCTACAGTGGGGCCTAACGTGAACCAGACACTTAAAATCTGTCAAGCTAATCGTGCCATTTACATAACAGAATCAAATCAAGATTTTATTTTTTATTTGGGCAAATATTCTACAATATTTTCTAATCAGCTAGACACCTATAGGGGGGCCTTACATCACCTTAAAACTGTTAAAATAATAATTCTTTGTTACTAAAACGTGATTTGATCGCTTTTTTTAGCTGTTTTTAAATGTGTGGCTGATGAATACGCCCCACTGTAGATGTATAGCTGATGGGGAATTATTTTTTAACAGTTGCCAATAAAACATATAAATATTAGCTTTAAAACTACAACGTTAATAGCATGATTAGTTTGACATATTTAAAGTGTCTGGCTCACGTTAGGCCCCACTGTAGATGTCTGGCAACGTTTACAATAAAGTAAATGACACCATCCCCTAAGACATATCAAAAATTCAGCTTTGATAAAATAACGCAATGTTGCAACATTTGTATGCAACTTTAACACTCGATACTTCTTAATTGCACCCGGATTGAAGATTCTTAGTATCCATTTGTTCTTAGCAACCATAGTACCTGTTCGCAAAGAAAAAATCTTAGCTTTGATAAAATAACGTATGTCTGGCGGCCCTGGGCTCTTACTCAATTATTAAATTCAGTATTTAAAGAAATTGTTTTAAGTGATAAGAACAGTCAAAATATAAAAAGCAATAAGAACAATTAAATTAGTTAAGATAAATATTTTTTTTTTTTGAATTTAAACTAGCCGTGTTTTTTGAGAAAGTGACAAGCAACTCAGTTAAAGTCTTAAACCAAAAACATAAACAACATTTTCTATAATAATTTGTTTTGTTATTGTTTTGCGTGTTAACATTTTGCTGAGTTGCAAGTCACTCTCTCAAAAAACACGGCTTATGACTATTGTGACGTCACACAAGAAACGAGCAAAGCTTGTTTCTTTTTATTATTGTATGTGGCCACTTTCGACGTAAAGTGAAACACTTAAATAAAAAAAAAAAACAACAATATACTTTCTCTGGCTGCCATCGCGAACTGTGTTTTTTATTAAAAAAAAAGTTTAATGGTTGCAAATAAGAATTTATTTACCTTCTTATTATTGTAAACGCTGTTTTCAAATAAGAATCCACAAACACAAAATGGCACAAACGTCAACAAAAATGAAAGAATCTTAATTCTTGATTAAGTTTTGACAACCGAACTGACAGAAAGACTGGAAAATGGAACGATTTGTGGAAAAGCCATGATTTGTTAATCAAGCTGAAAAAAGTGAACAGTCTTTGATTATCAGGGATCTGTAATCATGGATTAGGAAGAATCTGTGATAATCAAATTGCAGATTTAACGCACTATGAAGAAACTGGCCCTAAAATAGTTGTTTTTATTTTAATCGGAGTTGAAACATTATTGTCTTTTAAATCAAGATTTCGACTTTTCGTGATAAAATATAATACTTATGAACATCTTAAATTCTTCAACCCCTCCCCCGCCCCCCTCGAAATTTTTTCCTGCGTTCGCGCCTGGGTATTTTTTAAGGCTCAAGTTTATTTGGTACCTTTACCAGATGTTAAGGAAACATGTGACAGAATCTCATATAAAAGAGGAAAAGTTTTGTATATCATTTACTTTATCAGCCATATAGTATCTCCCTACACAAATTTCCATCCCTAAAATACCTAAAAATTCAAACCCCATAATTTGGAGAAAAAAAAAACTTAATTTAACTCAACACTGAACACAACACTAAGATGTTGGAAAAAAGATGAAGAAACTCTTCAACCAACAAAAGAAAAGAAGCCCTGTTACCTCTTGCTCTTGTTCCCATATTGCCATACGCTTTTGTTTCCGCAGAATTCTGAATATAACAAAATGAGTCCCTGAGGCACATTACCGCTGACTGATTAAAATTGCTTGTTTCTCCTTTTGCTTTATACCATCATATCAACTTTGTTCCTCCTCCTGCGCCTAAGGGATTCGAGGCTCCCTTATGAAATGATTCATATTATTTGTTTAACGACACAGATTTTAATCACGAAATTGATATCGATCCCAAGACTCGGATTTACTGTCCCGCCACCCTGGCTTAAATTGTTCGGAATTTTTTCTGGTGATGGTGATGATGGAAGCAGAGCAATAGCATCCTGTAAGAAGTGGCAGTGGCAGCACGCTTGACATTTTTATTTTGCAGCTAAACGGTGCGTATTAAGGCAGTCAACCAAAAACCAATAATTGCAAAGTGCTTTTCTCTTCATTTTTATTTTTATTTTTATTATTATATTTTATTTTATATTTTTTGTATTCTTTTTTTTTGTTGGTGTTGATGTTGTTGTCTCAAATGTCCTACAGCTAACTGTTGTGTGCTTTTAATAATGCCATTAAAATTCCCAGTTCATAGTAGCTACTCGTTCTCTGTACGTAGGTTGCGTGATTTTTAAAGCTATAAGATCGTTTTCTTCGAACGCTTTTTTTTTTTGACGGCCAAACAGGGACTATCGCTTTACCTAGTGGTGTGTTGAGCTGGTTGATAGAGGAATAGGAGTGTGAAGTGAATTTATTTAATGGACGGCTCAAATCGTTTTTGCCACCTTATTTCTCTCGGATGTTGCGAAGTTGCGACTTATATAACCTTTGGCTGATAGTAAAGAAATAAAAAGGCTATTTTAATAGACATTCGAGCATCCGCCGAGGGTTGGATCAGATAATGGGCTATTTCTTTCCGGATACAGTGTTAATGGTATTGAATTAAGGCTACATATTGCCTAGTCGTATCTTTATCTATACACTTACTGTACCTAACCTACGATTAAATGCAGCAGAAGTAATTTAATAGTTCGAAAAAGTATGGGATAACTTTTAGCAAATGTGTGTGTTTGGCATTTTAATTCGGAAAATCTGATGAAGGGGTGAAATTAAGAGAAATTCCAAGTATGCAAGAGAATTTCAAGATAATATACTTTGGATTTAATTCATTCGACCCTTAGCATTTATTTGGATACTGCGAATCAATTACAACTAAAAACAAAACTACTTGACTGGATTTTAAACTTAAACTTGAACTTAAAATTGAACTTGATCTTGATAATAATTATATTTATTGAAATGAAGTATATACAATTGGCTCTTAATTCTAATTTACATTATATAACATAGGTATTTGAATTAGGCCCCTTACGAGCATAAGGGGCCTAATTTTATACATTGTTTTTATTTTTATTAAAATTATTTAAAAATTGTCTTTGATTGTCTTATACTATTTACTTAATACTAGATGGTCCATATCGGGTAGTTCATATCCGGTTGTGTTTGTGGCGGGATGTGGGGCGGAGGTGTTTTTTAGGCACGTTGGAAGTTTGACGCTTTGACGCCACGGTGGAAGTTTGACGCTTCGTCCTCGTAGAATTGGATTGCCTTGTCGTCATTGGTATACAAAATTCCGTCGTGCTTTCACATCTAGGTATCGCGGCTCGGGGTATCTCTCTTCGTTGGTGATGGTTCTCACTAGCTGATTTGGATGATTGCTAAGGTGGCTCGTCAATTTTTTAGCAGCATTTATCATGTATTTGTCCAGGGGTTTTATTCCGGATGCTTCGTAGAGTCTCTTGCTGCTGAAATACTTTCGTCGCCGTTGGTAAAAGTGAAGTCCCGTGCAGATCCGCAGAATTTTTCTTTCAAACAGTCCAAGCTTAGGTAGGTAGGTAGGTAGAGATGGCGGTCACAAGCATCCTTGCTCGATGACCCAATTAACGCTGTAATGCGCCGTTTTGATACCATAACTCGTTTGACCTGTGGGTTAAAAGAACATTTTTAAAGAAAAAGAGGGTATTTGGTGATAGATCTCCCAACGGATCATCGCCTACGCCCGAGTTCAGATGCAGGGACGCATACGATCTGATCCCTTAGGGTTATCGTCTAGTCGCACACTCGGATATGGTAATCTCTGCACACCTCCGTCTGTTTGCACAACATGACCAGACGCTTTTATTGGATTTAGACATGAGATGAAACTTATTAAGGATTTGGACATAGGAAAAAAACCCAATAGGACCAAAGTTCGCAACTAAAAACCATCTACACTGTGCCAACCAGGCAATTTGTTGACTGGTATTGAAGCGAAGGTTGGCACAACCGTGTGATTGTCCGGTCCTCGTGCACCATGAGCCACCTTCAAAAACCAGTAGTCTGCTAGCTCACAGTCATAGGAGTTTGAGGAAGAAAATGGTACAAAAGGAAACCGAAGTTAATTCTAGATCCATTGAATCATTCTGGTACTTGAATATAGGAAAACACTCAAAAGGGTCGAAATTCGCAACTAAGAGCCATCTACATTGTTCCACCTAGGCACTTGTTGACTGGTATTGAAGCGGAGATCAGCCTAATTGTGTGATCGTCCGGTCCTCGTGCACTATGAGCCACCTTCAAAAACCATTAGTCTGCTAGCTCGCCGTCACAGGAGTTTTGGGAATAAGATGGTGCAAGAGGAAACCGAAGTAAATCCTAGATCCATTTCGTCGAGTTGAGGAAAGAAGTCAAATCTTTGATCTTCGTTTCGGAGAGTTCGTTAAGGTCGTCAAAAAAGGGCTTCCCTAAAGATTGTTGCCTCATTCTGGCCAAAGCGGGACATTTACAGAGGAAATAAAAGACTGTTTCCTTTTCCTGCTGGTTCCCACAACTACGACAGTGAGTATTGTAGGGGATGCCAAGCTTCGCCGCATGTTCTCCTATTGGCCAGTGTCCAGTGCATGTTGCAACAATCCTTGCTATGTCTCGCCTGGGTCTGCACATTAGGTTAATAGTTCGGGATTTATTATAGGTAGGCCAGATTTTTCTAGCAATAATGCAGTTAGTTAAACTATTCCACCTACGATTAGATTCTGAGAGAAAAATTGAGAATATATTGCCCTTCATAACTCCAAGAGGAATACTGACTCTTTACGCAAGTGAGTTATGAAGGGCTGAACCTTGCCTGGCCAGCTCGTCAGCCCGCTCATTCCCATTAATGCCACTGTGACCCGGAACCCAGATAAGAGTGACCCTGAGGTTAGTGTTCAGACTCAGAAGCTCTTCCTGGCATTGTCGTACTAATTTTGAGGATGATGTAGCCGAATTAATGGCTTTGAAAGCCGCTTGACTGTCTGAGAAAATAGCTGTATTTCGGTTCTGGTTTGGATTTTGTTAAAGTAGCTTGCATGCTTCCCTGATCGCCAGTACTTCAGCCTGAAAGACACTAGCAAAGTCAGGTAGCCGAAAAGACCTGGATATATTTAGGGACTCTGAGAAAATACCCGCACCAACACCGCACTCCATCTTTGACCCATCAGTAAAGATAGTTGTGTCGAAGTCTTTCGTCACGACGTCATCATTCCAATCATTTCTGGATGGGAATATAACTTTAAAATCTTTACCGAGGCTCATTGAAGGGGTGCAGTAATCAGTCGGAGTCGAAAACATTTCGGTAGGAATTAAACCCGTGATGTTGCTGTGCCCATAGGGTTTGGCAAACCAGAAGTTCGATTCTTTTAGTCTTATCGCGCTGCAAGATACTAGATATTTAATGTGTAAATCTAGTGGTAAAAGGTGTTAAAAAACTCCTAAAGCATCTGTTGGACAGGATCGAATAGCCCCTGTGGTGCCAATGCTAGCTGTTCTTTGAACCTTCCTAAGTTTGTTGATATTATACAAATTCTTTAATGCTGGCCACCACACAATCGAAACATACGTGAGAATAGGTCGCACCACGGCTGTGTATGTCCATAAAATCATTTTTGACTGGAGGCCCACCTCTTACCAAAAGTTTTGCTACAGGCATAGAAAGCTATACAGGCCTTCTTAACCCGTTCTTCAATGTTTAATTTCCAGTTTAATTTAGGGTCGAGAATTACACCCAGATATTATATATTATTATATGTATATATTATATATTATAGATATGTTTTTGGTTGCTGACTGGGTGCTTTCAATCTGGACAAAGAATGACCTGCAGTTGAGAAAACTGAAAATTATTTATATTAGTGTACCTGGAAAATTAAAAATTGTTAGCTTGTGTATTAGCCCCCGTATCCAGATGCTGTCGAATGCTTTCTCTATATCTAAGAAGCACTCAACAGCAACCTGGAGCTAACAACGTCGCTCTGGAACCTCAGGAGTCGAAGGTTTCTCACGAAAGCCAAACTGCATATCCGGGATGATGTTGTTGGTGTTGCAGAATGCCTTCATTTGTCGAAGAATTAGTCCTTCGAGTATTTTGCTGATGTTTTGCAGAAGCGATATGGGACGATATCCAGAAACGGCACTCCTTTCGACTTTCTTCGGTATCGGTTCTATTTTTGCTGTCTTCCGTCTTTTCGGAAAATAGCAGTTCTTGAATAAGATCGTGAGGAAGAGCACCATGACACGGGGAAATTTCCTTATGATGTAGCTGGAAATCATGTCTGGTACAGATGATTGTTTAGGGCGTCCACTGTGGATTATCTCAGCCACTTCTTCAGGGTTGGTTAAACATCCAGTCGGCTCCGGATCACTTGCAGGATTATGATCATTTAAAATGGTAATTTCAGTGTTTGTCTGCTGTAGCCGCTGGAATGTTGGCTCGACTTCTTCCAAGAATGCAGGGACGTTCGGTAAGCATGGCACGAAATTTTCTTCGAAATATTCAGCAAATGCTTCCGCTTTGTCCTGAGTCTTCGTGACTTCCCCTTGTCTGGTACTGATTTTTTTCTGGCATTTGTTGTCCTTTGCCGATAATTTTGTTTATCTTCCTAAATGCATTAGGTTTGATGGATTGTAGCATTTTTGGAACTGGTTGTTGTTGAAATGTTGAAGAGCGTTCCTTAACATAATTTGTGTACATTCAATTCACTTTTCAACATTTTGTGGGAGGTGTTGGCCGTATTCCAATCCCTTTGATGAATCCTCTGCTGTCGCATTCGTACTCGCTGTCGATGATCGTACAGTCGAACAATCCCTTCTGACAAATGCTGGTATCTGCCCCTCGAAGTATTCGGGCTCTATTGCGCATTCAAGGCGTTGCTTATGGCGAGCTACATTGCTTCCATAGCTTCTTCAATTTCGTTGTTTGAGAGATTCCTGTTAGCATTTGGCATCGCTATATTCACGATTACTTTAGAATCGTTAAATGTCCAGACGGTTGTAGGTTATATACTCCTAGTTTTGTGGATCTGTTGCTATAATCGGCCGGCGCAGTTTGATGTGCAGTTCCACTGGTTCGTGGTCCGCATCTCCAGTAAGGGTCCTGAATGAATAATTCTGCAACTGCGGGACGATGTTGATAAAGTTAGATAAAACCAGGGAAAACTCCAGCCAGGAGGGTGTTCTTAGGAATGTTGGCTTTGGCTGAGGGACCACCAGGAATGAATGGTGCTCAAAGTTGTCATCCAATCAGTTCACCAGGTCATTTCCAGCATCAGATGTGGTTCTGTCGTTCCATCTTGGATGTCGGGCATTGAAATTACCTCCAATGTGTCCATAGGTGTGCTTTGGCGGCTAAACTGCTGAAAATAAAACGATCGTGATTAATATCAGCACTGCATTTGCTATAAATGCTGAATATAATAAGTGTTGCGTCATCTTCGACTTCTAATCTTGATCTTGATCTTGATCTTGATCTTGATCTTGATCTTGATCTTGATCTTGATCTTGATCTTGATCTTGATCTTGATCTTGATCTTGATCTTGATCTTGATCTTGATCTTGATCTTGATCTTGATCTTGATCTTGATCTTGATCTTGATCTTGATCTTGATCTTGATCTTGATCTTGATCTTGATCTTGATCTTGATCTTGATCTTGATCTTGATCTTGATCTTGATCTTGATCTTGATCTTGATCTTGATCTTGATCTTGATCTTGATCTTGATCTTGATCTTGATCTTGATCTTGATCTTGATCTTGATCTTGATCTTGATCTTGATCTTGATCTTGATCTTGATCTTGATCTTGATCTTGATCTTGATCTTGATCTTGATCTTGATCTTGATCTTGATCTTGATCTTGATCTTGATCTTGATCTTGATCTTGATCTTGATCTTGATCTTGATCTTGATCTTGATCTTGATCTTGATCTTGATCTTGATCTTGATCTTGATCTTGATCTTGATCTTGATCTTGATCTTGATCTTGATCTTGATCTTGATCTTGATCTTGATCTTGATCTTGATCTTGATCTTGATCTTGATCTTGATCTTGATCTTGATCTTGATCTTGATCTTGATCTTGATCTTGATCTTGATCTTGATCTTGATCTTGATCTTGATCTTGATCTTGATCTTGATCTTGATCTTGATCTTGATCTTGATCTTGATCTTGATCTTGATCTTGATCTTGATCTTGATCTTGATCTTGATCTTGATCTTGATCTTGATCTTGATCTTGATCTTGATCTTGATCTTGATCTTGATCTTGATCTTGATCTTGATCTTGATCTTGATCTTGATCTTGATCTTGATCTTGATCTTGATCTTGATCTTGATCTTGATCTTGATCTTGATCTTGATCTTGATCTTGATCTTGATCTTGATCTTGATCTTGATCTTGATCTTGATCTTGATCTTGATCTTGATCTTGATCTTGATCTTGATCTTGATCTTGATCTTGATCTTGATCTTGATCTTGATCTTGATCTTGATCTTGATCTTGATCTTGATCTTGATATTGATCTTGATCTTGATCTTGATCTTGATCTTGATCTTGATCTTGATCTTGATCTTGATCTTGATCTTGATCTTGATCTTGATCTTGATCTTGATCTTGATCTTGATCTTGATCTTGATCTTGATCTTGATCTTGATCTTGATCTTGATCTTGATCTTGATCTTGATCTTGATTTTGATCTTGATCTTGATCTTAATCTTAATCTTGATCTTGATCTTGATCTTGATCTTGATATTGAAATTAAAATTGAACTTGAACTTCCACTTGAATTTGAACCTGAATCTGAACTTCCACCTGAGTCTTAACTCAGAACTTGAACCTGAATCTGAATTTGAACCTGAATCTAAAATTTAAGTTCAACATGAACTGGAACGTGAACTTGCACTTAAATTTGAATTAAAGATAAAACGATTACAATCCTATTTCGGGAATTATTAGGACAAAAATACTTATCTAATTGAGGGCCATAATATAGAGCTCAGACAAGTTGATACATAAATGTATACAATGTGTGATTTATGCTATCATGCCAGCTATGGGTGCTATTAAGATGTTCAAGCCGTAGGAATAAGAGGTGCTTTTGTTTTGAATATAAAAAGCCATCGTTTGTTAAGCCTAAAATGCATACATTACCAAAAATATTAAATCAGAGCAAAGCCTTTAGAAAACGTTATTTATACACTTGGGAATAATACAGAACAGAAAGTAAATGTTATATTTGGTCCTTCATGCTGTTTCGGTAAGCCCAGAGGTACCCTTCTCCTTGCATTTAGCTTATTTTAAGAACAAACAAAACACAAACCAGCTACTTGTGACAGTAATATTTTATCCACTTTGGATGGACTTATATTATATAAGTCTCAAGTTGCCTCTGCTTCTCAAGTTGAAAACAAATAATATAAAATTCTCTAGAAAATTCTATAAATCCTCTCATGAATATCCTCCGCCTACACCACATTTATATTATTATAATATTTTTTGTATTTTGTCTGTCAAAAACACAGAGTTGAATTTCGACTCTAATGCAATCAGGTTTAATATACAAAATTATTCATCCTATTATAGTAGCTACTCCTTCTTTCAAGCGCACTATGCCAAGGCACGAGATGCTTGCCCATTTCAAGGACTTAGAAATGGACATGCATATGTTATACGAAAAATATACTTCGTTGAATATTTTACATATTCATATTATGAAGGTGCATCTGTCAAAATACTACACCAGCACAGCACCATTCTTTGCAAAGGTCACAATATGCGCTTGGCGCAACAAAGCCATACCTTACCCATAGCAATAATTCAAGAAATCAGGAAATTTGATTCTTCAAGGTAGAATAATATGATAAAGGAAGCAGGATGCGCTAAACAACTAAGTGCTTGTACAAAATAGATAGGTAGGTAGGTAGCCTCGTATGCAACTCACTGTTGTAGTTGTTAGGAAGTTAGTATAAGTACATATATACATCTTGTGTTTGTATACCATTTGGAATAGAACAACTATACCATGTACTCTGTCATAATTTAAATAATAAAACTCAGCCACTTCCTCAGACAATTTGAGTTTTTGAGAAAACACCATCAGCCTTGTGAAAGTAGGTACATATATAAATATATCTATGTAGGTAGTCCTTGTTATATTCACTTCATGATGAGTGGCGATGCCTTTTATTAGGGCGAGGATATGAACAATATTATCCGTGCATATTGCATGTTTACTTGAATAAAGTATGCAAATTTTGGAGGAAAAAACAACATCAACTCGAGGGTTTTGTTATTATTCAAATGAACATTTTGCCAAAAAGAGAAATTGAGTTTAAAAAAAACCATCAGAGCTAAGTGTTGCCAAATGGTGGAAATATTCTGATTTAAAAATTATTTTCCTACTATGTAGGTTGGTACATATACCAACAAAATAATAAAAAGCATTTTAAGAAATTACGGTGTTTTTTAGTATAGTGGGCAAAATGATGGAAAATGGTGGAATTTTATTAAATACAAAATAGTTTTTCTAAATATTAAAAAAAAAGTTTCTTACTTGTTTTGTGGGCAACAAATCGTCTCCATGCTTCTCGAACTGCAGCTGGATAATTGAACTGTGCCCAAGTCTTATTCTGGGAATCTGCTTCTACTAGGATTGTTGATTTCCATGTTGTTCTTGTATTTTAACCCACCGTGCACTCTGAGGATTCCATGCATAGGACTGCTTCGGAAAATTATCGTTTTTGGTATCCTCAGTGTGTAATCAATCCATTGTCATTTGGGGTTTCTTTGTCTTTTCACTATTTATTATAAAACCGCTCGACTCTCCTTTCACCTAAAGTGTCTTATACATCCCCTTCAGCTGATGTTATTTTCCAGGAGGCATACATATATCAACGTCATAGACTAAATGGCGAAGCCTTAAACATGATCTCCAATGAAGAACCTGCCCCTCTGATGTTCCAACGTTGGTCGTCACTAGGTCGCCTACCGCCAGCAGAAAACGATTTGGTGATAGAAAATCCCCCAGTCGCATTTCAAAAGAGTCGGATAGCTGTCCAATGTGCTGCGTTTTCGTAGGACTCTCTTATAATGACAACAATTTGTGTGTGATCTCCATATACCTATACATTCACGCTTAACTCAGTCAAAGGCTTTCTCAAAACCTTCAAACATAAGGCTAGCGGTGATTAAAATTCAACAGCCTGCTTAAGAACGCTAAGCAGGGTGTAGAGACGACCAATCGCGTGTAGGCTTGATTCTAGTTTTTATCGGCTCGAGAATGATGGCTTCCAATAGATTTGGAAAATCTTTCATCTTTCTTTGGAGTCTTAACAACTACCCCATCTTTTCAGTCCCTCTAATAGGTTTCCTTTTTCCAAAACAATTTTTATCAACGGATGTAGAATACCAGCCATTGTGACGCGGTCAGCTTTCATGAATTCGAGTCCATCTGCCTTTTTGTGTTTGAAGATATTTATCAAAGTTTGGATTTCCGTTTGGATTACCGTTACACTTCATCACTCTGGTGAGGTAAATCTTCATTCAGCAGGTCACAAAACTAATCCTACCATCTACGTAGATGATCCTCAATTGATATCAAAAATGTGCCATCCAAAACTATTACAGGATGATTGGCGTTGCTTTTATCCCGATAACTTCTTTGGATATTTGGTACAATTCTCTGATATCTCCTCTTCTTGCAGCATTCTCCGCATTTTCTGCGAGACCGTCTTACCTCACCCTCCTGCCACGTCTCACGCAACAATAGACCATCATATGTGCTACCCGAAACTCACTTCAGCAATTCAGCCGAACGTTGAACTCCTGCCTCGGCACTATTTCAAACGAAATCCCGTCAATTGCTGAATTCCGGCCAATGACCCGCTTTGTCACTAAGGGGGTGATATAGTTACGATATGTTGGGATCACTTGAAGCATTCGTTACTGTGATTGCCGTTACGTAGCTGCGGTTCGTAGCTTGAGACTCATTACTCATGTTACTCATCACTACAAGCCATTTTTCCCATCACACGTTCCAGACCGTAATTGTCGGATTCGACTTGGACATTGAGTTCTCCCACGATTATGATAAATTCTTTCGGAACACTTCTCTAAGCTGAGTTAGGATAAGTGTAGAACGCGGTTTGTCTTCATTTAGGGGGGGGGATAGTGGAGGTTGGCTGCGTAGCACCAAATGATTGTCATGTTGCCGAGACGAAACTGAATTATACGAGACCGAGAAGAGACTGAAAATTTTCGATTTTAACGAAAACGAGACCAGACTAACAAAAGTCTCGCTGAATCTTGTCTCTTGGCCAGCCGTATATACTTTTGCAGATATTGGCATCCAGGAAATAGGACTACGCCTCGCTAATACGCTCAACATAACTCCAGCACCATGCATCCTTTTGGCACTCTCTCTTTCATCCTCACCGGAACACAGGATTCTCGTTTGACGGCCGCATGGTTTGTAGCTTATTTGCATATACCTGTGACTGTGACTTCCGAAAATACCACAAGAAAATATCTAACAGGGTTAAATCGCACAATCTCGTGGCTAGTTCACATCACTCCACATGCCCTCGAATTGCTCGTGCAGAATTTCCAATATGCCTTGAACTCAGTGTTAGTGGCACGTTCACGTAGCGCTGTCCTGTTGAAATCACATGCCGTTGGTGTCCATATCATCCAATTCAGGACAATAGAAGTTGACAGTGACGGCTTGGCCAATATCATTATTCAAAGTGACTTTTTCGGGATTCATTTGATGCTCTTGGACCCCATTTGGTTTAGTATCGTCCCAAATCCGACAATTTTTTTTGTTGAGGAAATAGGCTTCATCTCTGAAGATGATGTTTCGATGAAAATTAAGGTCAGTTTGCAACTGCTCCACATCCACACCCCACTCAGCTAACACACATGGTTGTCAATGTTCGTTTATCTTCAGCTTCTGGGTCAGTTGAATTTTTTTCGGGTCCAAGCCCAAGTCACTACACAAAATTTGACAAGTTGCGGTCTGTGAAAGGCTGAGTTCCTGTGAGCAGCCAAAATCAACTTCCTCGGATTCTCCTGCACAATCACACTGACAGTTGCGATGTTTTCGGCAAATCTTACGTTTTTTCGACGTACAGGTGTTGGCTGATGATCGTATACTGAACTAGCTAAATAAAATTTAAGCACCACACTGCGAATAGGTTGGACGATTATGGCGACCGTAAAATGGGAAAAGTGTGCGGAACGTTACCCGAACTGAACACCCATTTTGATAAAACAATTTTACCGTTTGCACTTTTTGTTGAACGCTATATCCTTCCATGGTGATTTGGCAGACTGAATAAATGACAGCCAATTTGACAGATGTCAAAGTGTGGAAGCGCCTATTGGAAGACACTTTACAATTTCCATGAATTCCCAGATCACCTTATTACCACCTACATATTTCCTTCTTTGAGAATTTTGGAAAGTACCTATTTGTGTCATAATGTTAATGACATTATCTCCAAGATATATATGTTATCCAGAAAACAACGTTTCATTTTAAAGAAACAGAAACTGTCAATTACTGAAACTACAATACAAACTAAAAGCTTCTACCTCACTTCTTAACAAAATTTGAGAAGGTCTTCTGTTTTTGGAAAAGCCAAAAACATTTCCTGCGTCAAAATCCCTTGCCACCTGCCACTGCCATGTTAACAGCTTTGTTAGGTAAAATATTCTATTATTTATTCAATTGCTATGGCCAACACATTCCTTCTAATAAACTTCAAACTAAAGCCGAGGCGAGGATATAAAATAAATATTCTATTCATCCTAAAAAGCTTATCAGTCCATATCCTCTTGATGTCGTTTTTCCGTCAAACTAGAAGGCATTTCCCTTGATTTTCATAATATTCGAAGAAACAGATGTGTACACTATTATACAGTATACACCCACACAACACAACACGGACCGTACACGGTACACCACACCTGTGGGCATAAATGAAGCTATCATCGCAAGTAGGTACTTTAATCTTATATTGCGTATCCTTAGGCTTTCTATATAGATATATGTCAAGGAAAGTAGATGTCTCGCAGATTGTCCTAAAACTGAAGATGGCACAAAGAGATTGCTTCAGGTTAGAGCAATGTATATGTACCTATAATAGAACCCTATTGCGGTAAATGTATATTTTAGTTAGGAGAGAGCTCTTTGTGTTTTTGTGCGTGAGTCTGAGTAGGTGTGTATAGTTTGTTGATGAAAGCCATATATTGTCTACCTATTTTTGTAACCTTATTATGAAACCTTGACATCCTTTGAACCATTTCTAGGAAAGGTATTGGTAAAAAAAAGCGAAACAAATGAGTTCAAAGGACAAAAAAAAGTGTATTTTTTTATCAAGAATTTCTCACTCGCAAACTTGTGTTAGTTGATTAAAAAAAAAATTTCAGTTGTAATGGAACTCACGCGTGTAAGTTCAGAGGTGTAAGAAATCGATTTCCAAAATAAAAAAAAACGTATATAGGTACGTTTCTTTTTTCTAACGATGTAAGATCAAATGTTACCACAAAGCCGCAAAACCTGAACGGTTGGAACTCAACCATATATAACTCCATCGAGTTAAAATCCAGGCGAGAAGAATTGTTCGGGATTAAGTGGGCGAATAAAAAGAGTAGGTATTGATTTTTGTATAGTTTGAGTGGTGGAGTTGCATTTTACTTATTCCTATTTGCTTACTGGCGGGTACTCAAAGATTTGTTGTCCTTGTTTGAATCAAATAGGGTTCACAGTTGTATCTTCTCCCCCTCGCATACAGGACTAAATATTTCCCGAAGAGTTTTTTTTTTCCTTAGAAAGAACCCAGAATTAGCTCCTTTTTAGTCATCGAGCAGTAAAACAGGGTTCAGATCATGCATGCATTTCGCATTATAAGAAGTTTTAAACCCATTTAAAAATAATAGTTTGTCGAAAAAAAACAGATGTTTCTTAGACTAATTCTTTGACGGATCTCCACTAAGATGTAATTTGCGGAAAATATTTATGTTTACTGCAAGGTAGATGATCACCTACGCTACTCAAAAATTGATGCTATCAGCAGTGAAAAATGAGCCCTAACTGGTTGAAAAGCTAACCAGTTTTGCCTGTTCTAACAACACCGGCCCAGCGTCACAACCCCATTAAACAAGCAAATTTGACGGATTGGGATGATGACAAGACAATCCTCACGAGATCCACCAGCTCACTGTTTGGGTTACATTATGGGCCAGTGTAATGGCTTCATCGGTCCGTACTTCTTTGAAAAAACGATGACATTGACGTCACCTTCTGTGCAGATTTAAATGATAACCAATCAATTTCTTTTTAGGCCCAATTTTTGTGAATGACATTTGGATTCAACAAGACTGCACGTTTCGCCCCACCCACCTAGCTTATGTCACATTAAGTATTTTGTACTATCGATTTAATTTATGGTTTCCGGCTACCTAAGCAGCACTTTAACTCCTTCTGAAGCATAGGGCAGCATGAAAATCCTTCCATTTGGGGCCTTTGGTGTGACCACGTTTGAACATTTTGAGACCTGGCTTCCAGGAATACAGTTGACCTCCATGTTGTTTTTGGTCTACCAACTCGCCTTGCACCCTTCGAATTCCATTCGAAAGACTAGCGATTTAAGGAAATGGTTATCTCATGTAGAGGCAAGAGTGAACTGGCCATCGAGATTGTACGATTTGAACCAGATAACATTTTTCTTGTAAAATTTCCTTAAGTAACTGGTCTAGGCGAATAAGCCGCAAATGACCGGTGCATTCAAAGCCAGCATAACCCATGTTCTTGATTGACTTTAGCCTGAAATATGTTCCACAAGCTTTGAAAGTTTGACCACTTTGATGCACGCCCATCCAGCAAAGTCAAGAAGGTCATATGAATGATGTCACATTCCAGATAACATAAATAATGATTGACACCAAAAAAATACCTTCAAAATGAGTCTAAGCAAATCGATGATAATTACTGGAAATACTGCTGAATTATATCTATTATTCCCTGTGATTTGTCATTGTATCATTATGTGCCTTAACTACGACGCACGTAGGGATTGTTCTTGGAAACTTTAACGCCTACTTCGAAAAGGAGAGCATCTTTGGTTTGATAGTCAGAAGAAACTACCGGTAACGGAAATAGGCTGACAGACGTTTCACCACTGCGAAATGTTATCATCTGAAGCACCTGTATCAACATACACAATGAGACTTAGCTTGGTGATCCCGTGATAAACAAACCATCAACCAAATTGACTGCTTTGTGATGGACGTGATGAATATTTCCAGCATCTTGGATATCAAAACGTTCTGAAGGCGTAATATAGACTACGACTTACCCGATAATAGCTAAAGTACGTATGCGGACATACATGAAGCCAAAACGTCGAGCTGGTACTGTGAACAAAATTCGACGTCAAGAAGCTGAAATGTCCCAGAATTTTACTTAACCACGTTACTTTTAATCTGTTAGCAAGCCCACCACCACCACTAGCATCTACATATGGTATGGTAGAGCTAAACAATACAATTAATGCTCTTATGCTCTGTAATGTACCAACTACAGAAGAATAAGTCTCCGGAACGTGTCACTTAAAAATCCTTTATCGGTTATCCTGTGTGATCCCCTAAAATTGTTTGTCAACGATCTAATCGGCCTCAAATATTGACACTCCTATAAATTCTGGGGAAACAATTAGAAATTTTTATGGAATTTAAAGTTGCGTATGATAGACTGAATAGGAACGACTTAACAGAGCCATGTCATTTGTCGTATATTGACATCCCTACCCTACTGCGTCATGTGCACGATGGCCATGGATATACCTTGCTGCTCCGTCAAAGTCAGTAAGAACACCACCAAATGCCATATATGCAGATGGCATAGATGTTATCGGAACGAAGGGAGTTTTGACTGCCGCATTTGCCAGTATGGAATTGGAAGTTAATGATGTGAGATTGGCTGTAAATAAGAACAATACAACGTACATGCTATTATCGAGAAAGGAATCTCAACATCGTTGACTAGAGCAAAATGACACAGTTAATAGATATACATTACATATAGCTTCAAGGTGGTCAAGGTATTGTTCTTCCTGGGCTTTAAAATTACCTTTCAAAATGATATCAGTGCAGAGAGATCAAATGCAGAATTACTCTTGCTAATACCATTTTCTTCGTGCTCAGAAGCATTTAAATAGTAAAGCCCTACACCAGAAAACCCCGAACATTTTATACAAGACTTTTATCACCCCGGTGCTGCTCTTTGGGGCCGAAGCACAGACATTGAAAAGATCGGATGCAAATTGGCTGGGATGCTCGGAGAGTAAAATTCTTCGTGTGAATCAAGGGAGTGTGCAGATGGCTGGGACTTGTGGAGCGTATATGCACCAATGCAACCCCTATGGTGTAAGCAGCAGCGGAAGAACCCATAATAGTGGCGCAAAGTTGCTCTTGTATTATGCAGCTCCTGCTCCATGTCACCAACTATTTGTTCCCGGTCTGACTGTCAATCTCGAAGACGGCCATGAAAAAACTGCAAATGTTCAACAGAAAGTTATTATTGATATGCACCGGACACGGAATACATTTCTACTGGCAGCTTTGTGAGATATCGCAAGAACGAGCTCCTTTACACAGAGTGAACATCATCCCCTACTGCTTTTAGCAAAGAAGCTAGCGGGACACACCAACAGTCACCCAAATCTACTGATGAGAAGTATGGCCACCGAATAATGACAAAATGAGCTGAGATACTTCAGTTCAATGGAAATCCGACAACATGTTCACGGAACACGGACAACGAGCAGCAGTCTCGATCTACGCTGACACAGTTTCATCCTATCAACGCAGATAAATGCCAATTAATCAGCTAGAGCAAGACAACTCCTGGAGATGTCTTGTTTTTGCATCGCACCAATAAGCTTTTCATAGACAAACCAACGGTACTTTATGATCAGGGTATGCGATGTTTCATATAGTCAAACAAAACGGTGCTTTTAGATCAGAGTACGAGATGCACTTTTTGTTAAGTTTAAACTTATTCAATTCAAGTGCAACAGTTGAAGCTGTCGCTGTGATTGTGATTTTCATTATATTTATCAATAAAAATGAGCGAAATTGAATCTGATTTCTCAGCATCGGGTTCGGATTTCGGAATATGTAAATGAATACGACGAAGAAGAGACATCAAGCGTTGAAAAAAAGGTGAATCCAATTTTTTTTTTTTGGTTTCCAACAAGGTATTATTGGTTTTTTCTTATATTCAGGAAAAAACGAGTACAAAACAAGATCATGTGGCAGAAAGTCAAAGCAAAAAGGAGTAGAGCAGAAGGAAAGAATTATACAAGCCGCAAGGGGAATGTTGTTAAAGCAAAAACAATGGGCAGCCATGCAGTTGCAAAAAAAATGTTTTGTCACTGGGAATCAAGATCTATATTCGAAAGTATTTAAAGAGTCTTATGAACTGGGAAATAAAGAAAAACAAGACGCATATTTGTATGGATTAATACGTCAAAATTCCGTCCAAAGACGTCGATCTGCTAGTGGAAATGAGTCTAGAAAATATCAAAACAAATACTTTATTCGAGGTCTTCAGCATGAAATAGAAGTATGCAAAAAAGCACTTTGTTGACTTCATGGAGTTCACAAGAGTAGGATCGAAAGGATATCAAGTTGTTTGCTCAAGAAAATAATAACAACGCCTTCTGACATGAGAGGTTGGCACGCGAACAGGCTAAACAGGATTCCAAAAGATGTTATCCAAAACATTGACAGTCACATTTAAAGTTCCCCAAAACGATCTTCACACTACAGTCAAAAAAAAAGAATCGAGGTACTTAGCTTCCGACTTAAAAGTAAAAAAAAGTGTATGATCTTTATATATAAATGTATGAGCCTGAAGCTTTTGTATTGTTGAATGAACAGAATCGTTACCCAAGGCCAAAACCAAGAGTAACGTACGATTTCTATAGGGAATATTTTTCCAAAAATTTCAAACTTTCGTTTGGATCACCTAGATCAGATACTTTCCAGACGTGTGACATTCATGAACAAAAATCGCAGCATTTTATGATGTTAAGTTAAGTTAAGTTAAGATTTATTGAACAAAATAATACTTACAATTTGACTTATAACTAGTAAGATACGATGATATTATACCTTATCTTATACTTTGTCTTAAACTTAAAGGATTATAAAATATAAAATACATGTCAAAAAATTAAATCTAAAAGTCGGCTGACTTTATTGTCCTCGAGGTGTTCCGTCCCGGCCGTCAAGTTGTGGTCATTTTATGATGATTTACGCGAAAAAAGTGCTATGTGCTTGGTGACAACACTGTCGAGTGTTTAACTTTTGATTTTCAACAAAATTTGCCCCTTCCTTTAATACCATCGATTGATGTTTTTTATAAAAGACAGCTATGGGTTTTTAATTTTTGTATTTTTCAATGTAGTATCAAAAAAGTCACATGTACATGTACGATGAAACAGTCGGAAAAAAAGGTCCAAACGAAGTTATCAGCATTTAACACCATTTTATCGACAACTATTTGAGTGAAAGTGTTGCCAAATTATACTTATTTTCCGATAGTTAGTACGAGTACTTACATGCTCGTGTAAAGTTAAAAAATATCTGCCTCATCGAACATTACTTACCAGGACCGGGACATAGTTCTCTGCCATGCATTCGGCATTTTGGCGTCATTGAAAAGCAAAAAAGACGGGTAGAACGCTTTTATGTACCAAAAGATTGGCGAAATTTAGTAGAAAAGTGTTATCAGTCACCAATAGTGAGATTTTTGATTTTAAGTCCAGCTTGGCAAGATTGTACAAAAAAAAAACTGTGACCAAAAAAAAAGATGAAATCAACTATTTCGAAATATCGAAGATTTTCATATGTCAAAGAAGGAAATATTGCTACTTTATCAGCTTCCATTAGTCACCATGGCCCTTAACGACTTACGAAATTGAAACAAAAGCAAACGTGAAAGGTCACCCTTTCACACCAAACATTCTATACACAAGCATTCTTCTCCTCAACCCAACAAAATAAGAGGATGTGATAACTCTGGCAAAAAAGGACGTTCCTCAAGCAGATATGCACTTCAACAATAGCCTTGGGTCCCAGCAGTTACTAAATGAAGGTGAAAACTTCAATATATGATGGTGACAACGAGGTTCTAAATTGATTTTCACAAAAAACGGTGTACAAACCGGAGAATTCCAAAACTTTATAATTATTTTTTTTTATGAAAACTATTTTTTTTCTTTATAATTTTTACTTCAATGAACATGTTTTTATGATTCCTTTCTAAAATAAATTTCAATGGGCAAAAATATATGGGACCTGGTCTACCTAGTGCCCAGAAACGAGATCTATGAAAA
Source organism: Melangyna quadrimaculata (assembly GCA_949320155.1). Classification (NCBI taxonomy): domain Eukaryota; kingdom Metazoa; phylum Arthropoda; class Insecta; order Diptera; family Syrphidae; genus Melangyna; species Melangyna quadrimaculata. Next base: position 419,769,074 of record OX439483.1, read on the forward strand.
TGATTAGGTACTATGGAGTGTACAAACGTGCGTTGGCTAAAATAAGCGACCAAAAAAATAAGAAAAAAACTTTGCAAATGCGAATAAACATAGACGAATTGTTTTATATTTTGTAATATACTGCCTAGGCCCCATGGTTTACAGTTCTGTGTCCATATTCAAGAATGATGCTCTTGAACTAAGCTTTCCAACGATGTTTATCCCAATTGTGGGCACTAGAGGCACAATTATTCCCATTCATTAAATTCGCTTAGTCAAATTTAAAAATTAGAATTTCCACACTGTTGAGCAAATTATTCGCCAACCATGATATTATTCGCTATTATTTGCCATTGGTATAAAAGTTCCTTTATTTTGGGGTCTATTCAGTTCATGGAAAGTGACCAATACTGTCATTTCAATGGAACACTATTGCAATTAATTTTCGCTCTGGTTGCAGTCTTTGTTGCCATATACTGCCTAAACCCCATGGCTTACAGCTTTGCGTCTGTACACAAAAATGATGTACTAGGGCTAAGCTTTCCAACGATATATATCCCATTCGTGGGCAATAGGTAGACCAAAATGCCCATTCTCCTTTGTTTTCCTGTTTTTAAGACAGTTTTATTTTCTCAAAACTTCAAATAGTGGAGTAATCCTGTTGTAGCACTGGATGCTTCTTTCCTGCCACTGACAGACTTTATTTTTATCAGTGTTACCTGCCAGACTATTATTATCTTTGGTTCATTTCGGAATTCTTTGTTTTTTTTCTCTATTTTCTCTCTTTTTTTATTGGGTGTTTTATTTTTAGCTGTGTGAAATTTTTAAGTGAAAACGATGGAACTTCAAAGAAGTCTCGAAGGAATCTCCTGATCAAATGCCATTATGATTAAGAACGCATAGAGTGAGTGCGGGAGAGGAAGGTCCTAGGTAGAAATTTAATCCTTATACTTATAGTGTGCTGAGAATTTCAAAAGTGAATTTCATCCAAACCGACAAACCATTTGCGGTGTTGATTTTATTTTTCGTTTACTTTGTTTTTTTTTTTTTTTTCATGGTATCAGCAAGAGTGTAGAAAGCTATTTGGCCTTAAGCTCTTTGATGAAGATTAAGTTCATCTCGAAACGAAAGAAAAAAAAAACCCTTGAAGAAAGGAAAACTATATAATATTGTACATAGTGAGGTTGTGGTGTTTTTAGCTTGGTTAATTATATTCTTGTAACAGGTGACGGTGAGTCAATTTAATGACTTCGAAGGATAAAAGAAGAAGAGGTAGTACTGTTATCTTTTGTTAGGTATAACAAAAATTGATCGTGTGAAATAAATAGATGGTATCGAGCTTAGGGTAAAAATTTCTAAAAGGATGCTAATTTTTTGCTTGTGGGAAATGAATCTATAAATAAGTGAGTGTTTCGCTTTAATCTCTGCACTTATGGCACTAGACAACCTCTATTGAAGATAGGATTGGTAGTTTGCAAGACTTATCCCTTTCTTTCTTTATCTTCTTTGGCTCTGATTTAATTGTGATAATGAAGCAAAATAAAGAACAGTGGGATTTTCCTTTTCTTGATTGCTTTGAAATAGGAAGCCGCAGCCGGTGCTATGGCAGCTACCCCCTCTAAATGAGATAAGTCAAACATTTTAATTCCTCCTCTAGAGAATTACGTACAAATGCTATTTATCAAAAAAAAACAAATCGGTCCACCTGTTTACAGTTGATTCCACTTGCATTTTGATAGTAGAAGGCACGTTAACTATTGTTAAATAATTTATTTATTTGAAAAGAAAATTTGGTTAAATTTTGTTTTCGCATAGATAGTAGGTAAACATACGCCAATTCATACTTACTTGTCTTTTGTTTTGGTGCTATAAAGTGTGGTGTTCCTGGGGCTCAATTATAATACCTCTACAGCTCAGCCGACTCAATCTCTTGACTACCTTTTCAAATTTTGCCCAATTAATCGATTAAGATCTTCTTCTACTTGGTTACGCCATCAAAAATGAAGTCTGATTTGGTATCTCGAACCCTCTGGTATGACGTAGAAGACTTAACGTGCTGGACCGTCGATGTTCATTCGCTCTACATGACTAAGCCATCTTAAACTTTGTAAACGTATTTTTGACTATGCTCATGTCGCTGTGCAGCACGTATAACTCGCCGTTGTATCTTCTTCGCCACACATTACTTTGATGGTTAAACATAAATCGAACGCAGGATTTTTCTTTCGAAAACATCAAGGGATCTTTTATCCGCCACGGTGAGTGTCCATGCATCTGCACCATAGAGTAGGGCTGGCCACGAGACGAGACTATGCGAGACTTGTGTTAGTCTCGTCCCGGTCTCGTTAAAATGAAAATTTTCAGTCTCGTCTCGGTCTCGTATAATTAAGTCTCGTCTCTGTTGCTTAAAAGCCAGCCTCGTCTCGGTCTCATCATGCGAGACCGAGACTTTTCTCGTCTCGTGGCCAGCCCTACATGGAGCAGGACCAGGATGATCCTCATCAATTGCTTCCTTAACCCAAAGAAATAGTACTAAGCAAGAGTTATTCTACATAGGATCTCAGCCTGGATGTTAATTATCAAGCTTACAGCAGTACCCAGATAGACAAAAACATTGACCACCTCAAAATTAGATTTATCTTTTTGACGATGGGGTCCAACTCTTGTTAAAGAGAGCACATACTTCGTCCTTCCTTCGTTTATAACCAGTCCCATTGTGTTTGATGCTGACTCCATGCTAGTCAAGGCACCAGTAACTGTGCACTTTGTCCTTCCTATAACGTCGATGTCGTCAGTGAACCCAAGGTATTGTGTAGATTTCACAATGTCATGCGGCTTTGAATAGGTGGTGAGTACCGATATTATACTCGTTGGTTTCCTTCAGGATCGCTCTTTTTGTAGATTGGGCAGATGGTATTGAGTTTCTAATATTCGTATATACTTTATTCCAACCATATCTTACCGATCAACTACTCAAATGCTCCTGCCCAAATCATCTCAAGCGTATCTGAACAGCTCCGCATCGAGCCCATAAGCGCCAACTGATTTGTTCAATTTTAACCTAGAGATGGCTAGATTTATTTCATTTTGGTCGGATGGGTTGAAATTCTCCAGAGTGATTTGTGAATCATGATGTAGATTGTTTCACTATTTTGTAAAAGTTTCACACATATTTCCTGCTGAAGCATCTTTGCATCTCCTCGACCTAACTTTGCTGCTGTTCTTTTTTCTTATTCCTTAGCAAAGGTTTTTCATCCTGTCTTCGGTCGACATACAGCTGGTGAGACACTCTGGTTTTCTTCTGGAAACACAATCTATACACCTCCGTTTTAGCTTTGTTTGCCTGAGCACATTTGGAGTCGAACCGTTGGCGTTGGTTGGTTTGTCGGAGGTGGTTGTGAGAATCCCAATACCTCTGATGCATCGTTCTTATTGGCTTGTTGAAATCTACCACAGGTCTTCCGGATTCATGTAAGTAGTCGTAGGATTTCTTGCAAGCTCGGTCGGTACGCCGACGCTGGGCATAGGCTATAGCAGTCGATTTTGATTGCAGTCGTTCAATATTAAATTTACTCTGCGTCGGTTTTGATCGCCTTAGGGCTTCGTTGGAAGTTCAGAGCCGTAGTTTGGCACCAACAAGGTAGTGATCCGAGTCAATATTGGTTACTCGGAAGGAAGGGGCATCCATGATAAGGCGTTTTTCTTTTTTAGCTCATAAAAGAGTTCTGAACAGAGTCCGAGCATGCTCTGAACATCCTCTGAACAGAGCGTGTTCTGGTTCTGAGCGCTCAGAATTATTTTTGAAACACACCTGATCACTAAGCTGTCACTTTTTTTCAATTTCACCTATCAAATGCTTGTGTTCAGCATTCAACTCGGTCTGCTCAGTTATTTTATTCTAAGCTCATAGAGCGCACTCTGAACAAGCTCACAGCACGTTCAGAACGAAAAAAGAAACACAAATTTGAAGCTCTGAACGTTCAGAGGTAAAAAAGAAACACAATTTTTCGTTTGACAGTTCAGAGCGCACTCTAAACAAGCTCACAGCACGTTCAGAACGAAAAAAGAAACACAAATTTGAAGCTCTGAACGTTCAGAGGTAAAAAAGAAACACAATTTTTTGTTTGACAGTTCAGGCTCTGCTCTGAACTAAAAAAGAAAAACGCCTATACTAGATGAATGTCTTCCATCAATGGCAATGTCATCTTTTTGGTTGCAAGTTCTAACATCTGGTGGCCGCCAAGTGTCTTTGTGGATGACAAGACGTGGGAAACTCGTGCTGCTCACAACCATGTTTTTCCCGCTGCAAAATCGATGAACCTAAGTCCGTTTTCGGATGAGATGACTGTATTTACTGATTGTATTTCCAAATATGTTTTTTTTGTTTTATTCGAACTCAATTCGAATTTTTGACGGGGTCAGCTTTTTTTTTTTATTATTTTCTTTAATTTTTTTTTGTTTGGTTTTATGAAAATATAAAACATGTCAAATGCTGGACGTAATTAAAAAAAAAAAAATAAAACTTTCTGCAAAAAAAAAAAAAAATGGTATAAGATTAGTAAAAGTTTTAAAGTATTACTGTTGCATTTTTTTAAAGGATGCTGGGCAAATTTGTCGTTATTTTGGTCGTTAAATTTGGTCGTTAGACCAACACTAATGAAATCAGTATCAAATGAGAGGTGATGTTGAGCTTCTATCATAAGTGCAATTATTACGAGCAGGAACAAAGATGCACAGACGGACACGGACGTGACGAAAAGAGACGCATCACGGATGCAGATGGTTTGACGACGAGAAGCACTTTATTTTACAGCATCGTAATGTAAGATTCAATTTTGTTTTCGAACAATACGAAAGCAATACCAACTTGCCCTGAATTCCTGAGTATAAAGCATGTAAAAAAACTGCACTCAAAGTGAAGTTTATGGCTGTGAGAAGAAAATTCCAATATTCAGGACCAGGACGAAGTTTTCGAGTAAAAAATTGTTTTTTTTTTCTTTTATTACAATTCTCAACAAATTTCACAGTAAAACCATTGGTTGTCGACATAAATATAAATTTAATATGAGTTTCTGCTGAAATTACCTTTAACCATCATCACATATGCCATACTACGTATAGAACCAACCGTACGTACCTGAATTTCAGTACACATTCTGGGTGCTGCTTTATAACTCATGATGCAGATGACTATACTTTATGATGTTTACTCGTTAAAATCCTTTTTTTTTTTGTTGGATTTATATTTTTTTTTTAATTTTTCAAGTCAAGGTAGTAAAATATGGTTCTCAAACTCCATCAGGTGCATATTATAGCACACACAACAACGTAAAGGATATGAAAAATGGAGTAAGTTTCCTATTTTGACGAAGTGCATAAGAGCAAACAAGAGAAAACGTAAAAATTGTTTAATATGCAGTTGTATGGCTTTTGGGGGTTTTTGTAAGTGTGTGTATGTATGTTGTATGTACCTATATAGGTATAAGGGTATGTGATGCAGATGGTTGTTTCCGGTGCAGATGCCTTACGGATGATGTGAATTGATTGAAGCAGCACCATAACTTTAAGTCATCAATTTCAATTTGGTAACTTTTGAACTCGTTAGGATTATATCGATATCCATTTCTACACTATACAGTAAGGCAGTTGATGACTTTAGTTTAAATGTTTACCTATAATTAAATTTTGGATTGAGAAAAAGTTGAATATTTAATTATAACTTTAACTCCAAAATCTAAGTTAAATTTAAGTATGTATGTATATTAGGGTCGTCCTTATAAAGGTCACTGTCTTAGTTTGAATGACGCACCCCCCTAATTTGTTCTAAATAATTTAAAAATAAATTCATGTAAAATTTTAGCTCATTTTATTAGCGTTAACCCGACCCCTAAGGTGCCTGAAGTTTTATATGGGAAATCCCATGTATTTTTGTACTTTAAAAAATCATAACTTTAGTAATAATTGATAAAGAAATTTGAATTTTTTCACACATGTAGTAACTTTTGTCATGTTTAAAAAAATGTATTAAAAAAATTACAACATTTATAAAAATTAAAATTAAATAAAAAGAATGTTTTTGGTCTCGCATGACGAGACCGAGAAGAGACGAGACAAGTCTGGCTTTTAAGCAACCGAGACGAGACTGTATATTTGGACCAAAATGTACAGAGAGTCTCATATTCAAACTATCATGGAAAATATTTCGGTCTAATAATCAACAAGTTGGCCGGAAATCGTATTTTTCGGAGACGAGACCGAGACGAGACTTAATTATACGAGACCGACACGAGAACGAGACGAGACTGAAAATTTTCGATTTTAACGAGACCCAGACGAGACTTACAAAAGTCTCGCAGAGTCTCGTATCGTGGCCAGCCCTACTTCAGACGTCTTGGGGGCCGGGTTAACGTTAATATAATGAGCTAATATTTTACTGGAATTTTTTTTTTTTAATTATTTAGAACAAATTAGGGGGTGCGTCATTCAAAATAAGACAATGACCTTTATAAAGACCAACCTTATGTATATTTGTATGTAAGTATGTATTGGTTTCGTGTCAAAGCAAAGTTTAGAGGTTTTAAGCAAAACTAACATTACGATAGCGCAGGAATCGAAATGATGTCCGTCGGTCTGTTTATTGTATTTGTATACATCAATCTAGAGGCTTAGCGAATAAACGGTTTTTCTTCAAATTCGGTGTGAAACATTTCTTTGTTATTCCTTGGAGCCGATATTCAAGTTTTCTGCTGTAGTTCATCAAAAAAATCTACTTCATCGGTTGTATCGAGTTTTCCTGAAAACTTGATTCCTGAGGCTTCAGCCTCAACTAACAAGCCCCTCTAGCCAGCTCTGTCTCTAGCTAGCCGCTTAAAGTTGCGCACACCGAGTTGGTTCATGTCGGTTTCCACTTGTGCGCGCCACCTGTTATGGGTTCTTCCTCTGCTGCGTACACCATCGGGGTTGGATTCGAAGACTCGTCGGGCAGGTGTGTTGCTGTCCATACGGTCCACGTGTCAGCCGTTGTATTTTCGGTTTTGTGACCAGGTCAACGTCGCTGTATAGCCCGTATAGCTCATCGTTGAATCCTTTCCTCCGCACTCCTTCGATACACACCGGACCGAAAATCATACAGATTTTCGTCCGATTTTTTCAGTGTCCAGTCCATATGCTTCTGCCCCATAGAGCAGGACCGGGATGATTAGGGTCCTGTATAAAGTCTCCTTGGTTCTCTGACAGAGGGCCTTCCTTACTATACTTAAATGCCTTCTTAGCCCGAAAAAACAGCGGTTGGCAGGAGTAATTCTTCGTTTGAACTCTGCACTGATGTCATTTTGCGAGGTAATAGTGGAGCCCAGGTACACAAAGTCCTTGACAATTTCTAAGCTATATCTATTCATCGTGATATTTTGCCAGAGTCGACGATATTGAGATTCCTTTCTCGATGACAGCATATACTTCGTCTTGTCCTCATTTACCGCCAATCCCATTTCAGCCGCCTCGGATTCAATGCTTGCAAATGCGCCTGTCACAGCTCGCTTTGTTCCGCCGACAATTTCCATGTCATCTGCATACGCAAGCAATTGAACGGACTTTTTATGAATTGTACCGCTGGTGTTGACGTGTGCGTTGCGTTCAATTGCTTCAAGAACGATGTTAAATAGGTTGCATGATAACTCGTCGCCCTGGCTTAAACCACACGGATAGGGGCCGATCAGATCGTTGACAAAAGGTTTTAAGCGGTCACACAGGTAAGCCGACAAGATTTTATAAGCGAAGTTTAGGAGACTAATTCCTCTGTAGTTGGTGCATTTCAGAGCATTTCCCTTTTTATTGATGGGGCACACTTTACCGAGGTTCCATTTATTGGGCGTACTTTTATCCGACCAAATTTTGCAGATGAGCTTGGTATGCTCCTAAAAAATTCATCTCCCGCTGATTTAAATAGTTCGGTTGGTAAGCCATCCGCAACAGCAGCCTTGTACGACTTAAGTTTGGATATCGCCAGCCGCACTTCGGTTAAGTAGGGTGCACGGAACTGTTGGCCATTGTCGTACAAGTTGAATGAAGTGTTCTGCCTACTAGCGGAATTTTGACTGTCTTCTCCGTAAAGCAGTCTAGAGAAATGTTCTTTCCAGATCCTCAGCATTAACTGTGTATCTACAACCATATTCCCACTTTCATCTCGGCAGGCTTCCGTTCTAGCTTTGTATCCTTGGGTGGATCGTTTCACCCTCTGATAACATTTTCCAATATCTCCCTTGCCGCTACAACCCTCAATAGACTCGACCACCCGTTTCCGTAGTGATCCTAGTCAATGTTGGCCCCTCGGAACGTTCGGACATCCAAGATACTGGAAGCATGTCTCGCGTCCGTCGCAACGTGGTCGATTCGGTTGACAGTTCGTTGGTCACGCGACCGCCAGGTCCCCTTGTGTATTTTGAGGTGTGTGAAACAGGAAAGCATCCTAACACCTTAACATTTCTACAAAACTCTCTTTATAAGCTAACAAATTGAGGATGTAGCGGCGTTTGGGCTTGTTGTAAATCTCCACAACACTGATATTGTTATTTTCTACGGGAAATATGAAATTCAACACTTTTATCCTCTTTCTATCAAAGGTAATCATTTAGTTAAATAGACTTGCGCATTTGCATACGTGAAGCACTTGGCTTTACTCCCTCCTCTGAACTGTACATGTACAGGTACACTCTTCTTCATCTCACACACCTCGATATATTTAGTAAGTAAACGGCGGCGTGCACGCTTCCGTTTTTATCTTAAAGCCTCTTGACAGTAAATCATTATTTTGATAAATGCCACTCAGATATTTTATACACCTTCAGATAATTTCCAAGTAGGTATCATTGACTACACCATCTCTCAGTTCCATTTCGACAAAAACTTTCAAGTCCTTCTAGATCCACATGGGATAACGTTATATACTTGGAAGATAAATCCATTCCTTTTTCACGGATGGTCCAAAAAATGGTGTTGGGGTTGGTAGAGGCGTGTACTCAGATAGACTAAATTTAAGCCTATCGTTTCGTCTTCATTAACATTATAGCGTGTTCCAGGCGGAAGTATTGGCGATATAGAAAGTTGTACATTTGCTTTAAGCAAACGTGACATCGACCTATTATATCTGCATATTCTCAGCTTGCTGCTATAAAATCTCTGGACTATGACTATAAAAAACTCTAAAACAGCCCTTAACTATTTATCATCTCTTATAAAGATGGTGCAGCAGTTCAATTTTCCCTTTTGTTAAGTCTCTGACCATAGGGACTTTCCAGGAAATTTTAAAACTAACGAACTCGCCGTAAGTAATGCAACACTTCTTATTTTACAAGACAGGGTATATATTAGTATAGGTACATATCGCTACATGTAAACTCATGCCTGAAGCAAGACGCTATTGAGGTACAAAACCTTAGGCGGAACATTAAGCTGGCCTTAAACCTTTTGGTGTTATCATCAGTGTACGTTGTTCGTCGTTGTTCGTACGTGGAACAACGAAAATGTAACAACGTACACCGAATGAAGAACGAAAGTCTAAAGCCAGCTTTAAACCCCACCACTTGTCTAGCGACCAACAAAATCTGGCTAGTGCAGATCAGGATCTGAAGTGCTCTCAATGTTGGATATCTATAAACAGATTGCTCATCACTTCATCAGCTGCCAAATTGGTGTCATTACTGAATACTGTCCCAGGCGCGAACGCAGGGGGGAGTGGTTTGGGGGTTCAAACCCCCACCGAAGTGTATGAATTTAACTTCCTCGCCATAGAATTTCACTCTTATTTTTGAGTTTTCAGTTTGTCTTTTTTTTAATTTCTATAAAAAAAAATAATACCCCGGATTCCACCAATAAAAATGATTACTCAGAATTAAATTTTATCGCAGTGGTAACTCTGATTAAGCATGACATCCAATTTCGGTTCTAGAACATAACCCATCAAACACAAGCCTGACACAAGCATAACAATTGTGTGAACTACTCTGTCAGATGCATGCGCGAGAAGCATTTATTTCGATGAATTTGCCTCAGCGAAGTGATGTCAGCCTTATTTGTGAAGCCTTATAAGACCTGTGAAGAGGTGGTTATGCAAACATAATTTTAATCATCCTCTCAGGCGCATGCGCGGGAAGTAATAATTCCGATTATTTGGTCCTAGCGAAGTGTTGCACACTCAACATGAAAGCATTAAAAGCTGGTACTTCACATGGAAAGTAGTATTGATGTGAAAATAAGGTACTGCTGACTGAATTATTCACAAACGAGGTGACCATAGTATAGTTTCTGTTTCATCGTTAAAAAATATTGTCACGTTAAGAAATTCGAATGTTTTCAAAAATTATCAAAAATTATGAAGCTTTCATTTCTCAGTAGTTTTTTAATTACATTTTAAACTTTTTTTAATATCTATACTACATAGCTGCTTTCATAGTTAAAAAACTTAATGTTGGTCGTTATTGTTTATGTTTTTATTTTGGCAAATTAGTGTTTTTAAAAAAGATACAAATTAAAATTGTCAGTAAATATGGTTTCTGTACAAAATGAAAAGTACATATTTTATGGAGCATAAAAGAGTTTTTATCTCAAATCAAAGCCTTTCGTTCTTAAAAGCAATCGATTGCAATGAAAAAGGAACTACATATATTTTAATTGTTGTCTCACAAAATGTATGTTTGTGTGGCTACTTCCATGTTTTCTCTGATGAGTAATCATGGAAACATTAAAAATTAAAAAAAAAAAATAACATTAAGTATAAAAACTCCCTTGTAAGCAACAGACGAATAGTCACCTGTATTTTTTAAATTAGTTCAATTCATCAGGAAGTCCCAAGGAAGTTTTTGGGAAGCTAATTTCGGTTTCAAGTGGTTCCAATTTGGCACTCATTTTTCATATGCCAGGCTAGCTCAATACCTAAGGTGCCCGACTCTCAACCCAACGATTCTCGGTTCAAATCCCGCAAAATCCATCAAGTAAGTAATGGGTTTTTTTCAAATAAAAATAATTATTATGCATTAAGTTCCAGAAGAAAATCATTACTTGCATGAAAATAAAGGAGAAAATGTAAAAATAAAAATAAAGAATTTATTTTTATTTTATTTTGCATTGTGCTTCGAAAAGGCTTCTCCTCGGCCTCGACAAGCCTTTTATAAGGGTTTTTAGATGTCCCTATCGAAACACTTGAACAAAACTACACTACTACATTTGCAATGTTTGAGTGTAGTTTTGTTCTACAAGGCCTTAGCTAAATAAATTGAGTACTTCCAATAAACCTGTAATTGTTAGGTTAAAAGCCTTTCGAGCTTCTCAAAATGGGCCAAATGTGTTTCTCTAAGGCCTTATAGAGTCAAATTTGCTGATTAGGAAATAACTTCGATAGACCCTTACAGAAGTTAAATTGTTAGTTGGGGCGTCTATGGAACAGGGCAGGGCCACGTGCTTGGGCATAGAAGATGAGGATTCGATTCTTCCTCTTCCTCGTCAATACAGATTCTGCAGAAATTGTTTGCAAATATTCCAAGCCTCGTAAGTGCTTGTCTATAACACAGTGTGCGGTTATGATATCAATTATGGAACTTATGTCCAATCTGTATAAAGATATGAAACACTTAGGCCCAGTTTTTCAGTGCGAGATCATCTTAGTTTCCGAGTAAAATTGGAGCTAACCCTTTGCATTTGGTAAGTTAAACTTTAAATTCGTCACTGAGAAGCCGGGTCGTATATCGCGCTTAAGATCCAGCACTAGCCAGATCTGTTTGGTCGCCACGCAAGTGGTCATGTTGTTCCGCTCCTTAAAGCATCTTGCTGCAACCCCTCGGTTAACTCACAACTGAAAAACTGGGCCTTAAGTCGTCAGCAGTATATGATGGTTCTGCAGTTCTTGGTCATGTTAAGCAGATTTGTAGCTGTGTTTCGGGGTCAAAAACGAGATTGTCAAGTGCATTTTCAACTTTGCATGCAGTTTTTCGATATTTATATATGTTTACCTAACCTATGTTTTTGGTATCGTTCAATTGGAAAATTCCAGTAAAAAAATCTCATTTTCCTTTCCGAAAATGATAAGGCTACAAATGTTTTTATCGAAGTTATTAATTGCAGAAGGCCAAAAGAAAAGTGCTCGCAAAAGCTCAAAAAGAATGCCTCTTGGCCGTCTTTAAATGAGCTTTGTTTCCCCATATATTCTACTTTCATTGCTCTAATTGTCTTTCATGTGTGTTGAAATAATCCTCTAACAAAAAACAAAAAAACAAAAGCCATTAAATCAGACAATCTTCTACAAGATAAAGATGTGCGAAGCCAGAAGGCTCTAAGAATCATGCTTAACTGTTTAATTATCGTATAAGAAGATATATGTTTTGTCAATTATGTGATTGAAGTGTTTTCTGTCAAAGAATGAATGTAACTGACATCGCTCTGCAGAAGCAAAGTAAATTATCTCCCTCAGAGACATACTTAAGTCCCCAGCTGCTTACATACGTTGTTAGGTATTTTATATGTTTTCCCTACTTTGGACTGAAAGTTGTTCTTGTTGTTGATGTTTATGACTCAAACCAAATAATGACCACAGCACAGCAGTTCAGATTTCAGGACAAGTAGAGTAGTGTTCGTACGTAAAGTGTAGGTGTAGGAGTACCTACACTTACTTCTCTCTTATTGAGAAAATTGTGTAAATCTTTGTCAGTTTTAATGCTCAAGTGCATAAGTACCTTGCTATTCCTAATGGAATGCAAGATGATGCCAGAAGCTTTATATAAATTGAATCCATCAGGACCATCTGTGTTTTAACGGTGAGTGCGGATTGAAAGAAGATGCCATTTGCCAAAGGATATTTTTTCTTTGTATATTAAACTTCTATAAGAGATTCTTGTTTGGAATAGCTTAAGTATTATTTTATTGGGATGATGGGATTTCAATATCCATTGAGTGCGATTGACAGCAACTATTCATATGCGATTTTGTGTAGAAACTTATATTTGAAATGTTCAGCGCATAAAAGGAATGCAAGTTAAATAAATTAGTTTTCAAATAGTTTTGTACAATAGGTACATATACATAGATATAACAATTTTTTATTATCTCTCAAAAAAATGGAACGCGTGATACACAAAATTCTTTGACGAGTGCCAGACAATGTATTGCTTTTAATTTTTGTTTAAGTTTTTAAGACCCAGTTTTTCAGTCACGAGATTAAAGTTAAACTAGAGATAACTCACCGAATTCGAAGGGTTAATTGGAGTTTTACACGGAAACATGGATAGTTAAGCACTGAAAAACTGGGCCTAAGGCTACTTGACGGTGTGCGATTGCCTATGCAAATAAAGCAATTGCCACGTAAAAACTTACCGCGACAAGAACTATTCTTTTCACCCTCCAAATTCTTGTTCCCGCCTATCTTTCTTCTTCTTTTCATACAGGGCAGCCATGGTCCATCATCAGCTTGAAGAAAGAAAATCCGATGCAATCGTGACCTTTAATTTGATGAACCACTCAAAAGCTCATAATCTATAGATACCAATCAACATCAGTAGCAGGCCCATCAGTAGGGCTGGCCAACGAGACTCTGCGAGACTCTTGTAAGTCTCGTCTCGGTCTCGTTAAATCCAAAATTTGCAGTCGTGTCTCGGTCTCATATAATTAAGTCTCGTCTCGGTCTCGATTCCGAAAAATACGATTTCCGGACAACCTGTTGATTTTGGAACGGAATATTTTTGATTATAGTTTGAATACGTGCAAAAGAAAATTAATATTTAACTGAAATTGGATTTTTTTTTTGTTTAATTAGACTCTCTGTAAATTTCGGTCCAAATATACAGTCTCGTCTCGGTTGTTTAGAAGGTAGTCTCGTCTCTTTCCGGTCTCGTCATTCGAGACCGAGATCAAGACGAGGCCTGGTGGTGCGATGATCTACCCAGTGGGGGTTAAGGAAGGGATCACGCCCTTAACCTTACTTAACCTACTCTTCTCAACTTGGTGACTTTGTGCCGACAGACACTTCTTCACCATCTTGAAAGCTGGACTGACTAAAGTATGTAGTCACATACACGAACCACTGATCTATCAAACTCGCCCACCAGACGTTGCATGAAGCCACGGCTCCTACGGTCCTGGTGGACGAATGATCTACACGCTGAGGGTAAAAGGACAATGGTGCGTCAGCCCCGTTGTTGTGCCGACGGACACTAATTCAGTCACCTGTAGACTAATCTGACCGATCTGGCAGTCGTTTGCACCATACACTGCAGTCGTTTGCACCATACACTGATCTATCAAATTTATCCACCAGACGTTGAATGGAGCCACTGCTCCTACGGGTCGGGTGGAGGGATGATCTATCCAGTGGGTGTAAGGGAAAGGAACACGTCCTTTAAAAATAACATCAACCCGGTGTTTATGTAGCGCCAGAAGCTCATTCAAAACACCCTCCGACTTTTCAGGCTATAGCTTGTTGGAACACCCTTTACGGGCTAAGTCATATGATTATAATAGGTTTCTTTTTATGGGGATCAAATCCTTAGGGTACCACAATGGATCTACACTGATCTAAGTGTGAAGGTAACAAGATCAACTATCAGCCCACTAACCTAAACTAACCTGACCTTACATCAGCAGACGGATGATCTGTTTGGAAACAAATCCGAAAATAAAGTGCGGGTGGCAGTTGATCACCGATCGCCACAAGTAACTCATTTTGAGAATGGCCGAGGGGCCATTAATCTTAATCTTAACAGGAATCTTAATCTTTAACGGAAGCCCAACGGAAGTAATTGGTTAGTGGATATTTCACTGCGACGAATTCCTCTTTATTTTTTTTTTTTTGTTTGGTTTTGAGGGGAATAATGCGTTTTGTAAGTCGAAATGGAATTCTGGAGTTTTTGATATTTTGTTATTAGTCAAGCTTTTTCTAAAGAAAAATGGGAGTAAATGGCTAAATGCGTTCATTGAGTTCGCTCTGCAAGTTGCAACCAGCGCAGCGGTCGGCGAATTCCATGATGACGAAGCATAGCCAGGGAGATGTATATGTGCGATTGTGCAAGTAAGCAGGCACGCTGGATTTTGACAACAGTAGCTTAGAATGTTACAAATGACGTTACCAAAATTCGCAGATTCCAACTGGCCGAAAGCTTGGAGAAGTAAGTACAATAAGAGGTTCAAATAGACAGAAAACAAATCTGGACGACGACTCCTTGTCTGAGAAGAACGTATACGTGATAGTTGATAATCGATTGAGAATTTGACAAGCTAGAGAATAAAGTGGAAAAATCGAAAGAAATAAGTTTATAATTGAAAGTGGAAATAATTGTGAAAAGAAAAGGATTTTTTTAAAAATCTTTGGGAGAAAAACAAAAATAAGGAGGAAGGGAAAACCGTTTAAACCAAAAAGGTATGTATATACCCCCATATTAATAAACGAAGCTATCTTTAACTCGTGGATTAGGAGTAAGATTTCTGCCACTTACGACCACCAAGGAAGGTATTTTTATTTGTCCTAGTTAATCCTTCACTAAACTACCTTCCTTGGTGGTTTAGCTAGCTCTTAAGTGGAAGAAAGCCGCTAGCTTCGTTCATTTATATGGGGGTAGAGTGTTAGTGCTCCTTGTTTCTTTTTACTTGCGACATAACCTAGGTCCTATAGAGCAAGTTTAGGATTTGTGCAAAAAATCGAACTCGCGATAATAATTTTCCCTTACATTACGATGATGAGAACGCGAAAAAACTGGGTCTCACAATTCTGTTTGTCAGTTAGTCTATCCGTCTGTCTTTCTGTACCTCGACCTGCATCCTTAGCAACTGAAGCGATTTTCTTTTAATTCTGGACTTAAGGTTCTTAAGTGATTCCCTAGAGGGGAAATTGAAATTTTGTTTTATGTCAAAAAATAACGGTACCTGCCATACAACTATTATGATAATAGTATTTTATCTCAAAAACGGCTCTAACGATTTTGATAAAAAAAATTAAGAATTACTTTTAAAGGTATGGTAAATATTTTGATAACAAAAATTTACCAATAACCGTTATTTTCGGTAGCTGTCATAGAACCAATTATTTGGTTTTAAAATTTCTCGTTAACAGCTACACCGATTTCAACTATATTTTTTTATACAAGAGGACCTTCACAATTTTAACAATTTTACATATACAAATTTTGTAAGAAATAATTTTTGAATTTTTAAGAAAATATTGAATTTTTTTGTTGGAAAAATCAATCACTTGAAAACGGTTCAATACATTTTTTTTTAAATTTTCAATGTTGTATTTTATTAAATACTTAAAAGTGGCATATCAAATTTTATTTTTAAAAATGTTCAAGAATTTTTATATATACAAAATTAATTTTTAAGAAAATGTTTTTTTATAGATTCATATTTATTATATGTATAAATCACTTTTTTTTAGCTTTAGATATTTAAGCTATTAAAATAAATAAATTTAGAGTAATTTATAGTAATTATATATTTCAACTTGTTTTTTAAAACTTTTTTTAATGATATAATTTTATGGAACCGATACGTACAGTGTCGGACAAAACAAAGGCACGCAGTTTCACTCGGTTACATTTTGCTTAAGTAAATTTCTAAACTTGAAAATATTTAAATGAATGGTCATGCTGCCACACGCAGAAATAGAAATGCCCTTCAAATGGACATTCCAATATGACATCGATCCAAAACATACCGCTAAATTAGTGCAAAATTGGTTTTTGGAAAGAAAAAACAACGTTTTGAAGTGGCCGGCACAGTGCTTTCATTTGTCCGACACTGTACATTGTAAATTTGAAGTGACGTTAAAGTTGTTAGCTACGAGAGCGCGATCCTGTCGGCCCCATATTTCTTACTCGTCTTACTATCATTTGATTCATTTTAAAATAATTAAATTCGTTTGGCTTTCGTTCCGGTAATTTTCACAAAAATGCGAATTCTTCTTTTGTTGTTTAGGGACAGAGTGATTAACTTCAATTTTATTCTTCTCTTTTTATATGATATCTTTTGTGACAAAATACCGAAAAGATTTTGGGTTTTAATCCTTCCTAAAAGGTTTCCCAAGCAAATTTTCATTAAAATTTAAATTATATATATTTGTAATTTTCTTCATCAAAAAGAAATTGCTGGCGTCCTTTCATGTTTCAGAATAAAAATCCCCTGTCGCAGTATTAAAGAAAAATAATTATTCTTATATCTTATCATCACTTGAATCCACTTTTTATATTCGATAAAAAAGGTATTTATTGAACCCGATTGCTGATTCTAGTTATGGTGTAAGCATTCTAAGCACGCTTGCCACGTTGGTCATTTGTGACCAAATTTGGTCATTTTTGTACGCTTGGTTACTTGGTCATTTTGTTCTCCGTTTGGCTTTTTTTTAAGAAGAAGAAATATAAAAAAAATGGACTTTTAATTTTCATATTCTCAAAATGAAGCGCAATTTTTTTTTCATGGCCTAATGTAAACGATGCATGTGTTAAATTGAACGCACTGCACTTCATTTATTGACAGATGGAAAGTTTGAAATATGTTTGTGTTTAAACGTTTAAGCATCTCTATCTATTTCACTTGTTGGTTTTGTTAGTTCTTGTTTTAAACAAAACATACAATATGGATAGCTTATTAATAAGATATATTAAAACATTTTTCTTGTAAAATTAAAACATTACTAAAGGTTTGTTATTGTCGTTACCACACATTTCAGCTGCTGCTGAAAAAAGTTTTATGATTAAAGTTCAATTAAAACTAAGTTAAGAAACAAACTAAACTTTGACACCATAAATAATATTATGTTGTCCAAAGAGATTCACGATGAAAAACGTGTAAGCCATAGCGTTTGGTGTGCAGAAACCTTTTATTTAAATAAGTAGATATTATGTGTGTACATTTTAGTAGATTTAATTTAACTATCAATTTCGTTTTTATTAATTTAAAAAATATTGTGAATTTCATATAAAATGCTGTGAAAAAATGTGATTTATTGAATAAACCTTACCTTTACACATTGCCCTTAAAGTAATTTTGTGAATTATGTTGTAACTTTTTGTTTTTTTATTTTTGTTAATTTCTAATTAATTATTTATGATAATCAATGAAAAAAATATGGCTAACTTTAATTTTCTGTGTGCTATGAAGTTTTCAGATTTTAACTATTTTGGTCACTTTTTACTCGTTTTGGTCCTTTTTATTTTCAATTTTGGTCACAAATTTTATTTCCAAGTGGCAACCGTGATTCTAAGTAATACCTTGTGTTGTACTTCGAAACGTTCGACCTTCAACATAACTTTTCGTTTTCTTTTTGCTTGACATTCGTATAACAAGCAAAAGAACAAGTGTTTGGTTTGCTCGTATTAATAATTCGTTTAATTGAAGAAATATTGTTTCGGTTCATGGCGCATAAGTGCAACATTATGTTCGTGTTGGAAGCTGAGATAAAATACCTACCGCGCAGTTTTGTAGGTATATTGTATATTGAGAGCTTAAGGAATGAGCAGGACAGAACCTAATGCATTCCCTTGAGAAATGCCAGTTTTATTTCTCTAAACCAAGAATATAGTTAAATAAGTCTATTATCTAGATTGTCTATTATCTAGATTGTAATATAAGCCACGTGAATCAGTTATTCTTTGCTGTATATGGAGCCATCATAAGTGGAGATCCTGTGCCTAACAACGAGCACTTGATGTATAAGCGAATGTTCTGGAAGGAAATGGATACCGCATTAGCGCGAAAAAGACCGAATACCTATGCTGTCTATTTTCTGATCCACACAGGCCTATCCCGGACATCTATTTGAATGGAACGGTGCTTCCCAAGTGCAAAAAGTTTATATATCTTGGATCAATAATCAACAGCGAAGGACCTTGTGATGACGACATCAAACATCGCGTAAGCGTAGGGTGGATGAATTGGCGGGAATACTCTGCCATCTTCTGTGATCGAAAAATGCCCCCTAAGCTGAAAGGAAAGCTCTACACGGTAGTTGTCCGTCCAGGGCTTACATATACGGATCACAATAATAATAAATTTTAACTGTAAGACCTCAGCTCTTTTAAATGCAATGCACGGCACTGTTAAAAGGAATAGAAGGAAAGGAAAGATTTTTCTTGGCACAGTGGATTGAGAATTAGATCCTAATTATCTCAAGAAATATGAGAGTAAATTGATGGCAGCTGAAATGAAGATGCTTCGCATGTCAGCAGGAGTGACAAAGCGTAATCGAATAAGAAGCAAGTGAATCTGAGGAAGCCCTACACGTCCAAAATACCATCTTGGACAAAATACAGCATGACCAACTTAGCTGGTACTGGCATGTACAAAGAAGTAGCCATGAGAACCCACTTTAAAAGGCAATAGCACAAGACGTTCCAACACTATCGCGGAAGAAAGGCAGGTGCAAAAACTGCTGGATAAATCAAATGCAACGACACCTGCATTTACTTGGCCTCGGACATGGAACAATCCAAAACTGGGAGGCCTGTCAACGTTTTCTGGAGGTCAACCCGACTTGCGGGGTCCATAAGTTGAAGCAGATGAGTGGGAGTGTTGTGGTCCCCTCGAGATCATGACAATCGCCAGTAAAATAAAGAAGAAAAAGATTATAAACAACTGCTTTGTATAAAACTAAACAACTAACTTTTTTCATAAAAAAACCACTAAATTAAAAAAAAAATAACAACAAATTATTATTTTGAACGCACCGCACAGTATGAGCAAAGCTTACAAAAAAAAATATTTATAAGATGATGTAAAATAGGTGTCCTTAGTTTCTATGCAAATCTAAAAGGCTGGTTCAGACCAAGTAGTGGCAAGAGACGGCTTTGGGAATACTTGTTTTTTGGTAGAATTGGTTTCAGTTAAATTATTGTCATACATTTAAAACTCTTGGTTCCTGTCCCATCTTGAAGGAAATAAGGCGATATCATTATGGAGTCAATCTTATGAATATAGAAGAAGTTAAACGTATACTGAACAACAGTGAAAATTGGGGAAAACTTGCTTCTTATTGCCACTCAACGCTCAATTATAGAACAAGAATAATCAATGAAAATTTTTAAAATACAAAATGTCAAATCCACACATTTCTTTTTATATGTATATTTGTAAAAATTACGAGTACCTACTCTTTTTATTAGATTTCTTATTTAAAATTTGATAAAAAAAAATGTTAAAATTGTTTTCATTTCTCGGCAGACGGCATAGCCATGCTTAAATGTACTTATTTTAAACAATTGCAATTGTAAATTTTATAAAAGATGAAATAAAGTACCAAATAATAAAAAAAATAAAAATAAAATTCTTGGTATACTAAAACGAAAACCCATTGTGCTGTTCCAATGTAAAACTTCGGACTAATAGGAATATTTTCAAGACATGCATTTTATTTTATTTGTATCATTTAAATATTTTCTGTAGAAAATTTACGTCGTTCTTTAACATCAAAATGAAACAAATATTCAACTCTTAAGTATTATACGTAACAATTAAGTACCTAATCTAAATCAATTTAAGATAAATAATGCCTGCCTACATAATAATTTAAGCCCAAGGAATTCCAAGGACCTGGGGATGTATATTGTCGTTTAACAGCAAATTTTAGTGGTTTGTTTAATGCGTTTTGAGAAATTATATAGTGGTTTATTTCAGTGGTGGCTATTGGCAAAATAAACAGTTAATTACACCAAGGAATGCACTTAATTAACCGGTCATATATGTTTATGTATAATATGTATATGTATATAACTTCATCCTTTTAACATTATTATGTTTTTTAATTTGATGTATGTAGGTAAGGTATGTTTTTTTGTTTAATTATGGAGTTATTTCTATTCTTTTTTTGTGAAAATAACTTTTTCAATTAAAAGAAAAAAAAATACCGAGTGACATTACATTAATGTAAGGCACAAATTAATATGAGAGTGGTGTGACGTGAAAGAGATTATTGATTGTTTTATTAATTACTTGCTTTAAAGAAAGTCAAATGATTTATTACATAAAAAAAAAACTTCATTTTCGTAGAAAGGTATTTTTTCAAGAACAAATTAGTAGCAAATTTTGTATAACAAATGAGAATGAGGGCTTCTATTGGCGTATATTTTGTGATATCGAAATCATAAGCCTGGCAAGTTTTTTTTCAGCTTCTCGCGGGGTTGTAGGGTTGAAAACATATATATCTTCTCAATTTCACTTTAATTAATTAAACAAAAAAAAAAAAAAAAACGTCTGTCCCTAAGTCCAAACTTGATTGTCCGACTAATAGAACTCAAGATATTATAGCTTTTTATTATATCAACGATATTTGTTTTTATAATTGGTAGTCAACTCTCAAGAATTGAATATGAAGGCTTAAATTAATTGGTTCAATATTTAATCACTGAACAAAACGTGGTTTGTTTGTGGTCTAATTTTAAAATGTTTATTGGATGTTCTTTATGGACCGCAAGTTTTCGATAAATTAATAAAAACACAAACAATTTTTGTCAAATAATTTTATGTATTTACTAAAAATTTTTGTATCTTATGCGTTTCGAGCTCATAATTGTGTGCTCATCTTCAGCGAGTGTTTAGTAGACACTTAATTTGAATAATCAAAAGAAAGCAAAAACGGCAAGAATTTTACAATTACAAAAGAAAATTAAGAGAACATTTGATTAAGTTTGCAGTAAAAACAAGAGTATAAACAAGAGAGAATTTACAAAAATTAAAAGAAAGCATAGTTATATTTGTATTTATAAATAGAGTTTACATATATATATTTAACGTTTTACTAAACGAAAAAGTGGTGAATCGATATTCTCTTTTTCTAAATTCATAAGATTTTTTGTTGTTGCAATATATAGGAAATCTAAACGCGCTTCTTGTAGTAGCCCGTAGCGTAATGGTTAGTGCGTTCGACTGTCACGCTGGAGGTCTGGGATCGCTTCCCAGCCTCGTCCACCTAAAAACTAAAAAGTTTTTTTCAGGGCGAGGAATTGACAAATCCTCCAGGAGTATCACTTGTCACGAATAAGAGCTTCTCGTCTAGCCGTTGTATTGTATTGTAGGTCCCTTCCATTCCTTACGAAAGGCGCACACAGGAATGGTTGTGAGTTGTTAGTCACTAGGCCCTGGTTCTTCATGAGCCGTTGTGCCACCCGATTTATTTATTTATAGTTAAACGCGCTTCTTGGAGGATCTTCTGTGGTAGAGTAGAAGAAATCTCCGAAGTATCAAGACTTAGGAAAATCCTCTCAACTAGTCCAGTAATGCCCAGCTGTTTGAAAAACGCTGACGTTTCGTGGACAAACACTTGCGAAGAATCGCTCAACCTGCTTTTAGATACCCATTTCCCAGGTAGCTAGCTCCCAAACTGTAAACAGTACTGATCACATTAGATCTAATGATAACTTTACTTTTCCACAAGGTTTGCAATTTTAGGGAAAAATTGCAATGGGCTATCAACAGCTTTAAACCTTACAAGTCTCCAGGGCCAGACGGCATAATACCAGCTGAACTTCAAATGAGCTCATGTAAAATGCTGCCTATTTTAGAAATAATCTTCAATGGCTGTTTGAGATTGGCTCATATTCCTAGTTCATGGAGAGAAGTTAAAGTTGTCTTTATACCCAAAGCAGGAAAATGTTCCCATGTTAATCCGAAAGATTTCAGACCTATTAGTCTATCATCATTCCCTCTAAAAACTTTTGAACGATTGATTGATATCCATTTACGTGCTAGTAATGATACGAGACTCTTGTCTCAGGCTCAATACGCGTACTGCGGAGGGAAATCGGTGGACACGGCACTACATATAACTTTTAAGGTTTTCACAGTTGTTTATAGACATAATTAATTGATTTTCGGATTAGCCGCGTTATTTAAAATAAGAGTGCGATTTTGTACTCACCCCGAACGTTTCGCATCAAATTACATTGAGCGTGGTTTCCCGGTGACCACGCTCAATGTAATTTGATGCGAAACGTTCGGGGTGAGTACAAAATCGCACTCTCATTTTAAATAACGCGGCTAATCCGAAAATTAATTAATTATGGCACTACATACCTTGATACGCACCACCGAATATTCCCTCCACCATAAAAAAACATACAATGGTTGCGTCGCAAGGCGGTGTTCTGTCTCCCCTTCTCTGGAACTTGGTAGTAAATGATCTGCTCACAAGCCTGGAAGCGGAGAGCTACAGAGTGATTGCCTATGCGGACGATGTTGCTATCGCCGTATCAGGTAAGCATCCTACTGTCTTAATAGATATCTTACAGAATGCCTTAAACAAGCTAATAAACTGGACAGAACGGTGTGGACTAGGTTGAACCACCACAAAACTGAACTTGTCCTCTTCTTCAGGAAATATAAAATTCCACACATAGATCCTCCCACCATTAAAGGAATTCCACTAACATTCTCCGACAAAGCTAAATATCTGGGTCTTATTTTAGATAAGAAGTTAAGTTGGAAACCTAATATAGAAGAAAGAGTCAAGAAGGCCACAGCAGCACTCTGCTCTTGCAAAAAAGCCATTGGAAGTAAATGGGGACTCCAACCCCATATTACTCACTGGCTATACATCATACGGGGTGGCAGTATGGTGGACAGCTCTAGATAAAGGGGTTAACCACGTTAAACTTAGTAAAGTCCAAAGATCAGCCTGCATGTGTATAAGTGGAGCACTCCGTTCTACTCCCTCCGCGGCACTGGACACTCTTCTTCATCTGACACCCCTTGATATATTTAGTAAACAAACGGCAGCAAGCACGGCAATCCGTCTTAAAGCTTTTTGACAGTGGACCAATAATGAAAAAGGCCACTCAGCTATACTGAACTTCCACGTATAATTGACTACACCATCCCACAATTCCGTTTCGATAAAAATTTTCAAATTGCCATACCTTCCAGATCCACATGGGAGGACGTGACATTTTTGGAAAACGAATCGATTCATTTCTATACGGAGGGCTCAAAAACCGATGATGGGGTTGGTGGAGGCGTGTAATCAGAAAGACTAAATTTAAGTCTCTCATTTCGTCTTCCAGACCATTGTAGCGTGTTCCAGGCAGAACTTTTGGCGATAAAGGAAGTTTTATCTTGGCTCAAGGAAAACGTGATATCGACTTCCGATATCCGCATCTTCTCAGACAGCCAAGCTGCCATAAAATCTCTCGACTGTGTCTCTACAAACTCTATAACAGCCCTCAACTGTCGATCATCTCTTATACAGATGGCACAGCAGTTCAATATTCTCCTTTGTTGGGTGCCGGGCCATAGGGACATTCCGGCTAATTGTAAAGCTGATGAACTTGCCAAAGGTGGAACAAGACTACCTATTTTACCTGAAAAGGTAAATATCAGTATGTCTATAGCTACATGCAAATTTTTGCTGAAGCAAGATGCTTTAAGGAGAACAAACCTTAGGTGAAACAACTTAACCACTTGCCTGGTGACAAAACAGATCTGGCCTACACTAGATGTGAGGCGCTCTAAGTGTTTGATATCTTTGAACAGATTGCATATCAGCTCCGTAATTGGTGTCATAACCGGGCACTGTCTTATAGGCAAGCACGCAAAGCAGCTTGGTGTTTTCGCAAACGACTTTTGCAGAAGCTGTATGGACGAGGAGGAGAAAGAATCTGCGTTCCTCATCTTCTCTGCACATGCAGACTTCTTCTTCAATGATCCTAGTGATCTGATAAATATAGACATAAGTAGTCTCGCACGCTTCATTAAAAGCTCCAACTGGTTTTAACGAGTGGGGAGAAAATCTCTCTAGATTCACGTGGTATCACAACGGACCAACTTATGGTCTAAGTGTGTCAGTTCTTGCTGGCAGCCACTTCAACCTAACCTAACCTAATATATAGGGATTCATACGCATCTAATTTTGCTGGATTGTTGATGTTTTTAATCAGCTTTACATTTTGGTCGAATGAAGTTTGGCTATGTGGATGAGAATTGTACAAATTGTAAGCATGTGCAGCAACAGCTTTTGTGAGATCTTTCTTTCTTACGCTGCGCAAGTGTTCTTCAATACGTGCAGATAAAGCTCTCCTTGTTTGACCCATATACACCGCATCACAATCTGAGCAGCTGATTTGATATATACCACTTCGTTCTCGTAATGGTACTGGATCTTTTGTTGTGCCTAGCTTTGAACGAAGTTTGTTGGCACTAGTATAGACAATCGTCATGTTCTCTCTATCGAAGGAATGTCTTAGTTTGTCTGTCAAATTTGGTTAATATGTGAATGCGACACGGTTTTGTTTTTCTTTTTTGGATAAATTATTCTGGCTAAATAATGTCGAAAATTCATCTCTTTTAATTTTATATGAGTGTTTTGATATAAACTTGTCAATTAAACATTTTTCAAAACCATTCACATTCGCAATTTGAAGAATTTTCTCGTATTCATTTTTGTATTCCGGAACTGACAATGGCAATCTGCATAAACGATAGATCATAGAATGAAATGCTGCGGCTTTGTGTTGGTAGGTACATGATGAGTCATTCGTTATGTACCTGTCCGTCGATGTTGGTTTTCTATAGACGCCAAATTCAATTTTATCTCCTATGTGTTTTATTTTAAGATCAAGAAACGGAAGCGTATGATTTTCTTCGCTTTCAATTTTATAAGTAAAATTCACATTCTCATAACGGCTATTTAAAATATTCAGCGTGCGTTCGATATCGTTCTTCTTTATGACAGTGAATGTGTCATCATCATAGCGAAACCAAATAGTGGGAAGTAAGCCCTCTCTTTGCAAATCAGACTCCAATTTGCACATGAATGCTTCAGCTACTAGGGGGAGAGACTATTTCCCATACTGCAACCCTGCTCACTTTTAAAAAAATTTGTCTCTGAATTGAAAGCAGTTATATTTCAAGCAAATATCGATCGCTGTGACGTAAGTTTGAATTTGTCCACTTGGCACTGCACAACTTTGGAGGTGATCACGTATAGCTTCTATTGCAACATCTATAGGAACACTAGGAAAGAGGGCGGAGACGTTAAAGGAAACTAGTATTTCATCTTCCCCGATTTCAATGTTCTTAACTTTGTCAACAAATTCAAAGGCATTTTTTACAGAGAAACCTTTAAACTGTCCATACTGTTTGATATTGCTAACAAGCCAATTGGATATTTTTGCGAACGGTGAATTCACACACGAAACAATTTTCCTCATTTTTTCTCCTGGGGTGGAATCGGCTAAGGTGATAGTTGATTATCAGTTGTGGTGATCATCGTTTTGACGATTGCTGTCTCTATTTTTGCCTTAAGATGTGATAGAGACAGCTATCTTCAAAACGATGATCACTACCATTAAAATAAAAGAGTGCGTATACGCCCTAGTGTATCACTGCAGTCTTTCATAAATGGCATAGTTTTTCATAATGGCATAGTTTGTTTGCTTCTCTAGAGTGAATCAGTTAATTTTTCAACTTTATTGACACAAAAGCAACATCGAATACTATACTACTACTGGATCGCATGATTTCGCTCTTGTAGTTGACAACTTGTAGGCCGATTGTTAAAAACGCGGCGGATCGAATTCATTGGCGGATTTGTATTTTCTTACTCTCAAAAGCGCGAATTCATTCATTCATTCAGCACTAACTAAATGCCTTTGGTTTGAGTCCAGAAAATTTGTATTCCATGGTGTAGCTTTCCTAAACACGGGTGCTGAAATAACGATTTTTTATTTATAAATAAGGGGGTTAATATATATATATTTTTTTTTATTCTATACATACATACAGGGTGTCCCGTAAGTAATGGATAACCCTGAAATGCCGCATAGTAGACTTTATGACCGTCCTGAAAACTGATAAAAAAAAGTTCTATCTCAACCACAAGAAAAGTTATATGCATTTTTTTGTTCAGTGCATTATTTTTTTTCTTACTTTACATTTTTGAATACCACGACTACAAGTGAATGAGTTCCATCATTTTTTTTTTGCAGGAATATTTTACATTACTTGTGCGAACACATAAGTAGAAGAAAATTATTATAACTGTTGGACTTCTTAGAGAAAAAAATTATTTAACATTGAATTTCAATGCAAAATGTGAAAACAAATAATTTTTGAAAAAGTTAAATCATAGCTGGTATAAAAAAAATGCATGAATACCTGAGTGGCCAACTATTTTAAAAATATGCGCGTTAAATGCAGATTTCAAAATGGTATTACTTATTTTTATATCTAGAGTCAATAGCAAGTTATTGGTAAAAATCTGCAATACTAGAGTAAATTTAGCAAAAACAAATGTTTTCAAAATTAGCACAGTAAACGTGAAAATAGTACCAAGCGTTGAACAAAGCAGATTTTTGATTTATTGGCTGTTTCTACGATGTTGTCCTAATGATAAATCCAAGCTTTCAACTTCTAGGGTCGAATGCATTATTGATAAAAATGTCAAAAAAGTGCAAAAAACGGTTACATTTTCGAGCTTGTTTTGAATTTTACCTGTTCTATTGGGCTTTAACAAACCCATCAAATATTTTGTTGGTTGCTATTTTTTATTTGTTATTTTCTCCAAACAAAAAGTCTTCTGATTCAATTTTAATTGTGTTTTTTGAATAGTAAATTGTAAGATCCTGAGAAAGTGAGAACGCATAAAATCGTAAGTTTTTTAAATTTTGAATTAAAGTTTTTGTAATTTGATCTTAATTCATAAGATTAAGACCACGACGAACACTTATTTATATCGTTTTTATTGTTCATTCTTCAGAAAAATTAACGGTCTAAATAGCTGTTTTCCTGAACCTGCTTTTTGATAATTAAGACGTTTGATTGAACTTTTTCGATGCCACGTATTCTGTATTCTGCACAAGAATATGCAAACATGCATTTCATTTATGGAGAGTGCAGAGGCAACGCAAACGAAGCTGCGACTCTGTATAGGGAAAGGTACCCTAACGCACGTCACCCGGATTATCGAGTGTTTATTTGAGTCCATAGCTGTTTCTCGGAAGGAAGGCTGCCTGGTAGTGGTGTTGGTGGTGCTGGCGTGGGACGACCCCCTCGAGGAGATACCGAAGACTTAGTGCTTGCGGAACTTGACCGAGATCCTACAGTATCAATCCGAGCAATAGCACGACGCACTGGGATCGGAAAGACGACTGCGCATAATGTGCTAAGTAAATATAAATATCATCCCTTTCACCTAACACGGGTGCAAACTCTCCAGCCGCAAGATTTTGAAACGAGAATGAGTTTTTGTCGATAAATGATAGTGAAAATTGAAGAAGATCCGCAGTTTTTTGACAAAATTCTTTGGAGCGATGAGTCGACATTTAAAAGAGATGGCTACACTAATCTCCATAATCTCCACTTCTGGGCACTACAAAACCCAAACATCATGAGGGAAGACAGGTCCCAGTACCAATTCAAAATAAACTATTGGATTGGGATTCTCAATGGAAAAATAATTGGACCCTTTGAGTTGCCGGGGATTTTAACTGGCCAAGGTTGTTTGGAGTTCCTCCAAAATGATCTCCCCACCTTGCTGGAAGAAGTGCCTCAAGAACTAAAGGAATCCCATTGGCTTCAAAATGATGGTTGTCCAGCACACTATGCTGTGCCTGTGCGGGCATATTTAAATGCCAGATATCCAGGACGTCTGGGACCAATTTTATGGCCACCCCGTTCACCAGACCTAAATCTACTTGATTTTTTTTATTGGGGATGCATTAAGGAAATCGTATACAGCAAGCCGATCAGGTCTTTAGAGGAGCTAAGAAATCGTGTGGAGGCAGCTGCACTACAAATTTCTGAGCAAAACCTTGCACGTTCACTAAGACGTTCATTTATTCGGAGGTGCAGAACCTGTATAAGAGTGGGTGGAAAACAGTTTGAGCATTTGCTTTAAATAAAAAAAAAAATAAAAAATTATCTATTTTTGTTTTTGTTTTCTAACTAAGTGATCATGTGATTAAAAGCTGGCTCAAAAACTTTTTGTTTAGAGAAAATAACAAATAAACTAATAGCAACCAACAAAATATTTGATGGGTTTGTTAAAGCCCAATAGAACAGGTAAAATTCAAAACAAGCTCGAAAATGTAACCGTTTTTTGCACTTTTTTGACATTTTTATCAATAATGCATTCGGCCCTAGAAGTTGAAAGCTTGGATTTATCATTAGGACAACATCGTAGAAACAGCCAATAAATCAAAAATCTGCTATGTTCAACGCTTGGTACTATTTTCACGTTTACTGTGCTAATTTTGAAAACATTTGTTTTTGCTAAATTTACTCTAGTATTGCAGATTTTTACCAATAACTTGCTATTGACTCTAGATATAAAAATAAGTAATACCATTTTGAAATCTGCATTTAACGCGCATATTTTTAAAATAGTTGGCCACTCAGGTATTCATGCATTTTTTTTATACCAGCTATGATTTAACTTTTTCAAAAATTATTTGTTTTCACATTTTGCATTGAAATTCAATGTTAAATAATTTTTTTCTCTAAGAAGTCCAACAGTTATAATAATTTTCTTCTACTTATGTGTTGGCACAAGTAATGTAAAATATTCCTGCAAAAAAAAAATGATGGAACTCATTCACTTGTAGTCGTGGTATTCAAAAATGTAAAGTAAGAAAAAAAATAATGCACTGAACAAAAAAATGCATATAACTTTTCTTGTGGTTGAGATAGAACTTTTTTTTATCAGTTTTCAGGACGGTCATAAAGTCTACTATGCGGCATTTCAGGGTTATCCATTACTTACGGGACACCCTGTATATGTTTCAAAAATAACAAATTTAAAAAAATAAAATATTTAATTCATATGTACATCTCGCTTATTAAATTCCAGTGTGCAATGATGGGAATAAATTTTTTAAACCTATGCATTTTGAAAGTAACTTCGAAGTTCTCTACGAAACTGTGCTTCGCCATTTGTTCTTCTTAAATTTCTTGGAAGGAGATTCCACAAACGTATGGCACTGACGAAGAATTGCTGCTCTGAGCTTTCAAACAAAAAATGGAAAGAAAAAGCGCTTTTGAAAAAGAGCAAAAATCCGCCAATGAAAGCGATCTGCCGCACTTTTCGTAATCGCCCTATAGAAGTTAGCTAGGCATTGACAGTGGCCAGTCACGAAAGTTTTCATATAAAACTAATAAGTAGTAAGAGGGCTATAGTTGATTACTTGGAAAAATATATCTAAATGTTTGCAAACAAATTTTAAAAGTCATTTAAGCAGTTTAAAAAAAAAAATTCTTTTAATATACAAAAATTTGAAAACATTTCTAGAAACAAAATTTGGGAAGCCAATTTAAATTTTTTTTATTTATATACATTAATAATAATTTGTTTTCAAGAAATGTCATAAAATTGGTTTTTAAAAATTGAATAAAAATGTCAGCAAAATAAAAAGCCGAATAGTTCAGCAGTTCTCAAGTGACGCCCTTAGCAACGAACTTTTAATTTAATTGAATTTTAATTGGCTTAGCAACAAACAGCATTTCATTTATATTTAAATACCCCATCAGAGTATAAACTTTATGAAAAATGGAATTAGAAATATGTAATCCATGGCGCATCTGTCCATTTATAAGAGTGTGCTCAATATCAAAATAAGTAGATTTCCACATAAAATTTACATGCAATAGAGTTTTTTACGAATCTGTCAAACTCTCAAAAGTGGCAGCTAGCATTTGATGGGTATTGTCAATTCCATAGGAATATCCCCAAAAAGTCAATAAACAAGATGGCGGTACATATTTCTATTTGGTAAACTTCCGGTTATTCTTTTTGGTTTCCCGAATTTTCTTTAACAACCGTAGTATCGAGAAAAAAAACTCTAACGAAAACAGACCCGCTGAATTTTATATTAATTTTTTTTTTTTTTTTAATTTAAAAATGAAATTATAACAAACAATCGAGACATGAAGCAGTTATGCTGGTCGTCCACTTAGTGAGAAGCTCAACCAACTTCGTCAACTTTTCATTCAACTCCATCGTTGAATGAACAAATTTAGAACCTCTTACACTAGTGCAGAAACTAACATACGTTCTTCACGTTCAGCAACGAAGGCAGAGGTAAAATTCAACAAAACGTGTTGGGTTACCCGTACACATAGTTGACAAACCTAGTCAAATGTTGAATAACCTCGTACACCTAGTTGAGATTGTTGGAGAACTCCATACACTTAGTTGATCAACGTATTCAATTGTTGAATAGCTCCTTAAACATATTTGACAAACTTTCTTAAATGTTGAATAACCTCGTACACTAGTTAATAAACTTTTTCGATTTTGACAAAAAAAAAAAGTTTATCAAGTTGATCAACTGCGTTCGATATAGTTGCTCACGAAGTTGATTGACGAGTTGATACCCTCGGACACTTAACCAATATCATTCATTAAGGAACGCATTCAACGCACCCATGAACTATAGTATAGCCTGCTGCAGCTTCTCAGATATTGATAAAATAATTTTAACTTCACTTCGGTACACATTTTTATTTTCTACGCAGTTCTTTGCTGAAAAATATTAAAAATTTTAAATTTGTTGTGTACAAAGCATGATTTCCTCTCAAAGAAGAAAAAGGCTGCCGTATATTTATAATAAAAATTAATATTAATACAAATTATTATTATTACATTAATAATATTACAAAATGAACTACAAAGGAAGAAAAGCGAGAAAAGACAAAATGCACCAAGTTGCAATTTGATGTCAGCACAATAGTCCAACTCACGCAAAACACATAAGCTCCGTCACATCCAACGACCAACACCAGACAACGATTTTACATGCATTACAAATACAATATCGCTAGTAGCTCTACCTACAGCCGATAAGAAGCTAAGGTAGAATAGAGGCTCGAACAAACGCCAAGAAGCTATCCACAATAGGATTCTACTTTAGCTTCTTATCGACTACTACTTATCGAGAGCTACTAGCGATATTGTATTTGTAATGCACGTAAAATCGTACTGTTCTATGGATGGCTTTTGCAATAAAACACGCCTTAAATTAAAAAAAGTTGATCAACGAGTTGAAGAAATAATGTGCAGCACATTATCTTGAAAATGTTGCTCAACGCGTTGATCAAACATCTTCATCGAGCAACACAAGTCCGTATACACTAGCCGTATACTTATTGAACAATTCGTTGAGCAACGAACTCCAACCGGAAAAATCTCGTTGGTTGAATAGATAGAGGACATCGTACATTAGAGTTGAATGTGTTGATCGAATATTGGAAGACCGGCATTAGAATCAACCTCCTGAAAATATGCTTCTCGAATTGTGACACTGGCAATGGAGACGCTACTTTTATTAAAAAAAATATGAATATCATGTTCATGTTCAGGAGCTTACTCCTGATTTTTTTTTTTGGTTTGAATCAATCTAGCTATAGATTTTTGAAAACTGTAAATTAAAGTTAGTCCTCCATGGAAAACTACTTTTGAGTTAAATCCGGTTCCTTTTTTTTGCGGTATTAACTAACTCAGGTTAAAATCAGAGTTTATCTTAGCACTTACTCACTGGCTTTTGTTTTGTTTTGGCATGAAAACTATGTTCTCTTTCATTAAGTTTCTGTTTCAATTTTATTGATACTGTAATATTTTACTAAGGGTTCCCAAATAAAACTTATTTCCTTTATTCATACTGAAACTGCAATTAATTCACAAAATAAAACGCTTTTTATTTCAAATACTTTTTCTTCAGTTACTTTTATTATAACCAAGCACAAGTATGCAACTCTTTATTCACATTGACATTTATTCATTCACTTCCAAAATCAAACTGCTCTTCCGGACTGGTGCGCCTGTATTTATACCCGAAATTAAGGTTCTAGAATTTTCTAGGGTCTACTAGAAGGTGCTTTCCATAAAGGTTTCGTCAATATTCCAGTACGAACGAGGCTGGACACCAACCATGATGGATTTAATTATTTATTTCACTCAAAGATGGCGCGGAAAATTGTACTAAGGTATGGTTGTTTACATAACTGGGCATATTCACCACAATACCCTACACCTTTAGTATCAGTTAACAAATATTTGTAAAGCAAATAAAATGTTTTAAGCCATAGAACTAACTAAGATTCAACCGCGGTGTATGTTAAGAATTGGCTTTTATGAAGCTCAGTTAATCTGCCGGAATGGGCGAGTTAAAACATATTTGATCAATGGTTCAAAGGCTGAACCATGTTTGTATAACTGGCCAGTGGCGGATCCAGGGGGGTGGCTATAGGGGCTAAAGCCCCCCCCCCCACAGCCGATTGCTAAAATAATGAATTGCTAAAATAATTGAAATGAAGAAAGCAATACATTACAATGTGTAGAGTTTTTTATTCGTATAAAATATTGTTGAGGTGAGAATTTTGATGGACAAAATAACGTGGTTGGGGCTGAACAATTTACATGTTCTGCAACTTCTTTTCTAAGCCAAGGTTGGGGCTAAAGCTTGAAGTGAGTTGGACAAAAAAAAACAATTGTGGGCTATGAATAATGGACATGTTTCATGCAATGACAATTTTCCCTTAAAAAAAACCCAGAAAATTGAAAAAAAAAAAAAACTAATAAGGTCTGAGAATATTGGACAAAAAACGTAGTCAGGCTTAAACAACTAACTCCCTAAAAACTAACATTATTCCAGAGAGCTTTTGGGGCATAAGTCTTCTGGGGCTAAAGCTTGAAGATATAATTAAAAAAAATGTTGTCGGGGCTTAACATTTACATGTCAAAAGCAACAACTGTTTACACTAAAAACTTAGCTTATTTAACGAAAGAAACGCAATTGAGGCTAAAACAATAAGAGATCACCGGGGTGTAAAGTAAGTGTAAATGATTAATACAACAGGAATTGTTTCTTACGGCCTTGGCTGGGCTTGGAGAATTTTGGGGCTTAGTTTTTAAAATTTTAAAGGTCTAAGGCAATACATACTAAACATTTTTGGGCTAAGCAATTCAATACAAATTCTCTAGTCGAGGAGCCAAATTCCAAAAGCGTGAGAAACTCTGTGAACTCAGGAAAATCTTGCAGGTGGACATGAATATTTACAATTTCTATAGACTCTCGAGTGACTTACAAATTTATCGACACATTTTTTGAGCAGGAACAGAAAGTGTATGTACGTGCAGCGTAAACGAAAATTCATTAATACCTGCAGAATTGGGCCGTGCTGCAGCTTATTTTTTAGAACAGCTGTTTCTTATGCCCGACTAAAAGTCTTGAAATTTTGATATTTTATTTTTGATCCACAAAATATTATTTTCGTGCTTTCCAGTGACAATTTTAAGAAAACAGGTAGGTTCGTTGATTTGGCTCATTTGGAAAATGAGATCTCAGAGAACTGATACTGTCGAAACACATATGAGCTTTTGCCAGTACCACTTAAATATTATTTTTCTGAACTAGCATTACAAACAGTTTTTAAATTTTGTTAAAAAAGCGAAGTTCAAAGCATACATTCAGATAATTTAAACAAACACTTACATTATGTGCATAGGTGGGCACTTGATACCTAATCAATTATTAAGCAATATAAATACACGTTTGGTTTGAGGCTGTCACGTGGCTAGAACTTGAAGTTATAAAATTAGTTTTGCTACCATGTTTTGCTGAGCCTTAATATTAGCTTCTTGCTCCGCTTAAAAATAATTCCCATGCTTAACACGTAAATCCCAAATTCTTGTTATTGTGCTTTATTTTGAAAAAAAAAAAATTAAAGCGCGATAGGAGCGGATATAAAGGCACAAAAAATACGGCTATCATTAAAGGAAAAGTGATGTCAAAATTCGTTTTCTGTTATATAACTTCATATGTACAAACTGGATGTCCAAACTCAAAGCCCCCCCCCCCCTCCCACAGCCAAATCGTAGTTCCGCTACTGTAACTGGCCCTATAACGGACTCACAAATTAGTACTCTTTTTATCGGAAACGGGCCTAGTTTTCATGCAAAAAACAATACAAAATTAACAAAAAGCTGAACTGCAGTTATTTATCACACCTTCTCAATAAAATCTGATGTTCTTCGCAATGTTTTCTATTTTAATTGGACTAATTTAAGGAATTGGATGTAAAATCAAGCTATTTTTATTAAAAGTAGTGATAAAAGAAGAGAAGTAGTAGAAATAGAAGAGTGTAGTAGCGCAATGGTTAGTGCGTTGGACTGTGATGCTGAGGTCTGGGTTAACTTCTTAGCCTAGTCCACCTAAGAACTAAAAACAAAAAATCAGGGCTACTGCCTTGGGAGGAAGTGACAAATCCTTGAAGAGTATCACTTGTCATGAATAAGTGTTTCTCGATTAACCGTTCGGATTCGGCAAAAAATTGTAGGTCCCTTCCATTCCTGTCGACACGCTTACACATAGGAATGGTTGCGAGTTGTTAATCACTAGGCCCTGGTTCTTCATGAGCTGCTGCGCCACCCAATTTATTTATTTATTTATAGTGATAAAAGAAATTTTTTATAATATACAAAACGTTATAGATTTTAAGTTCCTCGAAAAAAATTTTAGCAGGTGAACTACCTCCACCCCGCCCTGTGAATGCCCTCGTCGTACACGGCATTTTATATGCATTATTGTAAACAAAGGACTTAGTCACGTAATGACAGACTTTTATATTTGCATATAAAAAGAAGACCTATCTTAACGTAGGACCAACGAATTTGGTATCGATCACACCCAAAAATAGCTGTGGGCTTTCAGTCTAATATATTTGGTAGAACATACGTATGTTTATTTAGTATGTGTATTTATATACAAATAACTTGGAATGAAAGAAGATTCTGAACTAAGAATAAGTAATTCAGTTTTTTTTTTTTAAATATAAGAATAAAACTTTTAGACATTAACTTTACCAAACTTTGGGAAATAAAAGGCCATAAAAGTATGTTTTTATTGCTATAAGGGTATACAAAGAAGTGGCATTGATAAGCAAACTTTTCTACCACAAGCATTTTAGTTCTCTTTAGGGGCGTATTAGGAACCATACGAATTTTATTGGCAATTGGTGACGTAGCGCAATAAATGTGTTGACGGAATGATGAAACTTTTTGATTTTCATTAGCCACGACAAGACTATGATAATAATAATAATAATATTGGTGACTGAATAAAGGCGCCACTGAGAGACTTTTATTGCTTTACCACCAATTAAAGAAAGCCAATCCTTGTAGGAAAAGTGTGTGATTCAGGTCTGAATAAAACAAAGAAACAAAAGGTTTAATTATTATAATTACACATCCTTTACTGTGACTGTGAAATGTTACTATTTAACTACTAAAATGGCACTATAAAGCCAACAACAATCACAACCGCCTAGTTTTACCAACCACCCAGTCAGCGCCTTGTTTATGCAATTAGTGTTGTGTTTTTAGCCATAAAATCATAAGTATGACATAAAAATAAATCAGTTTAATTATTATTTCGGTGGAAAATTCTGTTAACTAATTTAACGATAAGTACTCCAGTTGGAAGTTATGTGTAGCGAACTCACCTCGCCTTTGTTAATTTATTATTATTTTCTCATTCGCGTAAAAGGTTAATTAAAAGAAATTAACCTATAAATCGTGAAAATAAAATTTAAAACAATAACAAAATATATATTATATTCTACCGACATCGCAAAATGGTATTATGCAATAAAAAGCTTTTACCATTCATTTATCCTTGCTTGAATTGATTATTAAGTATTATTATTATGACAGGCATTAATGAGTCTTGTCTGTTGAGTCCTGGGCTGTTAGATAAAATTAAAACAGCAATATACAAATAATATTTCATATTATTACTTTAGTTTTTTATTTCCTTTGATATCTGTAATAAAAAAAAAATAATTTGCTTTAAATAAAAATTCATTTTTCTGTAATAAAATTTGTTTATAGACTATATTATGATGGGTTGTTTAAATAAACGATAAAAAAGAAGGAAAGCGCATTTTTATGTGATTGATATAGGGAGTCATTTCTGAAGTATGAAAGTTTTGAAGTTTTTTGATTAATTTAATAAAATTCTGAAGGATTTCTCTAGCTGGTTATAAATATGTATAGCGAAACAAAAAGCTCTATTAAAAAAGTTTTTAATACAAACTCGAGTATAAAATCATCATTAATTATATTTTCACATTTCTACTGAAGGTTAAGTATTTTCATCATGGAAAATCGAATTCAAGAAAAAAAAGCACGATTTGATGTTATAGTCATGACTATAGACTATCTCGTGCTACTTTTCCATAGAAAGTGTATCGTATTTAAAATTTAATTAATCTATATGACAGAATCACCTTTTTAAATGCAAAATGTGTTTTATTTTGCCTTCTGAACTGGATATGGAAGAAGATAAATAGTTTCATTTGCTTTTAACGATCAAAAATAAATTCGAGTTTCGAATATGGTAGTTCGATTTGTAAAACTATTGGTCCTATGAAGATTAATGTTAAATCTTTAAGATTTCAAAAAGATTCAGGGTAAATCTTACAAAATGTTGGTTAAGTGGTTGGCGGAAATGTCTTATTAACCTTAACCAAAAGATTAGCTTAAACCGTTGACCCACTTTGCTAAAGGTTGGAACTTTGAGGTACGAGTGTTATTTTATTTTTTTTAATCATAATTCATAAAATGCTTCTGAACAGAATAAGATATGTATATTTTCCCAAAACGATTTAAGTACATGAAAAACCGTTCTAGGACTTTAACATTTCTATATTTTTAAAAACAAATATGTCAGCTTCCTTATACAAGTACCTATTTGATTTTTTTTTATCTTTTTAGCTTAAACATTAAACTTAGAAACTTGTTGATTTAACAATAAAAATGCCTTTCTTAAGTTTAAATGTGTAACTCTATACAAGTCGGTGGTTTGTGTATATGTATAGTGGATTGGTCATTCCTTAAAAAGAATGCGAATGTTATGCGCAGCCGCTTTATTAAATTCTCTACCACGCGCATGCTGTCGCAACCGCAGCAAACGTTGAGTAGGCAATTTAATAAATGATTCCTTGTATAAAATAAAAGATTTATTTATATTTTTAAAGCAATCACCTGTGATAAACTTTGTTGACAAAATTAATAAAAACTAACAAAATAGTCAAAAATTGCTTATGGCAACTCTGGTCATTATTTAATATTTTAAAAATTTAAATTATTCTTTTATAAAAAAATAAATTATAGAAATTCTTGAAAATGTATTTAATACTTTAGAAATTATTCTTTGAAAATTATTTATGGCAACTCTGTATTAATAACAAAAAAAAAAACATATCAAAGGATTGTATACAACAACTGTTTATAATGTGGACGGTCCTGGGACCTTCGCAAAGCGAAACCACCATAAGCTACTTCGGCTTTTGCATGCCGATTCCCCGTGAACGGTCTTACACCTTCGCACAAAGTGATCCGCATGAACCACCTCTATAGATGATCCTGCTATAAGTACCTCCTCGTGGACGCTTTTAAAACTTCGCAGTTGATGATACCAGAACAGATTATGCTCTAACATTATGCTTTTGAGTTGTTTCATTATTGTAGTTGTAGGTGCACTTTGAGTTCAGTAAGCATAATTAAGTTGTGCTTTCCTTCTTAGAGGGTAATATGTTTTTTGTTTTCTTTTTTTAGGCATAGTAAAAAGTAGGTACATTGTAGGTAATGAAATTGATAAATTATGATTTAAGTGACCTTTGTATCGTTATAGATAAATAATTGTAATTTTTGTGGGCTATAGGTCAAATTCAATAACAGATGTTAATTGTTCATCGCAACGTTTCGAGCATGTTTATGCTCTTCATCAGGCCTTTATTGGTTAACAAAAATAATTCAGGGTAAATCTTACAAAATGTTGATTAAGTGGTTAGCGGAAATGTCGTATTAACCTTAACCAAAATATTAGCTTAAACCGTTGACCCTTTTTGCTAAAGGTTGGAACTTTGAGGTATTTTTATTTATTTATTTTATTTATTATTTATTATTATTATTATTTATTATTATTTATTATTTATATTATTTATTTTTTTTAATCATAATTCATAAAATGCTTCTGAACATATTAAGATAGGTATATTTTCCCAAAACGATTAAAGTACATGAAACACAGTTCTAGGACTTTAACATTTCTATATTTTTAAAAACAAATAAATCAGGGATGCATTTAAAAAGTACCTATTTGATTTTTTTTTTTATCTTTTTAGCTTAAAAATTAAATTTTTGACGTCACATATAATAGTGTGTTTTAAACAATACTAATTATTTGTATTTATATTATTTTTGTTAACCAATAAAGGCCTGATGAAGAGCATAAACATGCTCGAAACTTTGCGATGAACAATTAACATCTTTTATTGAATTTGACCTATAGCCCACAATTTAAGTATTTAATTCAAAATTGAATATTTTTTAGACGAATTCAGTGAAAATTAAAATTAACAAAGTTGTAAAATATAAACATAATTATGTTGTTACAAATTCTTAGTTTTGTAAATATAAAATAAAATTTTGTGAATTTTGAGTGAAAGAAATTTACATTAAAAAAGTTATGAAAAAAATATTAATAATGTACCTATTAAAAAAGGTATTGCAATTTGTGGCTTAATATCGTATCGACTGTAATCGAATTATTTTCCATTCAAGATTTTGGAATTTGAGATTTTGAAATTGGAGATTCTGAAAATTCGGTTTATCGTTTATAAGATTTGAGAAGCTCAGTTCAAAACAGTACCTAATTTAATTAACTAGTATCGCCTACTGGCCGAAATTCGTCCACCCAAAACTCACATTCACAGACTCTAGAGTTATATCGAAATCGGTTGGATACTTTTTGAGCAAATGGTAACCACAAACTTTTTTGAAGGCTATTTATATTCAAAAAATAAGTTTAAAAAAATTTTTTTTTTTTAATTTTGAGTTTAAAAACTAATTTAAAATAAAATCATATTTGTTTGACTTTAAAAAAAGTGACACTGGGATCTTAGCACCTAATATATGGTTAGAAAAGTATGGCATCTTAAAGACCAGTAATTGGCCAAAATATGTCAGCTAGTTTCTGTAATTGGTCAGCTGTAAGAAATTTGTAATCAATGGCTTAATTTTTTAAAGGTCACGCTAGGACCTTTAAAATAGACTAAGAGCCCAGGGCCGCCAGACATACGTCATTTTATCAAAGCTAAGATTTTTTCTGCGAACAGGTACTATGGTAGCTAAGAACAAATGGATACTAAGAATCTTCAATCTGGGTGCAATTAAGAGGTAGCGATTGTTAAAGTTTCATACAAATGTTGCAACATTGCGTTATTTTATCAAAGCTGAATTTTTGATATGTGTTAGGGGATGGTGTCATTTAATTTATTTGACACTTGCCAGTCATCTAAGGTGGGACCTAACGTGAGCCAGACACTTTAAATCTGTCAAACTAATCGTGGGCTCTTACTCTATAAGGGATATTCGCAAAAAAAGTTTTTTTTAATTAATTTTTAAAGTTTGTTTCAAGATCACATACCAAATTTTGAAAATCTTTTTTATAACAAAAATTTGAAAGTGAATTTAAATTAATTATTTGTATAGGTACACATAAATGTCGTTAACATAAATTTGCGTATGGATTCCTAAAAAAATTTCCAATATTCGGTACCCGGGAATATTAGAGATTACGGTTCAATTAGAAAATCCGTTTTTCACAAGAAAAGCGAAAAACAAAAATTTTAACCTTAAAAAGGTTTTAGCAAAGAAAAAATCTAAAGAGCCCAAACCAAGATTTACAGCCAAGATCTCAGATTTAATAAAAATGAATTCTGGTATACAATATTTTTTTGAATAGAAAAATATTCATTACTTTTTTATTTATTAAAATACAGCAAAAAGTTGTATGACAAATTTTTTTGAAATTTTGAGCCCAACAAACTTGTCGTAGAAAATTTTTCAAATATTTGATTAAAAATTACCTAAATTTAGGAAAATACAAAATTTTGTTTTTTGTTCGCCTGTAACATTTCGATTATTATCAATAAGGAAGAAATGTTTAACATACAAAATAGGAAATTTTATTCTACGCATTTTGTGTAGGACTAATATGAAACGATATATTTAGTTAAAAGTAAAATTCATGATGGCAAAACGGTAAATGTTGCGAATGCGAAAACTGAGATTTGTCATCTTCGATCTCTATTCGATTTTTGTAGAAGGGTGAAATACAAGCATTTTTTACTATGGGAGGGGGTCTAAGTTTTCTTTTTGTGGACAATGCTCATATCAATTCTGAATCGAACACAAAAAACCGGAAGCTTTTATGTCCCCTAGTTTTTGTG
The DNA here is from genome assembly GCA_949320155.1 of Melangyna quadrimaculata. Taxonomy (NCBI): domain Eukaryota; kingdom Metazoa; phylum Arthropoda; class Insecta; order Diptera; family Syrphidae; genus Melangyna; species Melangyna quadrimaculata. The sequence continues at coordinate 419,810,297 of OX439483.1, forward strand.
AAAATTGAAAATTACTAGAAGTACTTATAACTTTTCATACATTTACATTTATCATATGTAGCAGAGCAGTAGCTGTTGACATTAGAAAAAGAGAATACATTCAAAGTTCCTTAAATGCAACCGAAATTTGGCATACACCGAACCACGCTCATATGCCAAATCCTATAGTGAACCCAAGCAGGGGGTTTGCAGAGGGGCAGCATGTCCCCCCCCCCAAATATACCTTACTGTTTATACGCCGCCGTAAGGATGGTTGTTGGGAAAGTATGATAATTTAGAGACAATGGGGCATATTCATAGTCGCAGATAGACCCAGGTTTAACTAAACTACAGTTTAAGACAATTTCGGCTTAATGAATACAGACCAATTTTAATTAAAAATTGTTGGTTTTATATTTTTATAAGATGATTAGCTTGGTATGCTACACAAATAGCTTCAAATATTTTGAAATGATAACCTTAAAAAAATAGAATCAACGTCCAAAAATTCAACCAAAGCTATGTTTAACTTAGACCCAGGTCTAAAATGAATATGCCCCAATTTGTGTGAGAATTAATCCATTTCTATTTTTTTTGAAAACTAGAAGACATAAAATCATTTTGTTCTCGGTTTCTCATTAAGAATTAATATGAGCAACGATTTCTAAAAAAAAAAAATAAATAAAAAATCTCAAAGTTTTGAAAAATTACACTTTAAATATTTTTTTTATGTTTCTTTTTCCAAATTTTGAGTTTGAAAGCAGTTTTTTTCAATAATTATGGATATATTTCACTTGATTTAAATGACATGATAAAAAAAGATATAATACCTAATTGTAGGTATTACCGTTATTTTTTAATAATTTGTTTTCCATTTTTGGTACTTTTTTTTTATTAAATTAGCCTTCCCGCCCAATGGGGGATATAGACCCCCCCACCCATAGTAAAAAATGTTTGTATTTGACCCCTCTACAAAAATCTGTTATCAATTGTCAGCGCCCGAATTATCGTAATCGTGCCGCAAGTTTTTATTTTCAAATATAAAATTTTACTAAATCCAACAAAAAAAAATTCCATTCTTGTGGTTATTAAAATAAAAATTAAATTTTCATTCAATACTTTTAATACTGCATTGCATAAGTAATGAGGTTTATAAATGTTCTGATTTTGCCTCAATAAAAAAAAAGAAAAACAAATTACTCTCATAAATATACAGCTTTCCAAAAAAAATTTGTTGTGTAGGCACTGAAGTGGGACTTGGGTGAAATCATTTTATTATAAAATGGCTTCAACATCTCTCAGCTTGGAAGACAATTCAAATATTGTAGACAAAATCATGCGAGTATACCTACGTTAACGCGATTTGGCCTATTAAATCTTAAATTTATAGGAATATAATCTGAAATGAATGGTTTTTCTCTTCTATATATGTATGTATTCATGTTTCATGCATAAAAACAAGGATATAATTGCACTTAAATAAAGGGCCTATATGAGTACCTACCTAAGCTTAGGTATGTTTTTTTTTTTCCACATAAATTAATGTTTTTATTTTTTTATTATTTCATGTTTAACATTCCTTGCCGGCGAGAACGATTTTCTTTTTCGTATGAAAAATAAGAATATCATAAAAGTCCTCGCATAATGAGGGCATATGAGTCTGAGTACCTACACTGTTTGATTTAAATTATAAGATACGAGAATACGTTAACCTAAAAATGAAAAATTCTCTTTTTTTGTATTGCTTCTGTAAGTATTACACGGATCCCAAAAATATTAGATATTCAAAAGTTTTTAAGGTACCTATTCTGAATTAATTGATGGGAAGCACAAGAATGTTTTTTTTTTGGCTTCGTTACTTTTTAACGAAAAAAATCATAAAATGTTAATTGTTTTTCTTTTTTTGATTTTCACATCGAAAAAAAAATATAAACTCCAATTGCCTGCCAGAAAAATAACTTATTTATGTTATTTTTTTATGATTCATTGAACCGAAAAGAAGTTCAAATGGTTTCAAAAATATGTAACTGTATTAGTACCTTTATAAAGGTATTTGCAGATTTATTACAAAAATTCTACTCAAACTGTATATTTTGGAAAATGTTTAGGCTATGGTAGATGATTTTCTGAATTATTGCTTCGGCTTTTGATATGGTTGATATGATTTTGCTATTAAAAAATATACATACATAAGTAGGTATGTATGTTTATGTTTTAAATAAAGATGTAAGGAAATTTTGTGTAGGCGGTACATGGTACACATTTGATATTATGATTGAATGATTCATCCGTAGTTTGATTTTAAATGATAAATCATTAGGCTTGGATATCTTATACTTAAGGTATTAAGGTACACATAAGAACCCATTTGCTTACACTTCCTGAATTTTTTCTGGTATTTAATGAAAGTATACCTTTTGGTATCAAGTACAAACAAAATTCATTGTTTTCATACAAATATAATATTTTGTATATTAGAGAATTCCAAAAACGTATTAATTTCTACTGGTCAGATTTTTCAGATTAAGACGCTGCCAGAAAGTGATAAGACTCCTCCTGTGCTTGAGAGCGTAAATGATTTTATGGGACAAATCTTCTTTCGCACTCGTGCAGTTGCTAGAGTTCTAAAAGATCTCGACGTACACAAATCCGCTGGCCCGTATAGTAACCCTCCCATTGTTCTGAAGAGGTGTTCTTCAACGCTGGCAAAACCACTGCGTAAGCGTTTCCATCTGTCCTACTCTACTGGTCTCTTTCCGAGTGAATGGAAAACATCATTTGTCCAGCCTGTCCCTAAAAAAAGAGTATCTTCTTCACCCTCAAACTATCGTCCAATTGCACTTACGTCCCTTCTTTGCAAGGTCATGGAAACGCTGATTAATTTTCAGCTCAAAAAATATCTCGAAGAACGAAAGCTTCTTAATGACCGGCAGTACGGCTTTTGTAGCAATAGGTCCACTGGGGATCTGATGGTATATCTCACCGAACTGTGAAACAAATCTTTACATCGTTTTGGAGAAAGTAAGACTATTGCGCTTGATACTCAAAAACATTTGATAGAGTTTGGCGTCAAGCTTTCTTATCGAAAATGCGTGCATTTGGTATCGATGAATCTCTTCTTCGTTGGATTAGAAATTACCTTTCGGACAGCTAAATACAAGTTGTGTTGGATGGTTTTAAGTCTGATATCTACAAAATAAATGCTGGTGTGCCCCAGGGCTCCGTTTTGTCTCCGACCCTTTTTCTTATATTCAAAACGATCTTTTATCTGAAACTTCTAATCCCTTTAACTGTTTTGCTGATGACAGTACCCTCAGATGTGGAACTGCAACGGCAGCGTATGATAAGCGCACTAAATTCTGATCTCGACAGCATTGTCCAGTGGGGAATCAAAAACCGAGTCGAATTTAATGCTTCCAAAACTAAATGCTATCTCCTGTCGTTAAAGCTCTACCCAGCTCAATTTTCCCCTCCCATTGTGATCTCCAGACATTCAAAACCAATGTGCATCGGTATCTCCTTTAAAAATCCCCTCCAGCCTTCCTAATCGCTCGTGCTGTGTACAACACTTTAAGGGTAGTCATAACTCCTTTAGCGAGCGCTAAAATTGTATGTAAATATCCCGTCAACTTTATATATAATATTTTAAATTCAAAATATGATAAAAGTTTTAAATTTTCAAGGAACAAATTATACACTATTAAATGTATAACCTTTATCTACAAATATGTAAGTAATTTTATATTTGCTTATCTAACGGGGAACAAGTAGGGGTAATTTAATAAAATCAATCGGCACTATTATATAATAATAGAAACTGACATGCTCTGTCTTGAAAGTTTTTTGTTACTAACATGAAATCTTAATTAGCAGAAATGTAGGAAATTTAATGTTCTTAAAAAAGTATCCAAAGTGATTTTTGGTTCAGATGGACATTGGATGAGATAAACTTGAAAAACTATTTTTTAAATAGAAAATTTCCTGGTTTTTCAACAATAACTTTTTATAGGAAATAGCTATTAAAAAAAATTTTAAGACGCAAATTGTAGAGAACGTGTTAACCTACAAAAGTAAATACAAATAACTACTTTACGAAAAACTACTTTTTCAAAATGGCGGACGACGTAGGGGTTTTTTTTATTGGAAGATTGTGGTTTTAGAATCCCCAAGAGGTACTCTTTAAAATAAAACAATAAAATTCTCCTCCCGAATTTGAGTAGATATTTTCGATTTGTTTGGATAATTTGATTGGATTATAATGTTACAAAAGCTTTGAGCTCTGTTGCACCCACCAAATTCACCTAGCATGTTTTTTTTCGTGCATGATATTTCCAACAATTTGCTAACAAAATTGATTTATTATTATAAATTGATACATTTATTTAAGTTCTAATAAATTTTCTATTAAATTTGAAAAATTCTGATTTAATTTGTATTTAATTTTAAATTTTAATGATCTTTTGATTTTTTTACAAAAATTTATTGAACAGTATAGTCTAAGATCAACAAGATTGCTAACATTTTCCGCTGCAGTAAACAGTTTTTACTAAAACATCCCTAGCGGTAGGTTGTTGTTTTAGTAAAAACTATGACAATTTCAGAGAAATCTGTCGGTTAGTTTATGAGTCTATTAGTCACAAGAGTTTGGTGGCTTGGTGGAAATATATTGATTGACGATGATGCTGATGTTTAAGCTATTGAAAATACCGGAATATAAAAGAAAAAAAGGAACAATAATTGCGTTCTTGGGTTTTTATTATTCAATATAATTATGCGGAACATGAGCTTCCTAAAATTACAAAATTCGCCCAAGTCATTTCTGGGAGAATGGTGACACTGGCCAATTTTAATTATTATTGGTATAACAAGAAAACTAAGCCGAAATTATTTTTGTTGCAAATTAAATTTTTTTATCAAAATGGATGCTTTAAAAAATTTTATAAAAAAAAATGAAAGTACGAAAATTTAACAAAAACCTACTTAAAAAAAATCAAAAAACCATTGTGCTAACTTTTTTTTATAATTTTTTGTAAACCATCCATTTTAAAGAAAATTTAATTTCCAGCAAAAAGTCGTTTTAGTAAAATTCTCAAATTTGGCTTAGTTTTCGAGTTATAACAAAAATATTGTAAAATTACCAATGTGAACATTCTCTCGGGAATGCACGAATGAATTTGGCGAACTTTGTGTTTTGAGAAAGCTTAGTTTCCAGATAAACTTGTTCAATAATAAAAACCCGTGGAACATCAGCAATTTTTAGCTGATGTTTTTAGCAAACATCGAATTTGCAGTTTAACGAATTTTTGATAATTCTTTTTTTAATTTTTTTTTTTTTGTAATTTAAAAAGGCTAACTTTTGTCAGCGAAATCCTAAATAAACAAAATAGAATTTAATCGTTTTGAAATGTGTATACTAAGTTTATTATATATTTATTATATTAATGCTAAGTAAATTAATCCAATTATGATTATATATAAAATTTTCTTTTTTTTTCAGATACACAGCTCGAATACCTTCATACTCTTTTTAAGGTGAGACATAACTGAACATTTTTACTGCCAATATAAACTTGTTGGTTTTATAATGTATGTACATAATTAGGTTAGGGACTAGAGGAAAAGTCTTGAATTTGTAAGACAACTCCAACTCCAGATATTCATCAATCAGACTACGATGACAGACAACTTAAAGAAGTAGTCCCCAATTCTGTTTGCCTGTTTGTGTGTCGGTCTAGGTCTAGTCGCTTTAGCTTTGGAGTTAAGAGTCTTAGGTGATTCCCTGGAGGAGAAACCTAATTTCGTTTTAGCTCTATGTATGTATAAATAAAGGGTACTAGTGAGATGTAGGGGAGTGGTGGTACATTGATTCGATTTCCATTCAATAGTGAATAAAAATCTTCTTACAGGGTAACCGCTGGCGCTGATATTTATCAAGAATAAAACTGATTTTAATGAAATTTTCAGATAGGATAAAGGGTGGTTTAGATACCCAGTAGGAAATTTCGAAAAATGCTTGAAGGAATCACCAACTTTTTCATCGATGAGTGGAAGCTACAACCGGAGAATTTGGTATGAATACATCTATGAATTTAACATAGGGCTGTCATAGGCGGCCACCAAGTGATTTTCTAGGTGAATATTTACCAGTGAAATCACGAAGTAGGGGTTACTTGTTTATTCTCAATTATTTGTGATGAAAAATATAATGAACGTTAAGCTGTGAAATCTCTTGATAACTTAGAGTTACTTATTCACCAGGTGAAAAATGGCATGAATGCTCACCCATTATAGTCTAAGAGCCCACAACATATTTGGCGTACGAAAATGAGCCAACAAAAAATTAAATGAGTCGAAAGGTGTATTAAGGCTGATAAAAGAAATGCAAGTCTTGCAGTCCCTGGTGGCGGCTGTTAGGTGGGAGGGGCAATTTTCTAAAAAAATGACTTAAAACAGAAAACAAATTATTAAAAAAACAACGGTAACATGTACAATGCCCTGTTATATTTTCATGAAAGGCCAGAAGTCCCTTCTTTCATTTCCATTTTAAATAAAGTTCTTTCAATGAATAGTATACAAATTTTCATCAATGTACCATTCTTTTCAAGGTATTTTTAATTAGTTTAACAGATTTACTGAAAAACAGTCATCTCTGGATAAAATGAACCATAACTTTTTTTAGGATTATTGTATCGCCTTAATTTTGATGTCATTAGATTTAGAATTGAAAAATACCCTAAAATCATGTATCATATGTCCAAATTGTATCAATATAATTTAATTTCGATAAGTCTTACCTCTCCCTTTCCCCCTCCAAAAACACCCGTGGGATACAGATATTTTTATGGATACTTTTGATTCTTTGTTCTTATGGTTAATCCGACATTCCCACCAAGTTTAAAAAATGTAAGAATTTTTTTCGGCATGTTTGTCCTATATTAACTGGTTTCTGAAATGATAATTTATCCGGATTTGTCTTATTTTTATGAAAAAGCTGTTTAATATCTTAAAGAGTAAAAGTCCCGGTTTTCAGTTTTTGACTACAAATTGATAAGGGCATTGAATTTTGGAAACAAAAATAGTACTTAATTACGTGAAATTTTGCGAAAAAAATATTTTTTACCATTTTTTTAATTTTTTTGTTTTCAAAATTTTGAGTTCATACATTAATATTTCAAAAACTATTCATTGAAAGAATTTTATTTAAAAAGGAAGTGAAAGAAGGGACTTCTGGCCTTTCATGAAAATATAACAGGGCATTGTTCATGTTACCGTTGTTTTTTAATAATTTGTTTTCTGTTTTAAGTCAATTTTTTAGAAAATTGCCCCTCCCACCTAACAGCCGCCACCAGGGACTGCAAGACTTGCATTTCTTTTATCAGCCTTAATACACCTTTCGACTCATATAATTTTGTGTTGGTTCATTTTCGTACGCCAAATATGCTGTGGGCTCTTGGTCTATTAATTCACTTTGTTAATTTAACTCATTTAATCTTATCGGAATTGTATTTGATGAAAAAACCCACGAATATTTACCAGTGATATCACTAGATTAAGGTAAGTAGAAGTTTCTTGTTCACCACACCAGACCGTTACCGTTAGTTGAAAAATTTCGTTTATATGTAATGTTGCAAAATCATAAAGAGAATCCATGATCAGATAAGCTGATCTAAACATTTATTTTCAAAATAAAACCCGCCCCGCATGCGTCAAAGATTCAAAGTTTTATCGATGTTTACTGAATATTATAGAAATCACAGCATGAAGATACTGTGAATTTTATTAGTCTAAATTCAAACAATCCAAATTATCTTAGAGGAGCCAATTGAGATCACAAGCTCATGACACTGTGCATTACTGTCCATCGTGGAAATCATCGTATTTCTGCAGGCAGGTAGGGGAAGCGCAAGAGTTATGATCGAAACCAAAAACCAAGCACCGCAATCCAAAAGAGGTCACAAACTCATTAGAATGTACATTAGGTACTACGTATCGTTGAAATCCTCGTACTTTCGGGACACGGGACAGATACCTATAGAGAAAGGCAATGCTTTTGATTTTTATTTTTTTCTTTCTCGGGAAGTAAAATGAAAAACGCAGATGACCCAACTTTATTCATGAACTCATGAACATAATGAATTACTCTTCAACCCTTCAATGGTAGAATCATCGTATGATTTTTTTTTTTGTGAATAGTACACTTAAATGGAAGCATTGATTTTAGTTCAAATTGTGTACAAAGTAAAAGAAAGGGCTGATGCCGTATGAAGTGAGGAAAAAAAACGCACTTCTTCTTTATTTTACCGGCGATTGTTATGATCTCTAGGGGGACCACAACTCTCCCACTCAACTGTTTCGCCTAAGGTTCCACTTGTGGGGTTCGCCGGCCTCCCGGTTTCGGATTGTTCCACGTCTGAGGCCAACTTAATGCAGGTGTCGTTGCATTTGTTTCATACAGGAGTTTTTTCCTCCGCGAAAGTTTTGGAACGTTTAGTGCTATTACTTTTTGAACTGGGTTCTCAAAGCATCTTCTTTGTACATGACAGTACCAGCTAAGTTGGTCATGCTGTATTTTGTCCAAGATGGTATTTTTGACGTGTAGGCTTCCTCGGATTCTCTTGCTTCTTATTCGATCACGCTTTGCCACTCCTGCTGTCATGCGAAGCATCTTCATTTCAGCTGCCGTCAATTTACTCTCATACTTCTTGTACATTGTCCAACATTGTGAAACGCATGTAAGCGCTGGACGAACAACTGCCGTGTTGAGCTTTCCTTTCAGCTAAGGGGGCATTTCTCTATCACAGAAGATGGCAGAGTTTTCCCGCCACCTCATCCACCCTACGCTTACGCGATGTTTGATGTCGCCATCACAAGATCCTTCGCTATTGATCATTGATCCAAGATATATAAACTTTTCGCACTTGGGAAACACTGTTCCATTCAAATAGATGTCCGGAATAGGCCTGTGTGGATCAGAAAATAGACAGCATAGGTAATCGGTCTTTTTCTCGCTAATGCGGTATCCATTTCCCTCGAGCACATCCACCCATACATCAAGTGCTTGTTGCAAGGACACAGGATCTTCAGTTATGATGGCTCCATCGTCAGCAAAGAATAACTGAGGAAAAATGTACTACCCTTTTTAAATGAAATCATAGCACGATGGTGCTACATGAAAGTACTAGTTGAATTTGTTGGTGTTGTCACCTAAATTTTTCATCAAGGAGCATATTTCCTACTGGGTATGAGGAGTTTCAACTTGAGTTTCGGTCGAAATCTTTGCTGTATCCATATTTATTTCGGTCTGATAACAACAGTTGGCCTCACCTGTTAGATGTGTTGTTACCTGTTGCTATACCTCTAAGCTCTAACTGATGAGGCCAAGACTGTTGTTCTTAGGCTGAAACGCATTTGGAATAAAGGTAGCTAAAAGCTAAATTCCAATTCAACTTTATTCAATAAAGTGGTACTCTAAAATAAAAACAAACAAACAATATATTTTCCATTGTTGTCGTTTGTCTTCTTCCCAAACAAAATATTACTTTTTTCATTTAGTTTAGTTATTAAAGGAATTATGTTGTGGGTGTGGTAGCATGCCTTACCACACCGCACATAGTTTGTACGAAATAAAACGGTATTAATTTGTATTTTCCTTGAGTTCATTTAGTGCAAAACTATTCAACAAAATAACCAAAAAAGCATCACCAAACAAACATTTTGCAATTAGCCGGAACAACCATTTTTGCTATTTTGGCATTGTGTGTCATTTCCTTTTAAAACACGTTAATAAACAACCATTCGTATGGTATATCCTGAATGTAGTCTATTTGTCGTGAATTCTAGGAAAATTTTAAGCGAGTTCGCATCACTTGACAAGCTATATTATGTATTTTATGGTAAGCTGGATGGTGTGGATGATGCAAATGGTGTCGATGTTGCTATAACAGCTATGCACTACTCGTCTAATCAAAAATCTGTGTACAACGTTTTGCATTTAAAAAAAATAATGACAGTCACTCATGGTGCTGTGGACTATGTTTACTCCAACTGTTTTGGGCTTGAATTTATTTGCTAATTAAGTGCTTTCAGGCTACTATACACATCACTATCGCAAAGCAACTTTTGTTTACGATTTCAACACAAATATTTCAACAAATGGTAGGTGCAATTAAATTTAATTTTTCAAAGTACCTACCCATGATGATGTTAATGTGAATTGCTTATAAAAAAGTTTTTTTCTCCAATTTTTGGTCTTAAAAAGGGTAACTATAACATTGTTTTTTCGGGTTACTATTTGTCGATGCAGCTTGCAAAAAATAGTTGGTCCCAGATGCATTTAATTTATACATTTAAATCTGAGGTTCCAAACTATCATTTAAAATCATTATTGAGCATTAATGATTTTGTAAGTAAAATAAAATGCATAAGACTGAGAAAAACGAACTTGCTAATATGAGCTTATGAAAGAAAAAATTAAATCGTTGGAGTCGTGTTTTTGAAAAAAAAAAAAATATTTTTTTAGATATAAAATTTTGAAAACATTTTTGGGAAACTTAAACAAAAAGTAGCTTCGTCCTCTTTAGCCGAGGAAAAATTTTAAAAAAATTACGAACGAAAATTTTGACATGTCACGTTTTGAGGTCTCTAGAACCAGAATCCGCCTTTTTTTGCAAGATGTCTGTATGTGTGTATGTACGTACGTTCGGGGTATTTTTTTCGTCCACAATATCTCGAGAACGTAGAAGCCCGTAGCGTAATGGTTAGTGCGATGGACTGTCACGCTGGAGTTCTGGGTTCACTCCCAGCCTCGCCTACCTAAAACTTAAAAGTTTTTTTTTTCAGGGCTACTGCATCTTGCGAGGAATTGACAAATCCTCCAAGAGTATAACTAGTCATGAATAACTGCTTCTCATCTAGCCGTTCGGATTCGGCATAAAATTGTAGGTCCCTTCCATTCCTGTCGACAGGCGCCCACAGAAATGGTTGCGAGTTGTTAGTCACTAGGCCTGGTTCTTCACGAGCCGATGCGCCACCCAATTTATTTATTTATTTACATCTCGAGAACAAATATTCAGTCGTGGAGGCCTAATCAAGAACGATATTTTTATAAAATTTAAAAATGCATAACTTTTGTTTGGGAAATCTGTTGAGGTTGAGTAGTGGTTTTAATAATAGCCAAGGAACTACGGTACAATTTGAGTAATCTTTAAAAAATATAGAAGTCATTTTTTAGATTAGACCGTCCAAAGCTCGGGCCTAAATTTTATCGAAAACTTGAGGGGAGACATCAAGGGATGGTTAAAGTAAAAAAAAAAAAAAACATTTTGATCAGAATGTACTAAATATTGGGGAAATCTGATAGAGTACACAACTATCAAGATTCCATGCCTTACACGAAAATATTCAAGGAATTTTGTCTGAAATTATAAAGAATTAAGGTTTTCCTACAATATATTCACATTAACATAGATAATGTTATGACAACCTTTTGTTTCCGTTCTTAATTATATTGCCAGACGAAATAAGAGTTAAATTAATGTTTATTTTTTTCCTTCAAATATTCTCATGCTTATATTTTTAAAACATTACTCAAAGTGTACCGTAGTTTATTGGCTATTTTTAAAACCACTACTCAACCTCAACAGATTTCCCAAACAAAAGTTATGAATTTTTAAATTTTATAAAAATTAGGCCGCCACGACTGTAGGTAGATATCGACTTCGGATGAATTTTATTTTACAGATAATATTGTCATAACGTGCTGAAAAAAATTTCTTACTACATCAAATTTAAAAAGGAGCTGTAAAATGTCGAATATCTCGAGAACAGAAAAAGATATCGACTTTGGATTATTATTCCACAACATAATTACGTAATAATGAATAAGTACAAATTAAAAAAAAATCCAGGAATAATTTTTTTAAACTACCTTAATATGAAAAACAGTTGAAAAATAATTTTCGTCTCAAATATTTGAAGAACATATAAGTATTCCGAAACCAGTCTGTTTTTTTTAAATATTATAATGACGTAGTCAATAAATGGTATTTTTTTTTCAAAAACATTCAATAGACACTTTTTTAGAGCAAACAAGCTGCAAAAAAAACTTAAAAAATGTTTTTCAACTCAAATTTATTGAGAACAAACGTAGATATTGGCTCCAAATTTTTACCACAACCAATACCATCTTTATGTTGTGTAACTTTGAGATTTTTAAAAATACCCTTTGAAAAGATTAAAACCAAAATGTTTTAAAAATGTATTATTTCGAATCGAAAAAGTTTCACACTCATAATCGTTTCAAAATCAAAATTTGGCATAGCTATATGGCAATTTTTTTTAAGTACATTCCCCTGGTATTTTTTTTTTGCCAATAGTATGTTTTGAAATAATAATATAAGTAATACACGTTAGATTCTTATAGTTTTATAAAATTTTGAATTTTTCTCAAACTTTTTAAAAAGTTGTTTCCTACAAACAGTTATTTTTTAAGAAAAAAATAGTGTATGTATTATTCTTATAAGGAGTCACATAATGTACACACTTTGCATTGAAATTTTTTTGAAAATATGAAGCATTTAGGAGTTATACCTACGCGAAAAACGAGCATTTTCGACATTTTGAAGTTTTTTGTGAATGTCGATATCTTCTTAACGGTGATTCGTAAGAAAACATTAACTGAAAACTTTTTTTCTTGCGGTTGGCATGATCCATAAGTTTTGTATGAAATATTTTCGATAGTATTTTTTGCCGTTTCAAGGTTATATGCGAAAAACAGATATTTTTGACAACCAACCTTGAATAACTATTGATGCGCGCATGATCGGATAATGGACTTTGGCCACAGTATTGCTTATACAAAAAAAAGAATAATCGCGTTCATAAATCATGTTTTTGTACATACTTTTTTCCCAGGCTACCTTTATTATAATTATTTGATATTTTTTTAACAAAATCGTTGGAGCTGTTTTGGGGAAAAATGTGCGGCAGGTACCGAAATGTTTGGTAAAAAAAAATAAAAACTTAAAACACATTTTTTTTTTGTCAATGCATTGCACGGCACTAGTTTTGTTGTCTAAGTAACATTTTTCTACATGATCGGTTTTGGTAAAAAGAGAAGAACTGGGGTTTTCAACTCGGAAACAGCAACCTTAAAATTTGTATTAGAGCTTTCGATACTTTCTTCCCCTTACATTTCTAGCCCCTCACCTTATATATGTCAAAAAGACAAAACGAATCGTATAAATGGGATCTTGTTCTTTTATTAAAGGGTGCTCTTCATAATGCACAAAAAAAAAAAACAAACAAAACCTTTTCTCTTAATAACTAAATATTCCATAATTTTTGTTACCAAGTTTCAAATCCCGTCCCAATAAAGAAGCTTCGCTTGAACACAACAAATAGAAAAATTATTGATTTAGTTGAATCCTACATATTTCCCTTTTTTTATTAAAGATAACAATATCAAAAACTTAATTAATCGCCACTTGAAGAATCTGCGAGCTTAATGAGCTTATTTCCTTGTCCCCTTAAATTAATTGAAAAGGTTCTTCATTCACCATACTCCCCTAACCATACCACCCACAGTAGTTATTTCAAATAAATTAAATTCCATTGTTGACCTTTGAAATTCACTCCAACAAGATTACAATTTAATTTATCTTAAAAATTTTAACAGCTTGCGATAAAATTGTCTCAGATAATTTCAGTTTTCTTCCATCGTCATATTTGAAATAGTAGGTATGAATACCTTACCTAGAACCTAGACCCATAGCTAGGGAATGAGAGATACACGATACGTTTACAAGGTCATTAACAAAGCTCCTTCCCATCATGTCCGAGAACAAAATAATAATTAGTTTACCGTGACCATTGAACCAGGGTGTTTTGGTTACAATGACTGACAAGTTAATTGCATTTTGGTACTTTTTTTTGTCGATATCTACATAACTTTCTACATTACCTCCTTCTTATGGTATGTTGATCGAAAATCGAATTTTCTGAATATTTAAGACTGCTAATTAAGTATAGCTACTCCAACAAAATATGCTAGGATGAAGAATCACATAGCAGCGAGGCGTATAGATAGCAATAAAAATTGGCAAGAGTTCACAGAATAGAAAATAAGAAAAGGAATACTCGTTCAGTTAAATAAACTAATCACATCCGAATCCCGTAAAAATGAGATTAGTTTCAAGCTCGAATGGGAATTGCCTATATGCACCTATGCTTAGAGATAGTTATTCTTATTATTATTATGTTGCGGATATAGGGTTTTACTCGTGAGTAACTTTGGGAGTTGTTGTGTGAGTAATTATTTTGCCTTAAATTGGATTCATTTGGTTGGATAGTCCCATTTTGAATCATTCAAGATTGATAAGATAAATGATAAGGACAAAAATTTATTATACTTATAGTTTTTGATTAGTTCTACTTTTATATATATAATTGTAAATTTTTTGAAGCCAACAAAAAATATCTGATCTTAAGGCTTTATTGACATGAATTAAGAAAAATATAAAATAAATATGAAATACATACCAGTTATTATAATTTTTGTTTTATTTTGTTTAAATCTATAAATTCATATAGGCTTATTTTTCTTGACTCCCTTAACAGGCGAGAAATTGAAATTTTACTTAGCTCCAAAAATAACACGGTACTCGATGCCATATAACTCTGGAAAACAGCTCCTACTGTGTATTACTGTATTAAAAATGTTGGTCAAAAAAAATATTTACTAAAAACTATTTTTTTTTTTATTTTCTAGCTTTTCGTTTACGGCTTCACGGATTTCGAGCATTTTTTTTGTTTTTTTTTTTTATTTTAAAAATGTATGCATCTACATGTCGACGTATAACTTTTGTTTACTTACTTACTTACTTAGGTCCTCGGACCTATTACGTCCGTGATGTTTCCCTTACGGGACATAGGGCCTCCACTACACCTACGCGCCATCGTGTACGATTTCTTGAAATATATTTCAGCTCTCTCCAACTTTTCCCCAGTTGTGCCGATTCCTGTTTGACCGTTCTTCCCCATGTACTTCTAGGACGGCCCACTTGTCTTCCCTCCTGTGTGAGCGGGTTCCACTGCATTGCTTGAGATGCAATGCACCGATCGCCTTTTCGAAGCGTATGGCCAATCCACTGCCACTTTCTTCTTCGTATAATGGAGTCTATGGGCTCCTGACCCGTTCTCGCATGAAGTTCGGCATTGGAGATACGGCTGGGCCAGAAAATCCTCAAGATGTTTCGTAGACATCTATTAACGAAGGTTTGCAGCTTTCTAGTGACAGTGTCAGTGACTTTCCAAGTGCTGCAGCCGTAAAGCAGACCGGATTCAACATTGGAGCGGAACAGTCGTAGCTTGGTCTTTAAGCTAAAAGAGTTGTTTCTCCATATTTTGGACAGCGTTCCGAACGCAGCCTTCGCTTTTCTGATTCGGCTATTTACGTCCAGTTCAGTTCCGCCACCCGTAGAGACAATACTCCCAAGATATTGGAAATCCTCTACCATCTCTACCGGTTGTCCAGAAATATTTACTTGGATTGATGAGGAAGTTCCAAGGCTGATCCTTTTAGTTTTTGCCGAGTTGACCTTAAGCCCTACGATTTCTGCTTCTATAAAGGGGGCTAGATTTTTTTGGAATTTCGCCCATAACTTTTGAAATTTTGAAAAAAGCGGTCCAAAATCATGGAACAATGTTCAGAACAACTTAACATCCTGGAACAACTTTTAAATATTGATTTTTATAAAAATGAGACTAGGTCAAAAATATTTTTTTTTTGTTCAAACTAAATTTGGAATAATCCGGGAGGATTCTTGAAAAGCTTACAAAAAATTAAAAAAAAATACTGCCCATCAGTTCGGTGCTGTTTTTTTTTATATTCCGTGCGCACAAAAGGGGTTATGATTACCCTTAAAATGTTTTAACACAGCATGAGCGATTAGGGAAGGAGGAGAGGATTAAGAAGGAGATACCGATGCACATTGGTTTTGAATTTTTGCATGTCCACACATAGGTGTGGTGCGACTGATGAAAGAATCTCTGTACTTAACAGTACGTCCGAAGTTGGGCTCAAGGGTAAACTGATGGGCATTCCTAGAAGCGCGAGTATTACGGTTGAATTGTTTAAGGGGGGAAATGCAACTGTCTATTTCAATAGAACACTGATTATAAAAATACCGGTAAAATAGAGAAAGATATGAAACATTACGGCGGTGTTCGAGAGATGTTATTGTTTCCTTTATAGATCTTTCACCTATCATGTTTAAAGCTCTCTTTTGTATTCTGTCCAATAAACTCAAGTGAGTTTTTGAAGCTCCTGCCCATACATAAGAGTAATTGTACTCAAACTTTGCAGATCACAGCCAGATCAGAAGGGGAGCAAAATGTCTTGCACCTACGGAGAAAAACCTAAACACTAAACAGCGTTTTTTGCGACGTCAAATATGTGATCATTCTACAAATGGTGGTCTGTGACGCACATACCAACAACTGAGAGCTGTTCAGTTTCCTCGATACAAGTGCCATCCATGAATAGTAGCATTGGGGGTGGGTTCCGCTTTAACGACAGGAGACAGTATTGAGTTTTAGAAGCATTAAATTCTACACGGTTTCTTATTCTTATTCCCCTGGACATGGACAAATCTGTCGAGATCAGAATCAAATGAACTTATCATACGCTGCCGTTGAAGTTCCACATCCGAAGGACATGGATGTGAATCTAGAAACGAATATGAAAAGCTAAGGGTACTTTCGTCAGCAAAAGAGTTTAATGGATTAGAAATTTCAGATAAAAGATCATTTATGAATATAAGGAGGAGAGTCGGAGACAGAACGGAGCCCTGGGGCACACCAGCATTTATTTTATGGATATCAGACTGGAAACCGACCAATTGACCGGTCTGAAAGGTAATTTTTAATCCAACGAAGAAGAGATTCATCAATACTAAATGCACGCATTTGCGATAAGAGAGCTTGATGCCAAACTCTATCAAATGCTTTTGAAATTTTTTATCAAAATTCTTGGAGCCGTGTTCGAGCAAAATAAGATTTTTCTTAACGGTTTTTCAACACTTGTATAGAGGGTACCGTAATTTTTGAATTAAGAAACATGATTTTTTCAAGTATTCTACAAAATAATAAAAAATATCTTACAGTTTTAAAAATGTTGACCAAGACGTTTTCAAAAAAAAAATTGATTTTTTTTTCAATTTTCAACAAATTTTTTTATTTTGATTCACAATAATGTTTATACTTTTTAGAAGAAAAATTTCATCGAAAAAATAAAATAAAATAAAATAAAATAAAATAAAATAAAATAAAATAAAATAAAATAAAACAAAACAAAATAAAATAAAAAAAATAAAATAAAATAAAACAAAATAAAATAAAATAAAAAAAAAAAAAAAAAAAAAAAAAAAAAAAAAAAAAAAAAAAAATAATATAAAATAAAATAAAATAAAATAAAATAAAATAAAATAAAATAAAATAAAATAAAATAAAATAAAACAAAATAAAATAAAATAAAATAAAATAAAATAAAAAAAAATAAAATAATAAAAAAAAATAAAACAAAACAAAATAAAATAAAATGTAAAATAAAATAAAATAAAATAAAATCAAATAAAACAAAATAAAATAAAATAAAATAATAAATCAACAAAATAATGGATATCTTTAAGAAAAGATAATATTTACATGTACATGTTAACGTTTCAAAACTGCCTTTTCCATCTAAATGGAGGGAAATAGAATCCCCTTCTAAAGGATTTCATACTTCTTTCAATCATTCTCTAGATTTTTGTAAAATCTTATGCAAATTACCTTGAATTTATATCGAAATTAAAAAGTCTTCCCAAATTGTGATATCATAAAAGTAATGAATAAATTCAAATTTTATTTTGTTGCTTACGATAAAATGGCGACTATGGCTTGATATTTTCTTTTATTCCTTATAAGAGACACTCAATTATTTATATTACTATGATGAAGATAACCTCTGAAGCAGGTTAGTTACCACCTAGATAGTACATTTTTTTTTTGTTTGTTATTCCAAACCAAATAATATTAAAGTATCACGCGATTGTCATAAGAATAAGAGCGAAGAGTATTTAGAACTAGTGCGCAAAACAAACTGTTTCATAGAAAGTAGTTATAAGGCTAAAAATAACAACTTTGCTGCAATATTATTTCTAATCATTTCCATAAATTATATTGCAAATATACCTTCCTATTTCAATACCGCATAAGAATCCAATCCGCCGTCATCCAGAACAAAGGTACAAATATATGCATAAAATTACAATATTTACGATACAAGCTAAAAATAGAATTCCCTCAAAACAAAACAAAAAAAATGATAAACACTTTGAATATCTATATATAATTGAACAGATTTCAACAATTTGCATACAAAATGGTTTATTTTGTATTGATATTCCATTAGAAACTGGAAACGAATGAAGAAAATGCTCTTCCGGTAACGTTTGTCACGTAAAATAAACACACAACGTGTGATTGGCAAAAATGTGCTGCTGTTGCATGTCATTCTGTCTACATTCGATATAATATCAGCATTGGAGTGGTTTTGCGAAACTTGACATTTTTGGCCCAACCATTACCATCAACTGAACAATGTGTGCAGGAAAGGAAGAGATATGTACACATTTAACGCTACTGGCTTGTATATGTGATTTGAGGCATGACGCATAAAGGTATACTATATATTGATATTTTCCTGCACTATCTTTGACAATGCTAAATAAATGCCAATCAATGGTTCTTCTGTCAATTCCAAACTCAATGCATAAAGCAACCTACCCGAAGAAAAGAAGAAATCAATATTGAACTGATTTTCGAAATACCTTGTAATATTGAAATTCTATAGACTTCATAAACTGCAACATTCTTACTGCTTCAACAAATTGATAGAATTTAAATTGTGAAGACGTGTGGGTAAATATTTATTTCAAGTCAGAATTAAACCAGTTGACATATTCATATTCGAAGGGATTATTCCACAGTGGATCAAATCTATGTTCTTACCAACATTGCAGAAATGGCCATTAGTAGGAAGAAAAAACTGTACGCATTCTTCATCGACTTCAAAGCAGCTTTCGATACGATCGATAGGAAGGCACTTTTGTTGAAGCTGTACAATAAGGGAATGTCCTTACAATTTGGTAGGATCATCGAAAGTTTGTACGCTCATACAACTTCAACGTTAGTAAATGGAAAAGAAAGATCAGCAGAATTTGATGTCGAAATTGGACTAAGACAAGGATGTAATTTAAGCCCACTACTATTTGCCTTGTTTATAGATGACATAAATGAGATCTGGACTGGCGGAGTACAGCTATCTGAAACACTTAAGATAAGCCACTTAATGTTTGCAGATGACATTGTGGCACTGTCTGAGTCCCCACATGGTCTGCAACTAATGCTGAACAGGCTAGCCGACTATTGCGACAAATGGAGACTGCAAATCAACTTGGAAAAATCAAAAATCATGATCTTCCGAAATGCAGGAGGTAGAAATTGCCAAAACGAGAAATGGAAATTCGCTAACCATGACGTAGAGGTAGTAAATGAGTATAACTACTTGGGCATGTTTATTACAAGAAATCTGAACTTTAAGAAACATATGAAAGTCAAGCTTTCAAAATCTAAAAGTGCTATAAATGCGACGTGGAGGAGTGTCATGGCTAGTAAAGAGGTGGACACAGCTACCAAATATCGTGTATTTGAGGCAACATCAAAGGCCATAATGTGTTATGCTGCACAAAGTTGGGGACATGGAGAGTATGAAGAAGTAGAGCAACTGCTTCGATATTTCTTAAAACGAGTTTTTAAATTGCCACAGGCTACACCAAACCACATTCTTCTACTTGAAACTAGGCTATCTCCATATTTCATATCAACCCTTAAAATGCAAGTTGACTATGCCTTAAAAACTCTTAAGATGGAAGATAGAAGATTGCCAAAAAGGATCAGTATGCTCATAATAAGGAAGAACATTTCGTGGTATGCCCAATGGAAGCGCTTGGCTGAATATGGTAATTATCCCTTAACTCTAAGTATAGATAATATCGAGGCATGGAAATCCGATTTATACGAACTCATTGAGGTAGTCGACACGCAAAAAAGACTGGAGCTTCAAATAAAGGCCAGGTCATGTATGGAACGCAATATTTATGCCCAGCTCAATCATAATTTAATGAATGTGAACTACTTTAATTCGAGGTACTCTACAGAAGAAATAAGCTGCATTTTAAAAACAAGAGCGGAGATTATTCAATTGAATTTTATTCCATACAGAAACGATCTTTTAGATATATGTGGTTTGTGTAATATGAGAGTGAGAGAAGACGTGTATCACTTTCTGGGAAAATGTCCTATCCTGGCGGAAATCCGAAGATCAGTTTTTAGTAAAAATAACCTAAGCAACGTGGAAATGAAAAATATACTAGATGGTGAAAATTGGACACAGCTGTGTAAATACGTTAAGTGGGGTTTGAGATATAGGCAGAATATTATAGATGAGATATTCTAACTATAAAACGATAAAGTACAAGAACAAAAATATATTTAAATATAATTTACTTATTATAACATTAAATTGTCGCTCTGGCAGACGGCGTAGGCCATGCTTATTATATGAATTGTTACAACATAGGATTAAGAAATTATGGTAAATAAAGTCATTATTAATCTAAAAAAAAAATCTATTCACATTGTTGATTGCTTAGTTGATTTGACACGTCTTGACTCTGTTCTTATTACAACTTTGTTCAGGAATTGAACACACAATTTAAACCGGAGTGTAATGGTTAGTGCGTTCGACTGTCACGCTGAAGGGGTGGGTTCGCTTCCCAGCCTCGTCCACCTAAAGACTAAAAAGTTTTTTTTGATGTTAAGTATCTTACATAAGTGCAATATTTTCAAAATCGTACATGGGAAATTCGAGATATTTGAGCTTAAATTTTTAGGAAAGGACACTTTACGATATACTAAATTAAAGGTTATAAAAATAGCTTCTCGATGGTGCTAAAAAAGTATACATCATCACTGAAGTTTTTAAGATATTGGTGTGCAAAGGCAGTGTTTTAAAAGTTTTTATTCATGACTTTAAACCTTAAAATTTCAAAGTGAATTGAACGTAGCATAATAACTTTACTACTATTTGAAAGATGAGAAAACTACATTTCATTTGGCATCAATCATTTTCCTACATCTTGTATATAAAAAGTTATCATGGTCGGTTGGGGTAAATGTGGACAGTTTTTTGCATTTTTTAGAGATACATTTTTTTCAAAGAAGTAAAAAATATTAAATTTTATTTTTTATTTAACTTTTGAAAATGGATTTTATATAATAAGGTACCTGTTATTCTTCGTATAATGTGTTAATAAATGTATAAGAATCCAAAAACGATTTGGGCAGTGTTTACATTTACACCTTGATTACATTTCCCCACTAATTTTGAAAATTCTGGGGTAAATGTGGACAGGTAACTTCTGTGCACTAAGTGCTAGGAGATCGCCTATGGGGTTAAAGTAAACAGGCATGAATTTCATTTGAATTATTCACTTGAAAAATTGATTACCGCTATGTTTACATTTACCCCATATAATGCATATTACCCATCAAAAAAGAATCGGAAAAAGACCTTAATACTTTTTTTTAAACCAACAGGTTCTAAAATGGTCATCGTCGTCATCTAACTCCTGATTCCATGGGCTGTCCTCATCATATTCGATGTTGTTTTCATTTTCTGACTTCTCAGAACTCGAGCTGATGTTTTTTTTTCAAAGAACGCTGGTTTTTAACAGCAATTTTCCTCTTAGGCTTAGGTGTAGGTGATTGTTTGGCTTTCCTAAGATCTTCTGCTTCCTTAAGTCGATTAAGAACACTTTGCGAAGTAAGTACCTCACCATAAGTCATTTGCTTCAGTCGTGGAATAGGTTTTTTCTCTTTGACGGGTGGTTTATTTGCTTGTAATGAAGAATTTGGAGGTAAAAACAAGGTGCTGATGGAAATTCCAGGTAGAACCTCTGCAGTTTCCATAACAGGCTGTTGTTCACTTACTGTTTCAATTGAATTAGCCATGTTCATATCATTTTCGTGTATTCTTTCATTTTCTGGGGTTGTTTCGTTGTCAGCAATAATATTCTCACCTAATTATGAAATACAAAATTTGTATGCTTCAGTAACAGTACATAAATGATTAGTTCCTAATGCCATACCTTCAATTACTTCAGTCAGTTCCTGTGAAATTACTCCATCGGATGATAACTCCAAGCCAACACCATTCGAATTTGACCAGTACCTTTCCAGAGCCTCGGGCGGAAACTCGTTTTCTGGAAATTTAGTTCGATCCACGGGGTAAATTCCAGTGTTGATAAATCCAGATATTATGTTGTCAGCGATCACAGAATCTTTCAGGTTTCTCCGATAAGTTTCGAAAACATCTGTTTACTGAGGCGCATACAACCTTTGCCCATTTGCGATTTCCCAAAAGCTATCAGTTTTTTTTCCAAGCTGTTTTTATTGGACCAAATACGCATTTGACCAATGGTTGCAACTTGTCAGTTAGATGACTAGGTAGGCGCATCAACATCACATTTTTTTTTAAGCTTATGTGACTGCAATGACCATCGTATTACAAAAATGCTGCTTGATCTGGTAATCCTTCTCCAGCACGAATATTTTTAACAAAAGGAATGAAGCCATCAGACAACCAATTGAAAAATTGTGATTCCTCCACCCATCCATTTTTTGAGGCCGCGTAGAGTGTTCCCGAAAAACCAGCTTAAGAAGTCCATCTCGCCTGAACAGCAGCACCTTTAAATATTATTAACGGTGGTAATGTTGCGCCATCGGCCGAAACGCATGCAAGCACTGTTGTGGACTCCCGTCCAGATCCACCTGAAGTCATGCTAAGAGCCTTACCCTTAACGTCCAAACCATGCATGCGGCTGGGATCGTGATGAAATCCGCTTTCGTCGGTGTTAAAAACGTATTGTGGTTTATTTGTAAAGTTGTTATCTTCCATCCCTTTTTGAAGCTTATCATAAAACTCGTATACGACAAAAGGGTTTCTGGCATCTTTTCTCAATTTTTGCAGGTGTTCTGTTTTTTTTTTTTTAAGTTATCGTCGGATGCCGCTTCATGAATCCCATGTACCAGTCTTCACCGGGGATATCGTCTTTAAATTGCGTTTTTAAACCGCTGCATTTAACGTATTCCCCAACCAGTTCTTTTAGCTCACGTTTGTCACATGGTAATCCCAAATTTTTGTTTGTCTGGGTTGCTACAATTTATTTTAAAACGTGAAAATAACGGCCGTTTACATTTACCCCATGTTTACATACATTTACCCCAACTGACCCTAACAGTTATTTCGAAAAAAAACTGAAATATGGTGTTCGAAATACTCATATTCAAGTGGCCATTTCTCTGGTGGTTTTAGTTCTTGTCGACATATAATAAAATAAAGTACTGGAAAAGGCCTTTTATTTGAGATAAATTTTATTTCTCTGGAATCAACGACCAATTTGCCCATCATAGGTTAGGTAAGAAGGGGTGATGAAGCGGCAAGCCGAATCATCTCACTCGGATCTCAGTGGATCAGTTGTGCTCCCCTGGAGCTGAATTGTGTAGGATAAAGGATGAGTGAGGAGAGGCTATGGTGGGTATCAGGTAGGGCTTATTGTGGAAGGAGCCTCCCTGAACCATCCTGAAATCTGAATAAATTTCATGATGTTTGCAGGTGGCAAAATAGAGACGCTATCTAAGTCGTCGAAGAAGTATTCTCCGAGAGTTGCTCTTCTGTTTCTAGCTAGGCTGGAGCATTTGCAAATGAAGTGGTATGAGCCCTCCACCGCCTCCTCGTCTTGACACCCTCTACATCATAGGTCAGATGAGCTGATGCCCATTCTGCTCAAGTGGGTTCCCATGGAGTTGTGAATCATGAGTATACCAAAGGGAAAATTGGGGCCTGCTTAGCTTTAGTAAATAGTCTGTCTTGTTCTTAGAGAGCAACTGCCACAAAGTCCTTGAAACTCGACAGGACTCCAGTGTTGACCACCGGTCGTTAGTAGCTTTTAAGAAACTATGGTCAATTCTACATTTTTCTTGTTCAAGAGGCATAAGTACCCAGGGTATGACTTGGCTCGGTTCAAGTGTTGCCCCGTTTTTGGCCAGTTCGTCTGCCCTTTCATTACCAAAAATGTCACGATGTCCTGGGACACAACGAAGGGTAACTGAGTTTGCTGCGCCCAACGATTTTAGTTCGCTGCGATAGCAATCAATCAGTTTGAATTAAGTGACGATTGATTATATGGCTTTGATTGCAGCCTGACTATCTATGAAGAAATCAATGTTCTTTCCCGTCAATTCAAGCGTGGAGAGATGCTTTGCAGCTTCACAAACTGCAAGGACCTCTGCTTGAAAGACGCTACAGAAGTTCGGTAGTTTTATCGATTTGTTTATGGGTGGGTTTTCTGAAAAGATGCCGGACCCTACCCCGTCGTCTGATTTGGACCCGTCAGTGAATACCGAGAAATTATCTACGTTTGTGACTCAGTTTTCCTTCCAGAGTTCTCTCTCTTGATGGAAAGTCTGCATAGTTCAATTGGGTTGAAATCAATGTGCGGTAAGATGTAATCAGTTTGAATATTTATATCGGTGAAAGTAATTATAATCTTGTGACCATAGTTGCCCCTTTTCCAATATTTGCACTCTCTTAATCGAATAGCACTATTGGCCGCCAGCTCTTTTGCAAAACGATCAAGTGGGGCAAGCGAAAAGAAAGTTTCTTGGGCTGCGGTCGGTGTAGTTCTCATGGCACTTGTTGTACCTATATACGCTAGTCTATGTATTTTTGTCATGGTCTTGGGATTGAAGGTTTTTTCAAGTGCCAGACCAAACATGCATATACGTTAATATTGGCCATATGATTGCTGTATACATCCAATGGATGGTTTTAGGGCTAGGGCCCCATTTCCTACCGAAAATTCTATTGCCAGTATAGGATGCTATCGACGCGACGCCTTTTTCTCACATTCTTTAGTTTTTTCTTTCCAGTTTAGTTTACGATCAATTATCAGTCCAAGATATTTTGCCGTACCCGTGATATGGAGCGGTGTCACATTTATAGTGGGAGGGTTAATAGTTGGAATATTATGCTTTCTCGTAAACAAAACCAGTTCAGTTTTAAGTGGGTTGACATTAAGTCCACATCTGTTGGCTCAATTACTGAGCTTGTCAAGGGCGGTTTGCAAGAGATCACGAAGTGTGGAAACACTTTTTCATTATCAAGATGTCGTTTGCGTATGCCACGACTTTGACACCGCTTTGGTTTAGATCGACCAAAACCTGATTAACAACCAAAGTAGTGGTGACAATACCCCTCCTTGTTCTGATCTTCAGCTAACTGTCGCCCATTTCCGCATTTATAGCCTTTTGTGACAACTTATGCAAATCACCCTGTATAAGCACAAGCTGTTATTATATTAAAAAATTGGAATGTGCAACAAATCTGTCATGCTTTAAAAAAATATATATCTTTAAAACTAGACGCTATAAATAAAAAATTTAAAAACGCTTTTATTAGCTAAAATCAGGAGTATAAACTAAAAATACTTGTTTTATGCTTTATCGTGCGGAAATTTGAGTAAATTGTGCTTCTTTAACCATGTGAATGTGATAAATCTTATCCTAAGTCTACGTTTCTGTATATATCTCCGAATCTAATTATTCAATTGAGACAAAATACAAAAGAAAATGTTTGTCAGAATATGGAAAATAATTTTTTCTATGACAATTTTCACAATAACTCTGACCGTTTACCTAAAAACACGTTCTTCCGTCTCGCGCTCCCTCAATTGAGCGTGCGCCCTCCCTCAATTGAGCGTGCACCCTCCCTTCTCAGAAACAATTGGCAATATCTTGGGCAATTATCAACCGATTTACATGAATACAAAACAAATTTCTTCGTTAGAAAATAAGGAACATTTACCCGGAACATTTTTTCCTAACATTAATAAAATTGATTGCATTACAAAAATGCATCAATCATCGTTAATAACAATGCCTTTGCACCGGATTTTGCAAAAACTAACTCCGGATTCGGATTCTCTACCTCCTGAAAACATAAAAAACCACCCTCAAACTGAAGTGACATTCAAATGCCTACGGGAAGGGGGTATAGCTCCTGGAC
Organism: Melangyna quadrimaculata; assembly: GCA_949320155.1. NCBI lineage: Eukaryota > Metazoa > Arthropoda > Insecta > Diptera > Syrphidae > Melangyna > Melangyna quadrimaculata. The sequence continues at coordinate 419,836,503 of OX439483.1, forward strand.
TAGTAAGGGAAGGTTTACTTTCTAAAAATTTATGGTTTTCGTTTAGTTTTTATCTTATTTTTTGTTCAATCCAATTAACGAAAATAAGTAAAAAGTCACTCTGTGGGGAACTTTCCACAGGCTACATACCTACACCTACACCCTAAGGAATAAATCCTTTGTTAACTTGATTTTTTTGTTAACCAAAACTAAGTACGTACTCAAGTTTCGTTTTCTACTTTCATTAAAGACAAAAAAGTCCAAACTCAACTCAAAGGATTTTGTAGAAAGCAAAAAAAAAATACAACAAAAAAGTATTAAAATCTCAACAAAGCATATCTTCCCTAAGGGGCAATATTAGATACTTACATAGCATCTTTTTTTTGTCTCTGTTTTTTTTTTGTTTCCCAGCGTGAAGCACCTGCTGGAGAACCGAGAAGAACCTTCTTGTCTCTACATTTTATTTGCATAATCTTAGGAAAACATAACTTAAACACAACAATGTTGGAAGCTTTCCCCAAGGGTGTCCAAGCGTATACCATTGTCTATGAGAGTTCTATAAGTGTGTAAAAAGATAAGGTAAGTACCTATCTAAGTACAGTCACCATGGGACGCAACACATAGAGGTTTGAACATGATGATGATGATACCTATATACTATTTACTGTACCTTCTCAACAATTCTTATTATTTTTTTTTTTTTGTTTCTAAAATGCTGTGTGACTGTGTCGTCCTTGGGGGATTCCTTCCTTTATGCAGAAACATGATAAGGACACCAAGGAGATATATACTATCTGTATACCATCACAGTTAACTGTACAGTGTTGTACACGTTAATAGCTTTCTAATTGCATAACTACCTGAAGATTGCTTTTTCGTTTCACTGCCTGTATGAAGTGCCTCCCCTTGTGTTTCTATCTAGCTACTGTTTCGAAGAAATATCCTTTCGCTTCAGATTGCGGATATCCTTTGTAGTTTTTATATATTTTATTCTGTTAATGGAGGAGTTATATTTTCTTTCTATTTGAATAGAATTTAATTGAGAATTTCTTTGGTAGGTTTTATTTTAACGATCAGTTAAATCAGAAACAGAAGCTAATTATAATTGCTCGAGAGTAAAAAATAAAATAATGGGCTTTTAAAATTTGAGTATGTTATTTTTGGTAAGCAAAGGGCCGACGAAAAGCGAATACCTTTTTTTTAACTGTGCAATTGTACCTACATACATACAAACCTCACAGTAGGCAATTTTCTCAGTTGGGCACTTAAGTGTCACTAACTCAGACTGCGAAAATGTCCATCAAGTATCGATTTGAATAATTTAAGTGCAACTTATTTCCGTAAGTGTGCACAAACTGGACCTAATTGTAACTTATTCCAGGCTATAGCATGAGAATGAGCTGCGAAATCCGAAATTAGGAATCAAGGCATTAAAATTGTAGTCTATGCAGACGACACATAGTAATTTTGATAACGGTTAAGTATCTTACCACCATAAAAGATATTATGGAATCTGCATTTAAATTCTTGGGCAGCACAAAATGGTGTGGGGGCTAACCGTACAAAAATTGAACTAATTCTATTTACGAAGAAAATGCAACAAGAGGACTTTACCCCTCCCAAGCATAGAAACTTTCCTCTATAACTTTCCAAAGAAGCTAAATATCTTGGAGTTGTCCTTGATTCCAAGCTAACATGAGGATAGAATGAAAAGGGCACTTTGTGCTTTTTACACATGCAAAAAAACCTGTGGTTTGATCGTGTGGTGGAAGGCTGTAGAAAATCTTAGCTATCTCCATAGCCTGAACAAGGTACAGAGACAAGCCTGTATAGGAATACCGGGGGCACAGGGTTCTACGCCTCAAGCAGAACTGGAAATTATTCTTAATCTTCCAGTCCTGGACGAGAATAGCAAAGCCGCCAAAAGCACACTTCGGCTTAAAGAAATGGGCTCTTGGAAGCACATCACCTATGATCATGGGTCTATCTTGCAAAGGTATCTATGACACAGTGGCCGGACTTGATACGTACCACCCATAATAGATTTTAACAAACACTTATCTATTTTAATACCCGAAAGGCATGGATGGGAACCCAATTCACTTATCAGTGAACAAGGTACATATCCCCTTCTACAACGATCGGTCAAAAATGGAAGAAGGAACAGGAGCGGGGGTGTTCTGTGAACGACTCAACATTAGAGAATCATATAAACTCCCAGATGAGTGTACTGTCTTTCAGGCTGATATTTGCGCTATTAAAAAAGCGACAGAAATGGTTCGCAAGAAAAAACTAAGCTCTTTGGAGATCGTGGACAACCATGATGTTATCAAAGCAATAGCCAGTGAGATTATAAGATCCAAGACAGTTGGAAAATGCCGAGATATACTGCATAATATTTTGTACACTAACCAAGTCAAACTCTGCTGGGTTCCTGCACAAAGCAACATAGAAGGGAATGGATATAGCAGATTAACTGGCAAGGAAAGGGCGCCGGCGCGGGGTGATTAAAAGGAAAATAGACCTAATAACGAAAGACCAAAATGAAATGTGAAGTGTGTGGTTTTAATAACTACAATAATAAAAATGAAAAATACAATAAAAAAAATACGTCGTTCTTTACGCTTCCAAAAGATTCAGGATTACTAAAAAATTGGATTCATTTTTGTAAAATGAAAGACCAAATTAACACGAAGACGTATAGGATTTGCAGTGAGCATTTTGGATCTGATGACTTCGAAAGGAACCTCCAGTACGAAATGGGTAATTAATTACACACAAAAATTAAACAAGAATTATTATCTAAGCCATACCAGTATTTATTAAAGGTTTCGTAACTCATAGACGGCTCTTACTCAAACCTGGTTCTGTTCCCTCCATTTTCATTACTGAAAACGTGGAGGAACCTTCCACTGAGGATAACAGAAACAGAGTTAAGGCAAGAGAAGATAAGAGGGCTATAGATGCTTTGTTACAGGAAGCAGAGGAAGTTCTTCCTTGAATTTTAAGTGAGAGCGTCGACGACGCTACACAAATCAGTTCTTGTCAGAACTGCGATTTTCTAAGAAACCAAATTCAAGAGCACCTGACACAAATGTATGTCTAAGGAAGTTGTTTATTAAGCTCCTTTTTAATTTGTTTATTTTCAGACAAAAATAAGAAAACGAGATCCACTTATTAAAAAAAAAAAAATAAACAGAATCTCCGAACGTCTTTCACAAAAAAGAGGTTTGGAAACAGGAATGTAGAGACAAAATTGGATTCCATTTTCACCTACGGCCAAATTCGAGAATTGAAATGCGGTGCAAATCTTACGCATTGGTCAGAAGTTGACGACGCAAGGTCAATTACCTTATATTCAGAGAGTGCAAAAGCATATAGACTTTTGCAACAAAAAAAATAAATTTCCCACAACAACATCAAAATAAAACTTATTTATATTAACTGACAAATTTGAATAAACTATCTCTTGTGACGTATGTGCGCAGTAAATCGAAAAACGAAACAGCAGCTGTCGTAATCTTTCTATATATATTCATTCATGGACTGTGTCTAACTTAAAATATCCCATTTGAAATTTCCCATCGTCACAATCCATAACATCGGTATTCATTGCAATTTCTGCTTCTTGTTTGTTGAACACTCCCAAAGTCGCCTTGTTTGTGTCATGTCAATGGCAAAAAGTGTCTGATTATATGTGTTCAAAAAATTCAATAAAAATAAATATTTTTAAAATAATTAAAATTAAGATGCTTATGTACATAGTCGTTGGCTTATAAGACACTTGAATCTTAGGAGTATTTGTTAGCGTATATTTTACTTTTTCAGTTCTAAGCTAGCTAGGTGCTTAGCACTAAATAATTAAGTTTCTTGTGAGCAAATGCCCCATAAAAGACAGTGATTATAACAAGGGAAATATTTGTTATTAATTATAAAGTTTAACGTAATGTGCTCAAACAATATGAATTTAAATTAAAAGTCATAATAAACAATTGTTATTTATTAAATGTATTAAGTACCTCCAAATGAAAAATATTAAATTTTAACATAACAATTTGTGTTAAAGCAATATTACTTTTAAAACGAATTTTAATGAAATAAAATAAGTAATGTCCCTGCGTTCTCACTTGGACTCTTCAGTTGATAGTGAGGGCCTTGTGAAGACGCAATTTTTATTAAGTTCAGTCCAGCTTACATCAATTTTACAGCGAAAATCAATTCTGAACTATATCCAACCCAATTAGAATTTCTAATCAAGAATTGTTGGAAATTTTGTTTGGTAACAAAATTTCCAACAATTCTTAATGGGATTAAGCTGAACGGAGCTAACTTAACAAAGTTAATACCGATTCGAACGATACAAAAGAAGATCTCGCGTTGGCATTGCCGCGTTGCCCCAATGGACGCTACGGTCCTGCTTGAAGTATTCTCCAATCACGCCAGAGGCGTGAAAAACTGATGAATAAATCAACAAAACCCTCAATTGAATGGCCCTCGAGGAATGGCCTCCCTGCTCACCAGACATATAAATATTAATGAAATGTAACGAAGGTGAGGAAATTTATTTATTAAAATATTAATAATAAAAATACTTCTGAATTAATAAGAATGTTTGGAGATGACTTGTCCATTAAGTCTTTTCTGAAGTACGAAGTTTAAGTCATCCACATCTTTGCGTTCTAAGATCTTGGCCATTAGCAATGACTTTTGGGAATATTTTGTTGATTGAAATTGCAAAAATTTGGAGGAAATGAAATTAATCCGTTCGATTCGTCGACAGGGACAATACCTTTATCGATTGCTTATGGAGAAAATTTCAGCAGATGGTTCGGTCAGCAATGAAACTCTCATGTTTGCTGCCAGCTGAATTTTCTTCTCAAAGCGCCACACCTCGAGTCATTGTGCAGATCTATCAATGTTCGGTCAAGTGCTTCCAATGCACGCTTGTGGGTCACTGTGCATTCCACATTCGTCCCTGATGAAGATTTTAGATGCTATAAAGAGAAGGTATTTTTTTTTTGTTGCATGTCGTCGCTATTAAAGAAAACCGGCATAACTCAAAAACTTCATTCTGCAGAAAACGAGTTTAAAGTTTATTAGTTATACGATTTACAATGAAAAGGAAAGATGTGCCAATTGAAACAAAGTGTCAATTGTCAAAGTCTATCTAGCGTGATTCCGAAGTGCTGCAGTTACACCAGTTTGACAGATTTTTTTTTGTATCGATTGGCATCATTAAGTTGCTTAAAAATCGTGTTTTTTGAGTTTTTCCGGTTTCCTTAAACAGCGACGATGTATAGAACTATAAAATGAAATAAAACCCATATTATAATTGTATTAATTGCCATGAAATTGACTTTATTTGAGAGATAATTCTGTGTCATTTTGATTTGAATATGATTTTTGGCGGTACAATCTTGATGTCCTATTTTTGATCACTCTTTGCAGAATTTAGGGTCGTATATCGGCAATAACGCGGCGAATATTGTTTTCCAAGTCGTCAATCACACAGAATCACCACAGAAAATAGTTTAGCAGTGTTTAATCGCACAATCTTGGAGACCAACTCACCAAACGTTGCCTTGAAGAAATCAACCACAGCCACAAGAAACCACAGCTCCCACACATCAAGGCGATTCAATTCAGGAACGAAGAAGTCATTGATAATGGCTCTATAAAGATCTTCATTGACTGTAACCCTTTGGCGGGCATCGTTTTTGGCCATAAAGCATACTAAACTGTCAGTTTTTCTAGATGTAACGGTGGCGGGTGTGGTGCGGCATGCATCTCAACAATGGTTTGAAGATTAGCTTCATCGCTGAACAAAATTTTCTTGTGTAAATCGGGATCAACAGTAATTTAGTTTCGAGCCCATTTACTGAATGTGCGCCGCCCGTGCCCGGTTGCTTTATTCGGGCGTCAGTCGATTCATGATGAAATGGCAAACCAAACTAAAAATAAATCACATGGCAGATGACAAAATGGCTGCCAATGAAAACATTGCTGTGACCTTAAAGTTCTTTATAAAATAAACACCTGTTACTTTGGCCATTATAGTATAGTCTTTCAATAGTGATTGTTCAATAGCTTGAAGGTTTAATTTAAACACTGAATCTTTCTAATAATGTGGCCGCTATTCCAGAAAAAGAGACTGCTACCTTAATGTCGGACCACGTACAAACAGTGGCCAAAATCAATGACATGACCAATGTCTTTCCAGTTCCAACGGGGGCATCCAGAGACAATAAGCCACCATTTACATCATCAATAATTGCCTTCATTAATGTATCATGTCAGAAATGCACAATCACTAGGGTCGGACCCAGAAGTCCACAAGATTTTCGTGTGTGGACTTTTGACCCACCCTGATGGACCAAAACCATCAGGGTGGGTCAAAAGTCCACAGTTGATTTATGGACTTTTGGCACACATAGATAAGTATGACAAAAGCCCATTATGGACTTTTGTCCTTTGAACTTTTGACCCTGCGCTGTAGAAGTCCAAATTTCTATTCCGGTGTAATAGCAAAAATATCTCTTAAATAGGTCTACACTTATTAAATCATTTTTTTCTTATTCCAATAAAATATAGATTTACATGATTTCTATAATGACCCGAACCATAAAGCTAAATTTCTCTTTTTTATATTTTTTTTATTATTATTACGAAGATGAACTCAAATTTGTATTTATTTATTTATTTGGTCATTCAATTACGTCTAAGTAAATGCAACTACGGGTAGAACCTATACAAAGTGCTATTTCTTATTATCAACACAAATTCTAATATTTATTTATGTTTAATTCACTGTCATGATGGCGTCACGTTATCAGTTAGGCTTTTTGAGCTTATTAATTTCAAAAAGAAAAAGAAACGAAGGTCTGAATTAAATAAACAGAGTGTTATCACAAATTACCACCACATGGCATACATACACATTAGGGTGGTCCTTATACAAAGGTCTTTATCTTATTTTGAATGACGCACCCCCATTATTTGTCCTTAATAAATAAAAACAAATCCTGTCAAATTTAAGCTCGTCCTTATAAGGGTAATTCTTCTGAATGACGCAAAGATAATAAATACAAAAAAAAGAATCTTGTAAAATTTAAGCTCATTATATTAACGTTAACTCGGCCCCCAAGACCTCTGAAGTTTTATATGGGAAATCCCAGGTATTTTTTTTTAATCAAACTTTGAAAATTCTTAATTTTGGTAATGATTGATAAAAACAAATTTGGAACACATGTAGTCAGTTTTGTCATGTTTATAAAATTGTATCAGACAAAAATTTACAACAGTTATTTTCAAGCATATCAACATTTAAACAAAAAATATTATTTTTATTTAATTTTAATTTTATTAAATGTTGTACAATTTTTTCTAATAATTTTTTTTAATTGACTACATGTGTGTCAAAATTCAATTTTCCTTATAAGCCATTAGCAAAGTTATCTATTTTTAAAGTTGGATGTACAGAAATATATGGGATTTCCCATATAAAACTTCAGAAGTCTTCGGGGCCGGGCTATCGTTAATATAATGAACTAAAACCTTACAGAATTTTTTTTTTATTTATTTATTTAGAATAAATTAGAGGGGTGCATCATTCAAAATAAGAATCACCCTTATAAGGCCCACCCTAATGCCATAACATACACATAATATAATATACAAACAATCACTGTGGCTATTTGCACCTTCTGCATGAAAAAAACAAATTTTACGGAAGCGCCCAATTCAGTAGCTGTGTAAAGTTTCTTCGGGCTTTTGGGCGTTTGTTTTTAATGTTTGAAATCTATTTGAATCATCTTTTGTGTTCAATTCGAATTGAGTCACTTTGTGTTTGAGTTTGAGTTAAATTGATATAGGTATCTATATCTACCCGTATGCCATAGCTGATAGCAAAAAAATGTTGCTTATAGCTTATCTAGGTTCTATTTTTGAGATCACGATTATTTATTAATCGCATCAGATTATAACATCAAGTATAACAAAAGTATCACACTTGAGTTTAATCAGGTAAATGCCCAAAAATAGAATCTAAGCCTAATTAATTGTGCACTGATTTTTGTATTGAATAAGCTTTTCGGGAAACATAATTCTTTTCTTTGAAAATTAATGTCGGTGTTTTGTAACTGTTTTGTTAACAGTTTTTTCGATCAGAATAATATAAGGTGTTCGGTTTAAAGGTGAAGTGTATTTATAAATAAATAAATAAATTGGGTGGCGCAACAGCTCGTGAAGAACCAGGGCCTAGTGACTAACAACTCGCAAACATTCCTGTGTGCGCGTGTCGACAGGGATGGAATGGAAGTGTGTTTTATTATATTTACAAAAGATTAAGTTAAGAGTCAAAACTATTTAATAATGTTTATTTAGAAACAAAGAAGAACAAGCATATTTGTATGGATTGCATACCACTTTATGACGTTTAGTATATGAAAGGTGTTAATGAGGGCTATTTTTTTTTTTGTGTATAAAATCTAATTCTGTAGATAATTATGGGAAAGTGTTAAGTTTCAGTGTTGAACTGCATTACAGCTAATTCTCTGTGTTCCAAGAGATGTTGTAACACCTTAAGACCTATATCATCCGAAAGGTGTCAATTTGTGCTATTTTTTTGTAGAGACATAATTCTATATTAAGTGCAGAGAAAGTTTTAAAGTGCATTTCAACTAATTTCAGTTCTCAAGCTTTAACAATTGCCCTGAACGTGAAACAGACATATGTCCATTCAAGAAAAAAATAATGCAATTCTCGGTGAGAACCAGAAACAGATCAAAGAGTGTTACAACATTTGCGACCACATAACGTAGATTATGCAGGCGGAAACATTTTAGAACACATGGCACGGAACTCGTTAACTCTGAAAATGGTGTTGTACAGGTAAACATTTTTATACAACAAAAATAAAAGATAACGGTCATTAAGACCTTTCATATGATATAGGACATAAAGTGTTACACCAATAAGCACTCTCCTTTCCACTAATATAAATAATTTTATAATGTGTTCATTTCTAAGCGAAGATAATTCTTAAATACTTGGGATGTTTTGAAACAAATCGTTTGGTAAGTCAGTTTTATTTTAAATCAATAATAAATTTTTATTTGAACACAAAACTGAAACGTTCTTTCCAATTGAATGAATAGTTCAGAAAAATTAGCATCAAATTGAAGCATATTTGGATGTAACATATAGTATCTTATATTTGGCGCAGGGACATAACGGCCAATTTTTATTTTAAGGGCTTATTTGAGTGGGACATGAGGCCCAAATGGAATTTAAGCCTTAAGTCCCAACCAAGTGAGACCCAAGGCCCAAATATTTGTTGTTAAACATATGGTACTAGGGCTGGCCACGAGACGTGACTCTGCAATATTTTTGTAAGTCTCGTCTCGGTCTCGTTAAAATCGAAAATTGTCAGTCTCGTCTCGGTCGCGTGTCGGTGTCGTATTATTAATTCTCGTCTCGTTCTCGTTTCCGAAAAATACGATTTCTGGACAACCTGTTGATTATTGGAACGAAATATTTTCGATGTTAGTTTGAATATGTGAAGAAGAAAATAAATACTTAACTGAAATTGGATTTTTTAATTTATTAGACTTTCTGTAAATTTCGGTCCTAATATACAGTCTCGTCTCGGTCTCGTCTCGATTGCTTAAAAGGCTGTCTCGTCTCGTCTCGAGATCGAGACCGAGACTTTTCTCGTCTCGTGGCCAGTCCTATATGAGACATAGATCCCAAATTTCTTAAAGGCATAAAACAGTAAAAAGTTTTTGCATTTTAATACAATTAACAATCTTTTTTTTATATTTTATCTAAGCGCCCCCGGAACTAGTGCTCGTGGATTTTATTTCCCCAAAAAAAAAAAAATGAAATAAAACCCACGGGAGTTATGATTGATTCATAATGCTTTTACCAAAATCACTGGTCAGTAGATACAAACACTTTGAAAGCAGACCGACTGACAACATAGGCGCCTGCCGAGCGACTGAGCATACCCTTAGCAAAGCGATGGAGTCGGGTGATCGGGACAGAGGACCCAAAAAGGGAGTTAAAATCCTTGAAGTCGCGAAGCGGGCCACCCAAAGTTCTGTTTAGTACACAAATTTGGAAAGCAGACCGACTGATAACAACACCCGCGGGGGTTAATTCCTTTTTTTTCCTGGGAACACCCGCGGGGGACAGTTCCGTGGGCGTTAATGCACTGCACCTTAATTAATAAGTAAGAAACAGTTAACAATTTTTTTGTTGGCTTTGAAATGTTCCAAGTTTTATCATTTGGTGATTCTTATTTATTGGGACATATCCCCCAACATTTTTATTTGGGCTTTGGGTCTCACTTGGGTGGGACTTTATCCCTAAATACAATTTGGGCATTATGTCTGACTTAAGTGAAACCTAAGGCCCAAAAATAAAAATTTGGCGTTATACCCCTGGGCTTCATATGAGAATATGAGGTTACTTCCGCTCAAAAAGGTGTGGTATTTGCAGGAAAAGTCAAAACGTGCAAGAAAGTGCATAATTCATACAAACAAACCTCGAAAAATGGTGAACAAACGATTGGGATTGAAACCAATTTGTTAAAAAAAAAATGTTTAATTTGTATGGTGGTGCTATAAAAACGAAATGTTGAATAACTTTGGAACTAAGGGTCGATTATTTTTGGTGTATAATCATAAACAGCCGGTGAACAAACAAACGCACGTAATAATTTTGAGGTTCTTCGATATTTCTCTACTTAAAATATTTGATATTTTACATTAATATACTTAGAACTTGGCGGAATTTTAGATCTCGCTACTTTTCAAGGCTGCCTTGTTACGCAAAGGTTTTTGTATCTAGAAGAACTTGGCTTCTTTTTTAACATTCATGTTTTTTGTGTGATTTCACTTCTTTTTGCAAAGATTATTTTTATCAGGTGAAAGTGGGTAGAAAAATCGCCCACTGAACTCATAAGGAAAAATAAGTTTTAAATTTGTGCCTTTTCTACGCACTAACTCCTACCACTCATTCATCCAATTTCCAACTATCTAGCAGTGCTGCATTTTAAAGATATTTATTCTTAAGAAATTAGTAGATGCCACACCTCTTGTATGAAAAATCTCGTAACATCAATTTTGTTCTTTGTAGACACCTCAAAATCAACCACTCTATCTTTCATAATAATTCTGCAACACCGGAATTAAATATAAATTCTGCGTTAATGGGCGGATAGCACGCCCACTTGCCTGCATGTCAAGTCCCTTTGATAATCAGAAGGGCTCCATATAATTGATATCAATTCTGAGAAAATTATTCCACGCTCCTGAATGGATAATCACAAATTTTCAAATATCTCTTTTATATTCACCACATGACCTACGAAATTTTATCATTCTGGAACAATCCGAAGTGCGCCATACAATATATATTAATGCTGTGAAAATATGCGGGTGCCACGCCCCTTAATGAAAAACCTCAAATTTTCCAATGTATCCTTTGTATTCACTATAAAACCCAACAGGCTACAAAATTTCATCATTCCGCAACAATCCGAAGTGCTTTTCCAAATTAATATCAATTCGGTGAAAATGGGCGGATGCGAGGCCCCCTAAAAGTAAAGTCTCAAATAATTTTTTTTTCTTTCCCTGGACTCCAGGCCCACCGCTCTACCAAAAGTCATCATTCTACGACAATCAAAAGTACTCCATATAAATGATATCAATTCTGCGAAAATAGCGCAGCCATATCCCATAAATGTAAAACCACAAATTTTAAAATTTCTCCTTTGCTGCTCCTTTAACAACTTCACTGTCCCCATACAAAGTGCTTAAAATCATCCCCCACGTCCAAATTTTTTTTTTCAAGAAAAACCATTACTTTTTGGTAATATTTAGTGTGGAATGGTTTTTTCGCCTAAATAATGAGTTCTTGTAGTTAAAAAAATGTGTTATGTTTGAAATCATTGCGACTTCCAACAGGTTCCGACAGAGTGCAAAACATGCATCAAAGGTGAAAACATTTTGTTTGCAATGTTCCAAAATTAGAGTCATCTCATGGGTATATAAATCCCTAAATAGTTAAAATTAGTTTAGTTTTTGTATTACGTTTGTTCTACTTTTTTGTTTGTTTCTTTGTTTTATTCATTTTTTTAATTCATTAAATACCGTCCGTGCGTGCACGCATAACTCGAGAACGGATCATTCGATTTTATCAATTTTGGGTTTAATGAATTCGTATTGACTCAAGGAAGGACACTGCAGAAAAATCCCGGAAAATTGGAAATCCGGGAAGATCCTGTTTTTAGTGCATAACTCGAGAACAGATAATTCGACTACTAGATATATAAGCATAAGCCATTTAGCGGAAAATCCCGGAAAATTTCCACAAAAACTGGAACGGGAAGATCCTGTTTTTAGTACATACCTTACACCCGAAAGAATCTTTCGATTTTCACGATTTTTGGATTGATATGGGTACGGGTTGGACCAACGAAGGAAGGAATCAGATAAAATAAAATTTTTGGAAGGTGGTAAAACAGCACTGGTATTGTCATTGCACCTGCAAGTTGATGAAGAAAAACATTTCAAAGAACTCTGCGATGGCTTATGCTTATATCTGTTGCCTCGAGGCAGAACCGTTAAACTCTGATTTTAGCATTTTTCAGGGGAGAGGTTTGAAGTTTTTAAAAAAAGTTAGAATTTACAAATTGCTCTAGAAAATTATTGGAAAATATGACGGTATTAAGAATAGTATGGAATTAAAGGTAATTGACCACCCTTTTAATTGAAAATAAAAAAAATATAATCGAGCATTGCAATTAAAAGCGTGAAATGCAAAAGAAACACTTAAGTTGTTTTAGCTCGAGAGTGTTGTTATTTAAAAAAATCTTAAATCAAGTTAAGCTGTTTAAAGTCAATTTAAGTCTCTTCGTGATCAATATTTCTTTGTGCAATGACTAAACTCAACTCAAGACTTAATAATTTTATTTATCTCTTCGAGAATAACCGCTTAAATTTAATTTAGTTGTTTTTCCTTAAATAGAAATTAAGCAAATATAAAAACATTATTGGGGAAGAACAACTAAATTTGACTTAAGTTTTTTTTTTAACACAATAGTAGAAATAAATCCAAATTTGTATCATGAAAAAACAACTAAATTCAAGCTTATTTGTTATTCCTTGAAGAAAACTGAAAGAAAGAAAATATAAAGTCAACTTTAGTTGTTTTGACTTGGGGAGGATGTACGAAACTGACTTTGGTTGTTTTGTTTTTGTAAAATTGTGGCCTAATTTTTCATGATACAAAGCTAAAAAAAAATTTACAAAATAGATTCGGACATGCTGAATCTAATGGTATCAAAAAGTCAATTTTGACTAAACTCGACTTTAGCGGTTTTGCCTTCTGGGCACAGATATATATAACGATTTGACATTGTGCATACTGGGAATTATTATTTTCATTACATTAACGAAATTAAGGCGGAACGATGTTCGCTGGGTCAGCCAGTATCTTTATAACTGTGATTCATAAAACTATATGGTTTTCATCAGTGTTTCAATCAAAATTGATAAGGGTATTGAACAAGCGTAAAATTTTGATAAAAATCAGTTTAAACCAACAAAATATTTTTTTTTTTAATCTGAGTTTGAAAATTAATTTTTTTAAAACTATTTGCTTACACAACTTTATTTAAATAGGAAATTAGCGAATAAGGGTTTGGCTTAAAAAAAGCTATAACACGACAATATTAGTGTTGTAGTTTTTTTTTAATAATTTTTTTTTTCTTTTGTATTTCTTTTGAATATTATTTTTTTCACACAAAAAGGATAGATGCAGCTTTGGAAACGAAATTTTTTTCTAAAACATTTTTCCAACGTTTTTTGCAATTTTGTTAAGAACTAGACGTAAGCTTAACGTTTATGTGAAAATTAAGTAATTATTCAGTTTTTTTCATATAATAAATTTGTTTTTAGTAAACACTAATTTGTGTAGCATATATGATACATGGGACAGGGAAGCCGAAGGACAAGAAGAAATTTGTGTATCATATAAGATTCATGGGACGTGGGGTGGAGGTCTTTTTTTTTCTGAACAAAAATATTGAACGTACAGATGTTATTAAGGCAGTTTGTATGGGGACAGTCAAGTTAGTTTCCTAAAATATGTTTTGTGTTCATATATGATACATGGGACAGGGAAGGCGAAGAATGATGTGCTCGAACAGCGAAGTTGTTAAGTCTTATACCATTCTATCAAATTTCACTATTCTGCAATAATTAAAAGTGCTCCAAGTAATTTATATGAATTCTATTAAATTGGGCGGGTACCACGCCCCTGAATGGGAAATCTTAAATTTTTGATTGCACCACAAGGCCTACTGTTCCGCGAAATAACAGATTATACGCTGTCGGGAAGTGCTTCATAATTTTGGATGATCTGTCAGTCAGTCAGTTACGTTTTTTTTTAAATGTTTGCACGCAGAGAAAAAACAACGTAAAATCAAAGCAAAAAACTTTGATTCTAATATTTTTCGGAACGATTTGGCGCCAACGCCGAAAATTCTTAAATCAAAGTAGAGCGACTTTATTTCAAAGTGATTCCATACTTAAAAACGAACTAGATTTTACTACGTTTACATATTGATTTAAAGTGGAATCATAGGTAAATCAAATTCATCCATCTTTTAAAACAACATTTATCTACTTCGAATCAACGTAGATTGAACTTCGCTCGGTTAGGTATTGATTCAAAATGGATACCCACGCCATGCTTCTTTGTTTAAATGTATGTAAGACAAACACAAATGTATATGTTCATGATCGACGCACTTTTACACTTTTGCAATGATACAAGACCAGTTGCATCGGATCGTGAATGCCCCTAATATTTTGTGCAGCTGCATTGTGGGACATGAAAAATAGCGCGCACGATACTACAGTTGCGGCACTCTTTTGTGTTCACTCAGTAAGTTGGGATAGACCTACATTTTGCAAATAGTGCAAACGTGAAAAAAAATATCTATTATAAAGACACTTGCTTGCCAAAGAACAATTGAAAATTGTGTATTGTGACTAAAATTATCTGTCAGAACAATTTTCGCATGTTTTTTTGCAAACAGGTGTCTTATAGCCTTTTCACACCAAACCCAAAACCGGGTTTTCGGCAATTGGTTTATGAAAACTTGAAATGCGTTCACACCGAAAATTTACAAGTTTTAATTTGACATTTTATTTGTTTTGCTTGAACACAATGGTCTCAAGTAAGGGCCGCGCCACTTTGAAAATTTTCAGTGCCACAGTAAAGTAAAAAAATCAAATGTTCTATGCGTAATTAAAAGACAATTTATAAATATTGGAATTTTATAACGAAAATGCAATTAATCCTGATTCGTTATATTTAATTTATTTCCTAACCGATCAATTTCACGTAGTAGTTAGGATGCGCGATACTGCGTCGCGCTCTCTTGTGTTCCAGCAGAAAAAATATTTTTTCCTGGCAGCAACCCGTCAGCTATTTATATGACGTTTAATTGAGCGCTGAATGTTTCACAAGTTGTGTTTGTTTTGTTCATCTTGCAAATCCAACATGTTTTCGACAGGTTTTATTTAAAACTTGTGTTTTATCAAAACTTGTGGTTTAGCAAAAATGTTGTGTTTTCGATCTAGCTTTTCAGCCAAAACAGATATTTCCGAGAAAACCGGGTTTTGGGTTTGGTGTGAAAAGGCTATTAAGCATGCATGTTAATTTCTCACTTTGGCACTTTTTGGAAAAAGTAGGTCTATGTAGTTAAACCTTGCCTTTGACAGATACAAAATTGGAAGGAGAAAAGGACAACAATATCTAGAAAAATTCTATCAGTTTTATAAATGTGAAGAATTTGTTTATTTTTTTCGTTTTTTTTTTCATCCAAGCCCATTGGAGCTTTCAAACAAAATGGTCTCACTGCGCAATTTTAAATTTGAGTTCTCAAAGTTGTGCAATTTTGGGGTCAGTGACAACATACTCAAATTATTAATAATAAGACTTTATTCAAATGCTTTTTTTCTACAATCATTGCTATCGAAATCAATTTTTTTCTAAATTTCAGTTCATAATAAACATGAAAAAATAACTCAATGTGCTAAACGAACCCAATGTCTAGATTACATACAGTGTTTTGAACAGACCCACAGATATGTCAAAAAGTAGCGCGACTAAAAGCAGAAAGTTGACAATTATTCAACTTTGGCGACAGCGATCGCTGCAGCTACAGCTTCTCATTGTGGCGCTGTGTACTGTTTTCGTATATTTTAACTTTGACAGTGCGACAAGCGGCCGCTACAGCGACTCCATTCTACTCGGGCAGTAATGCTGAATTTGAAGATTATTTCAGTTATTAACTATCACCGTATCCAAAAGAAATTTTTGAAGGGTTAAACATGAGAAAAAATAAGAAACCAGACTTCTATGATTTTTTCACAGCCGTTGAAAATAATTGTATCGATAATAATCATCACATTATTGATGGAGGATATTTAATGCACGAAAGCGTGTGGAACACTAATGAAACATTTGCAGAAATTAGTACCAGGTTCATAAATCATTTGCAAAGATTCTATTACAGTTGCACTGTAGTTTTTGACCGTATGGTATCCAAGTGATTTAAATATTGGTACAAAAAGTGCCAAGATATTGATCTTATCATTGCTACTAGAGCAATTTCAAAATGTGTACTTTTTGAAACCAAGCATAGGAAACGTACCTACCTGTAAAATTGTATGATCGAAATAGTTTTAATTTTCCACAACAACAACAATATCTTGGAATTATGCATGCTTTTAGCGGAGCGGATGCGATTCTACATCCAGATTTTTTAATATAAGGAAAACAAAATTTATGACATCTGTTATTGTTAATCTGGTATTTCGTTCTACAAATCGATTTTTGTTTGTATTTATTTTGCACTCCCCAATCGTAATAAAATTAATGAATACGATATCATGATGACGTGGTACTTACCCGCACCAATACATTTTATTTTAATTGATAAACTAGTGTTGGTTAAACATCGATAGTCTATCGATACTTCCAAATTTTGTTTGATTTGCTTTAAAAGCTAAAATTAATTCTTTTTGTCAGGTCTTTTTCAGCATTTCGTCGCCCTTATATTGGGTTACCGTAAGCACCATTTTAATGTTTTTGGGAAATCGCACATACGGCATTCCAATAATAAATTAGTAAAAAATTTATTTACTTAAAATCAGGTGTTATTACATACACGTTTTTATGTTTCACATTTCGTAATAACAAAGTAGTAAAATAACTTTAAAAAAAACATTTCACATTAGATACTATAAAGTAAAATAGAATAATTATTATTTCAGTTGATTGAAAAGAACTTCAAAATATTTCTTACGGTTCGCGTACACTGAAACCGATTAACCGGCCGATTTTCGCCTTTGTACCTACACTTCTGCCGTTCTCTTTCGATGCCTATTTTTAACGATACCGATTTTAAACAATGCCAGTCGGAGTGTGAAAAGTAAAAACTGAACGTGGCTCTAGTTATAAACACAATTAATTAGTTTTTGAATACTAATTTAATATTATTTTTAATTTTAATTTAATTTCATTTTATTCTGGCAAGAAACAACCGACAAACTGACATAAAATCCAAACAAGTTCAGATATGTCCATTGATCCGTTATTATCAGGCGACACCGGACGATGCCCGTTGAAGTGTTGTAGCGCGTACATACCTTTGATTCAATGAGCCGAATTCTTCCGACGACACGGCCGACCATAATTCGGCCGATGACGGGTTTTGTGTACGCGAGCCGTTATCCTCTTATGATATAAAAGGATACAAACTTCTTATATCATTAATTTATTTATTTATTAATTAATTTAATTTTTTTTACCAAAGTCTTGTTCCGATGAACTTGACGAAGCAATATTTGTTTTTCCCTAAACTCTGCTTCATATAGGATTAGCTCGTCCAACAAAGAACAAAAACCAACAAAAAGATAAGAAACAATGGTGCAAAAATTTGTGTTCATCAAATTTAAACCATACAAATGTTCTACTGTCTGCTTAACTAGCAATTAACTAGTTAGCAAAAGGTGCGAAACTTTGGAATAGCTAGTTAAATGGTAAATACTTAGGAAATTGTTAACTAGTAAAACGCTCAGCCCTTAACAATAGGTTGTTTAAAATTTTGCGCCAATAAATTAAAACTTATATGCATAAGACTATAAATTCTCACGAAAGAAGGGATTCTTCAATAATGGGTACTGGAAAAATCATTTTTATGATCCTTCAATCAACTCGTCTCACGACAAAAGATAGAAACAAATGAAATATTTTTCAAGGAGAACCTTATTTATACTTACTTTTTTACGGGCACAGTAAAATCGTATGTACGTACGGCAAAACCAAAAAAAATATTTTCTTTCTATTGACGTACGTGCAAACATTTAAACAGCGTTACCTTGTATATTGTAGGCACATAAGTCAAAACAATACTGAAAAAGCATTATAAGTATGATGACGTACGTTGTAGGACAATAAGACGTACGTCAAAACAATTCTTAAAAACAAATCTGCTTAAATTGTATGCAAAATTTGACGTAAATGCCACATTTTGGCATTTACGTCAAAACAATACGTGAACTTAATGAATTTGATGGATAAACGTCAAAACTATTCTATAAATCTTTGCAATGGAAAGAGATAGAGCATAACGGATAAAAGATTTGGAAAGATCTACCCCGAAAACTTAAAACTGCATACCAAACTCAAAAAGTGAATTTTGGCGTTTACGGCAACCCAATATTAGGGCGACGATTTACCTTCTTCGCGAACAGATGGGTCAAATGTTTTCAATTTTTTTAAAATTGTTTTGTATCTTTGGCAAGCTTGCCACATTAACTTGCCACCAACAAAATAAAATGGTATTCGTCAAGCCTTAACTACATGGCCTACTTTTATCCAAAAGTACAAAAGTGAGAAATACATATCTCTTCTGAAGACACCTGCTTGCAAAAAAAACAATGGAAAATTGTGCATGGTGGTTTAATTTATTTGTCAGAACAATTTTCGTATGTTTTTTGGAAGCGTGTTTCTTTAGCGAGCATTTTAATTTCTCACTTTTGTACTTTTGTAAAAAAGTAGGTCTATGAAGTTAAGGCTTTAAGCCGAACTTAACCGATCTTTTTTTTGGATTACAATACATCTTGTTTTTTTCTGTCTTAAAAAGCTAGTCTCCAATTGAAATGATACATTTTTAGTTGCTTAAAAAGGTTTTAAATTCAAATTTTCAGATTTTCAAACGTTTTTTATTATTGAAAAAATGCGTACCTAATAGAAAAGCCTTGTTAATGCTTTTTAAAAAATTGTTTTCCCAAAACTATCGATACTATCGGAAATGGAAACTATCGATGTTTAACCAACACTATGATAAACTAAGATTGGTATGATTGGTTATCATAATAATGGGTGATTTTTTAAGAGGCTTAGAACTTTTTGAAAAAAAAAACACAAAAAATTCGACAAAAATGAATGAAATATTTATTTGAATCGATAGTTTGAACCTTGCAATTTAATGTTTAAAGATAATTTCATGCAAATGTTGACCGCGGCTGCGTCTCAGGTAGCCCATCCGCTGAGTCCAATTTTGGCATACTCTTTCACACATATCGGCCGGTATCTCACGAATGAATGCATGGATGTTGGCTTCCAGTGCGTCAATCGAAGCGGGCTTGTCCCTATAGACATTAGCCTTGACATACCCCCACAAAAAATAGTCTAATGGTGTCAAATCGCACGATCTAGGCGGCCAATTGACCGGCCCGAAACGTGAAATTAACTGTTCACCAAACTCGCCTCGCAATTGCGCCATTGTTTCGCGTGCTGTGTGGCATGTGGCACCGTCTTGTTGAAACCACATATCATGCAAGTCAAGAACTTCCATTTCGGGCAAAAAAAGTTTGTTATCATCGCTCGGTAGCGTTCACCATTGACAGTAACGCTGCGATTCGCATCATCTTTGAAGAAATATGGCCCAATAATGCCGCCGGCCCATAAACCGCACCAAACAGTGGCTTTTTCGGGATGCATTGGTAGCTGTTGCAATGCTTCTGGCTGATCTTCACTCCAAATGCGGCAATTTTGCTTATTTACGTACCCATTCAACCAAAAATGAGCCTCATCGCTGAACACAATTTTTCGATAAAAAAGCGGATCCTCGGCCAGCTTTCCAAGAGCCCATTCACCAAAAATTCGGCGTTGTGGTAGGTCGGCTGGCTTTAGTTCTTGCACCAGCTGTATCTTAAAAGGCTTTACGCCCAAATCCTTCCGCAAAATTTTCCACGTAGTGCTGTAACAAAGGCCTAACTGCTGGGAACGGCGCCGAATCGACATTTCGCGGTCTTCTGTCACACTAGCTGATACGGCCGCAATATTTTCTTCACTACGCACAGTACGTAAACGTGTTGGTGGTTTAATGTCCAACAAAGTAAATTTGGTGCGAAATTTGGTCACAATCTTCCGAATAGACTGCTCAGAAGGTCGAGAATGCCGACCATAAAATGGAAGCAGCGCGCGATGAACATTTCGAACCGAGCACGAATTTTGATAGTAAGATTCAATAATTTGCAAGCGTTGTTCATTTGTAAGACGATCCATGGTTAAATTGCAAACCAAACTGAAGCTGTTTGACAGTGACACAGGGTACTAAACACACGTCAGCTGTCAAAACCAGTGTTGCAAAAACAAACCAGCTAAAAAATCACCCTTTATAATATGAAAACTTGCCATATGTATATGTAAATACAGCCCAAAAATGACATACAAGTGTGAAAGAATATTACACTTACATATACTCGTATATGTTATTTTTGGATAGAATATGATGTATATGATAACCAGTGGCGGATCCAGGGGGGTGCGTTTAGGGGCTAAAGCCCCCACAGCCGAATCATAAAATAATTTGAAATATAGAAAGCAATACAGTACAACGTGTAGAATTTTATATTCCGTCTAAAATATTGTTAAGATATGAAATTTGATGAACAAAATAACGTGGTTGGGGCTGAACTATTTGCATACTTGTTATGTAATTTTTTTTCTAAGCCCTAAGATTGGGGCTAAAGCCTGAAGCGAATTGGACAAAAACTAAGTTGGAGGCTATAAATATGGATATTTTTAATGCAACGACAATCTTTCCCTAAAAATTAAACCCAGAAAATTGGGACGAAAAAAACAGCTTTGGCGCAATAAGGTCTGAGAATATTGGACAAAAAATCTAGCCAGGATTAATCAACTTACTTCCTAAAAACTAACCTTATTCCAGAGAGTTTTGGGGGCTCAAGTCTAGGGACTGTCAAAGTCCGAAGTTGGGGCCAAGGCTTGAAGAGATAAGTAAAAAGAGATACAAATGGTCGGGGCTTAACATTAACGTGTCCAATGCCCCAACTGTATATACTAAAAACAAAGATAATTTACCGAAAGAAATGCATTTGAGGCTTAAACCATTGGAGAACAACGGGATGTCAAGTTTAGTGTATGTTTAATACAACAGGAATTGTTTCTTACGGCCTTGGCTGGGCTTAAAAATTTTAGGGGCTACGTTTTCAAAATTTGAAAGGTCCAAGGCAATTGTACATACAAAACATAGAAATTCTCTAGTCAAGGGGCCATATTCCAAAAGCCTGAGTTTTCTATGTGCGCGCTCAGAAAATCATGCAAAAGCAAATGAATATTTGCAATCCCTCTAGACTCTAGAGTGACGTGCAAATTTGTCGACATATTTCTTAAGCATAGGTAATAAAGCGTATGCAGCGTATACACGAAAACTCATTCACGCTGGCAGAATTGCGCCGCGGCTTATTTCTTAGAGCAGCTTTGTCTTATGTTGTAAAGTGTCAGTTTGGACAAAATAGTTTCTCTTTGATTTGGATAATTCAGGAAAAATGAGATCTTAGAGGAGTAATACCGTGTCAAAGCACATATATGAGCTTTTGCCAGTACGAACACTTAAATGTAATTTTTCTGAACTTAATTAAAAACAGTTTTCAAATCTTGTCAAAAATGGGAAGTTCAAAACATACCCACAGCTAATTTAAAAATATAACTACATAATGTAGGTACCTAATCTATTTTTAAATAATATAAATAAACGAATTTGTACGCGTGGTTCAAGCATATATGGCTAAAAATTATTGTGCGCCTTTGAATTTGCTTCTATCTCCGCTACAGCAATTATGAATAATTGTAATTGTACTTTGTATTGAAAACATTTTGAAGCACAACAGGAGCGGATATAAAGGCACACAAAAAACGGATATCATTAAAGAAAAAAAAAAAAAAAAAAATACTTGAGCCTTAAAGGTTAGACCGCACTCGCCGGAACTGCACTGCATCGGAACTATACTTCACACGAATTCGTATGAATTTGTATGAAGTTCAGTTGCCGCTAAGTGCGATATAACTCCTTAAATTTCATGAAAAATAATGTTTTGCCGCGTTGTCGTGAAGTTTAGTTTGACTGAAGTTAAGTACGGTCTTGCATTAAACCTAAACTGATCTCTATTATTTGTTATAAATTATAAAATTTATCTTGGGACAAGCAAATCTTATTACTTAAGGTCTCAAAATGGATCTCCAAACTGCAAGCCCCCCTCCCCCACAGGCAAATCCTAGATCCGCTACTGATGATAACCACATACGTCATATATATTTATATGGCAATGATAATGTAATAGACCACCTTAACTGAGCACGATTTTGTTAATAGTGGCGTCTGACATGTGCCAACTAGCTTTATACATTCGAAGAAGCATGACCAACTGGACGAAGTACACATGCTATTATAAAGAAGCCGTTATAGTTTAGGTGCAGTCAAAAAAAAAAACTAATAAAACCCTTTTGCACACACAAACATTCTACCCGCACAATTGTAATTAAACCTCTATAAAAGCTAGATAGAGCTACCTTTGTATTTCACTGAAATAATTACTACTCATATATGGTATATTTAAAACTCTGTTCCTGTCAAGGTCATGGTATGTTATTTTTGAACAAAAAAAAATCAATACACCTCGTCGGAAAATGGAAAATAAATAATTATTTATCTTTGAATGGTACGGTGTTTGCCATTTAAATGACGCAAGAACCCCATTTTAGAGTCATGAAGAGTTATTTTTCCCTTAGAACTTGACACACAAAATTAAATTGAAAGGTTTAAATAAATGTAATACCTACTTTTTCGAATTTCCAATGATATAATAAATTATCTAATTAAAAATGTGTTTTTTTTAATTAAGGGATAATTGGTTGACTATCTATTACCATAAATAAGCTTTTATAGAATTTTGGGAAGTTTTATTCTGCAATTAAAACGTATCAGTTTTTATAATTTATTTCAGGGAACCCACAGTTTTAAGTACCTACATACATAATTTATGTACTTATTTATTGTTTTAATGGCAATATTTTCTGTGCATTTTCAATTTATATTATTTCAGGTATGAACCTGGTCATTGAAAAAATAAAATAATGAAAAATAATGGCTAAATTAAAAAGGCGCTTTTGTTGAAATGTTTAATATATCTAATTAATGAATGGTTTTGCGAATTAGTCGCGTTATTAATATTAAAGTCAGCTTCACGTTAAAAAGAATATTACCACAACTCTCCCACTCAACTGCTTCGCCTAAGGGTCCACTTGTGGGGTTCGCCGGGTTGACCTCAGAAAACGTTGACAGGCCTCCCGGTTAGGGCCGGCCACGAGACGAGACCCTGCGAGACTTTTATAAGTCTCGTCTTTTGCCCGGTCTCGTTAATATCGAAAATTTTCAGTCTCGTCTCGGTCCTGTGTCGGTCTCGTATAATTAAGTCTCGTCCCGGCCTCGTCTCCGAAAAACACGATTTCCGGACAACCCGTTGCCTATTGGAACGAAATAGTTTCGATTATAGTTTGAATATGTGCAGAAGAAAATAAATATTTAACTGAAATTTGATTTTTTGACTCATAAAACTCTCTGTAAATTTCGGTCCAAATATACAGTCTCGTCTTGGTCTCGTTTCGGTTGCTTAAAAGGCAGTCTCGTCTCGTGTCGTCTCGGTCTCGCATGACCGAGGCTATTCTCGTCTCATGGCCAGCCCCTACTCCCGGTTTTGGATTGTTCCATGTCTGACGCCAACTAAATACAGTTGTCGTTGCATTTCATCCAGGAGTTTTTGCGCCTGCTTTTCTTCCGCGATAGTGTTGAAACGCCTTGTGCTATTGCCTTTTGAACTGGGTTCTCATGGCATCTTCTTTGAACAGTACAGTAACCGCTAAGTTGGTCATGCTGTATTTTATCCTAAGATGGTATTTTTGACGTGTAAGGGTGTAGGCTTCCTCCGATTCTCTTGATGCTTCTTATTCGTTCACATGATCACATGTTGTCATATATCACAATTTTACTTTTATTATATTCATAGCGTTTAGAAATACTTTTAAATGTTGACACATACAAAAATAAAATTTCAGTTAAAAATCACACATTTTCTCTAACCCGCCAAAAAAAATACCCTTTCCTACTAAATATTTAAAGAGACTTTTTTGGTTCTCGTGAAAATCTTAACATTTTGTACAGAGTTTCATGAGGGTAGCAATTTTTTCACAAGAGTGTTATGGTATAAGAGTAGAAGCCCAGGGCCGCCAGACATACGTTATTTTATCAAAGCTAAGATGTTTTCTGCGAACAGATACTATGGTAGCTAAGAACAAATGGATACTAAGAATCTTCAATCCGGGTGGAATTAAGAGGTAGCGAGTGTTAAAGTTGCATACAAATGTTGCAACATTGCGTTATTTTATCAAAGCTGAGTTTTTGATATGTGTTAGGGGATGGTGTCATTTAATTTATTTGACACTTTCCAGACACCTACAGTGGGGCCTAACGTGAGCCAGACATTTAAAATCTGTCAAACTAATCGTGCCAGCATTTACGTTGTAGTTTTAAAGCTAATATTTATATGTTTTATGGCCAACTGTTTAAAAATAATTCCCCATCAGCTATACATCTACAGTGGGGCCAGCCACACATTTCAAAACAGCTAAAATAAGCGATAAAATCACGTTTTAGTAACAAAGAATTATTATTTTAACAGTTTTACGGTGATGTAAGGCCCCCCTATAGGTGTGTCTAGCTGATTAGAAAATGTTGTAGAATATTTGCTCAAATAAAAAATAAAATCTTGATTTGATTCTGTTATGTAAATGGCACGATTAGCTTGACAGATTTTAAGTGTCTGGTTCACGTAAGGCCCCACTGTAGGTGTTTGGCAAGTGTCAAATAAATTAAATGACACCATCCCCTAACACATATCAAAAATTCAGTTTTGATTAAATAACGCAATGTTGCAACATTTGTATGCAACTTTAACACTCGCTGCCTCTTAATTGCACCCGGATTGAAGATTCTTGGTATCCATTTGTTCTTAGCTGCCATAGTATCTGTTCGCAGAAAAAAATCTTAGCTTTGATAAAATGACGTATGTCTGGCGGCCCTGGGCTTTAAGTCTATATAGTCCCACGCTCAGGGCCGTATCTAGAGCTTGTGAGGCCCGGGGCAGAACCAAATATGAGCCCTATTTCTCAATGACTGCCAAAATACTGCTTAAATAAAAATTTCAACTTATTTCAAAGGTTAGGTAGGTACTAAAAGGATTTTTGTTCTAGATTTTACAGAAGCGAACTCATCTAGGAAAGCTCAAATCTTTTTACCGTGCTTTTAGATTATATTTAGTAGCCCATAGCGTAATGTTTAGTGCGTTCGACTGTCACGCTGGAGGTCTGGGTTCGCTTCCCAACCTCGTCCACCTAAAAACTAAAAAGTTTTTTTCAGGGCTACTGCCTCTTGCGAGGAATTGACAAATCCTTCAAGAGTATCACTTGTCACGACTAAGTGCTTCCCGTCTAGCCGTTCGGATTCGGCATAAAATTGTAGGTCCCTTCCATTCCTGTCGACAGGCGCACACAGGAATGGTTGCGAGTTGTTAGTCACTAGGCCCTGGTTCTTCATGAGCCGTTGTGCCACCCGATTTATTTTTAATTTTTTTAGATTAATTAATAATCGATATCAATGGTAAATTGCTAAGCCCTTGTTGTTCCATGATGCTTTGCAAGTAGTTTTTTTTATTAATTTCAGCTTTGCAAAAGATCCTTCCCTGTTTTTCCTGTGAATAAATTTTAAACATCAAAAAATTTGTCAATTAAGAAAATAGTGTCGTATGATGCTGAAATTACATGGTGCTTATACAATTTTTTTTTTTTTTTGTGTACAAGTGGTACCTACCGAAACATATGTCCAGCAAGTTTTTACCAGGGAGGGCCTCACGAGTGTTTGAAAAGTTTCCCTCGTCTAAATTTTTTCGGTACTGAAATCCAGCAAGGACTTGCCAAGTATCTGACAAGTTTTCTTTGTCTGGATTTTCCCTACTGAAAACTTACTCGGGCCTTCCCCAAAACTAGACAGAAACTTGGCATTTTTCCAGCCGGGTAATTAACGACGAAATAAGCTTCACTATAAGGAGTTGTTACCAGCTTGGGGAGGTGGGGGGTGATGCTTAGATAACTTGATATCAAATCAAGTTAGCGAGGCAACATAAATAACTTATTGAACATTGAACGACGTATTTGAATAAGTTTCAATTTATTTAAGAAAACGATTAATTAGCGGTTTTTTGATCCGCAAATGTTGTTTCGCTAGCTTGACACTCATGAATTAACGTCTACCCGATTAACCGGTCGAAGTCAACAGCTCTAGTAATTTTATTTAACAAAACTGCATGATTTTGAATGAAAATCGCCACTAATTTAGAAGTGAGCAAGGATTTGTGCTCAGTTGAAATTTGAAATCACAAGAGCATTAAATTTTAACACTTAACCAAGAATTTTGGTTTCCATATTGTAGGCATACTTTTAATTGATCACGAACCCATGCCATACCTGACCTCATATACTAATACTATAAACATTTAAGCTTCTGTAATGCGAAACTCGTAAAACTGAAGGTCTCTTAAATATATACCTCTACTTCTGAGAAGGTTTTTATATTTTTCTTGGGAATTCTTCAAGAAATGCTTTGCAGTAACGCCATATGCTTGGACACTCTCAAAAGTATTTTTATTGTAAAATCTCTTACAGCTCAAATTTACAAACGCTTTCAATTTACTCACATTTGCGTATTAACGTGATGCTTTCTTTATGTGCGTTAGGCGAAAAGTTATATGAGGTATTAAGCGTAAACCACTTTGAGAAGTAGTGGAGAGAAAAGTAAGTAGAATCCAGCATGGCGTTATATTAGTTAAGACCTTTTTTATTTATAGAGGTTTAAAGGAGGTTAAAATTTAATAAAAAATTTAATAAAAATTTAATATTACGTAAGCCTTCTGTTTTGCCCATGGAGGAAACATAAAATTCAAGTTGAGAAGGTGAATACCAGGAAGGTGAAGGTATTGACTTGGAGGTGGTATTGATTTCCCCATCTATCTTAAAATAAGATTCATATACTACGTGTGAGTAAAGTAGGTAGGTACCTACCTAACTATCATAAGGATAATATCCTATATAAAGGACGACGACGACAACACAGCACGATGAATTATAATGATCCCATAAACATTATTCAGGAGCTCATTTAACTGATTTCTCGCCAGGTTCGTGATAAATGGCTTCAGTTTTGTTGGTAAAGTTTGAATGCAGCAATATGGAGGAAACGATAAAGGCGGTTTTGCCATTACCAACAATTAATTATGTTGATGTGACATATAAACCAGAAAAAGAAAAAAAAAAAAACTGTCACAAGAGGAAAATAAATTCGAAGTTTTGATGTTAAAGAAGAGGGATCGATTTGGTATGAACGAATAAATTGAAAATAGGTTATATTAAGAATAAAATCTGAGGCAATTGATACCACCTATAGAAATTGAAACATTTTTTTTTTATTAAACATTGAAATAAAATTACAAAATACATATTCGTAATCGTAATTTTTGTAATTTCAAAAGTATCTTCATGTCAACAAGGCTAATTAGTCATTATTTTCATTGGTGGAGGATAAAATGTACAGCAAGACCAACTTAGCTGGGGCTGTCATGAACAAAGAAGATGCCATGAGAACCTAGTTCAAAAGGCAATAGCACAAGACGTTCCAACACTATCGCGGAAGAAAGGCAGGTGCAAAAACTCCTGGATGAAAGAAATGCAGCGACACCCGCATTTATTTGGCCTCAGACCTGGAACAATCCAAAACCGCGAGGCCTGTCGACATTTTCTGAGGTCATCCCGACGAACCCCACAAGTGGAACCTTAGGTGAAGCAGTTGAGTGAGTCCCCCTCGAGATCATGACAATCGCCGGTTAAAAGAAGAAGAAGAAGATGGAGGATAAAATATCTATGTAAATAATTGTTAGTATGTATAAAAAAAAACGCCAATCTTTCCAATCGGCGATTCAAAAGTGTAGTTATGTGCATTCAAGAGGACACAAGCGTCCACAGGTTTTTCTCAAAACCCACCTCTGTCTACCAACTCCTACTCTCACCTCCTAGCGGTGACCATCGGGTATCTAGTAGCTCAGCGGGAGATGGGGTTTTAATCCCTGGTGGAAAGCTGTTGGGCACGGCCACAGAGAGAAGGAGGGGGGAGTGTTCCCACTAAGGCACTTCTCCCTTCATTGAGGCGGCAGACTTAGGCAAGAAGTCTTGGGCTTCCAAAGTGTAAGCCAGCGCCTGGTCACAATCCGCATCAAATTAAAGAACAATACGCTGATCTGTGTTCAAGCTCCCATTAAAAAGAGAGAGATGACTTAACCAAAGAAGCATTCTACGATCTCCTGTAGACAACGTATGATATGTACCCGAAGTACGACGTGAAGATCATTCTTGGCGACTTCAACACAAGATTCGGCAAGGAGGGCATCTTTGGTTCGATAGTCGGAGGACGCAGCCTTCACGATGAAACTTCCTGCAACGGCTACAGGCTGGCAGGTGGCACACTTTGCGGCGGGGCGAAATATCATCATCTCAAGCATCTGTTTCCTACACCTCAATATAGACAAAGGGACTTGCCGGTCACGTGATCAACGAACCGTCAACCAAGTCGACCACGTTGCGATATACGCGAGACATGCTTCCAGTATCTGGAACGTCCGAACGTTCCGAGGGGCCAACATTGACTCGGATCACTACCTGGTGGTAGCTAGACTACGTATGTGGATATCCATGATGCCACAACGCAGGGCAGATGCTGTGAAAAGGTACGATGTCGAGAAGCTTAAATCGCAAGAGACCGCCACCGCGACTTTTGCAGACCACGTAACTCCTTAACTATCAGGAAGTCCGCCACCAGCATCAAGTGCAGAGGACCAGTTGAAATACTGTCAACAAGCCATCAGAAGTGCCGCCTCTGATATGCTGGGTTTCACTAAGCGACCACAACGAAACCCCTGGTTCGATTAAGAGCGCCGGCTAGCGCATGCAGCTAAAGACAAGGCCTACCAGGCCTACGAGACATTGCAAGAACAAGAGGTGCTGTGAGAGTAGCCCGGGAGCTCTTCGGGCTGGAAAGAAAACAGGAACGCCGACTTCTCAGGAGGAAAAAGAGAGAGCACGAGAAGTTGGTGGTCGAGTCTATTGAATGTTGTAGCGGCAGGGGAGATATTCGAAAATTTTTTCAGATGGTGAAATGCTCCACCCAAGGATACAAATCTAGAATGGAAGCCTGCCACGATGAGAATGGGATACACAGTCAGTGCTGAGGATCTGGAAAGAACACTTCTCTAGACTGCTTAGCGGCGAAGACAGATTGGCGGTTAATGATGACAAGACGAAGTATATGCTGTCATCGAGAAAAGAATCTCACCAACGTCGACTCGGGCATCACGATGGACAGATATAACTTTGAAATTGTCAAAGACTTTGTCTACCTGGGCTCCACTATTACCTCTCAAAATGACATTGCAGAGATCAAAAGATGAATTACTCATGCCAACCGCTGTTTCTTCGGTTAAAGAAGGCATTTAAGTAGTAAGGCTCTCTCTCAAAAAACCAGGGAGACTTTATAGGAGACCCGTATCATCCCGGTCCTGCTCTATGATGGGGCAGAAGCATTGACACTGAAAAAATCGGATGAAAATCTGCGCTAGGTTGCCTTGAGAGGAAGATTCTTCGTATTATTTTCGGTCCGGTGTGTATCGGAGGAGTGTGGTGGAGAAAATTCAACCTAACCCCCCCCCCTAACCTAATTCCTGCATCCGTGCATTTTCTTACACTGTTAATTTTTTTTTTTTTTTAATAGTTAAGAATCCTTCAAGTGAAGGTCAATGAAAAATGATACCCAAATAAATCAATTTTCCTATCATTTTTTCCATACTAAATTATTTACCTACCTATACGTCTTAACTTTTTTTTCTGATATTTACTTAAAGTGTTTGCATATACCTATATACGAGTACTGAGTAGGGTGTAATTTATTTACTTCCCTATTGAAGTCCCTCTAGAATACTAAAATGTGATTTATTGACCTATTTTCACCTAGCTTATGTGATCAATAATTTAAAGAGATACCTAAACCCATAGTTTAATAATATTCCAGCACATGGCGATAAAATCAATCTCTAT
Organism: Melangyna quadrimaculata; assembly: GCA_949320155.1. Taxonomy (NCBI): domain Eukaryota; kingdom Metazoa; phylum Arthropoda; class Insecta; order Diptera; family Syrphidae; genus Melangyna; species Melangyna quadrimaculata. The sequence goes on from OX439483.1 coordinate 419,867,121, forward strand.
TGCAGACATTTATAAATCAAAAAAAAATGTCAAGAAGTAGGTATAGGTAAGCGAATAAATTCGACTTAAATGTCCTTTTCCCCCATTCAACATCCTATACATAAAAATACTTAAATATTTGCTCAGTTAAAGGTCATGATGTTGATGTATGTTTAACATGTGTATTGGAATATTGCTTCATTATAGGTATGTGGGATGTAGTGTAGGTATATAATGTGGCACTGCATGGGAGATGAATCTTAATTTCTCTAACATGGTGCAGAGTCCTTACAAAAATGTACTTCCTTGCGTCTGGGTAATGTATGTGTTGCTATTAAGATAAACATAAGTGTGTTCTGTGTTCTGTCCTGAAGCTCTACCAGGAAATATCATTGAAATACTTAATTATTACTCTTACGATCTATAAATAATATGATATTTTATCGCAGATTCATTTGATTTGGATATTGCATTGCTTTGATGACCTTCAAAGATGTCTTATGGAATGTCCTTATAAAATTGTATTAAATTGTACTGATGTCAATAATTTTCTATAAATGTATCTAGAGCTAGATCTACTCTCCATAATCCTTCTTATACAAGTATACGAGTACATGTACAACCTTGATTTATTGAGTTATCAAATTGCCAAAGGAATCAGTTTTGTTAGGTCCTATCTACATTCTATATCTTAACGATACATTATTCAAAATCGGTATTTTTGTGTTGTTAAGGAAGGAATATTATTGTGGGAGTTATGCGTGTGTATTAAATTCATATATAAATTTTATCTATTGGACGTTTTTGAACGTCCTTCCTGTAATTTAAATGCTTGAGTGCACATAAATATAGTTTATGGCGGTGCTTTTAACAGAAATTTATGTGAATTTGGGTTCTCCTCAAGGAATGAAACATTTCTTATTTATAAATAAATTTTGCTGCCTTGGCTTCTTTGATAGGGATATGATTTTTATGTATTAAATTATGAGACAGAAAAGGATAAAGATAGGCACCTACTTACATTAAATCTTTAGAATCATAACAATGGTCCGTTTTTCCTATAGTGTCATGTTTATTATTTAGTAAAATGTTTTTTATTTGTAGTCACCTATTTAACTGGATTCAGAAGCAGAAGAAGTCAGGTCCTGGTACATACATGTACTTAACAATATTATTTCAGTGGGTTGAAGACTAATAGTGTAGCTTGTACTGTGTGCATTTTTCTCCCGTAGTTTAGCTAGGTTCGTTAAAAAATTAGCATTGATTCTAACCATTTGGTTTTAAATCATTCACGTGATCTTTATGATATGCTTCTCTATTGAGCACATCCAAGACTTTGCCCAAGCCGTCCAGTTTTGAGCATTTTTATTACCCTGAACAAGCACTGGACGATCTTCTGCTGCTGCAATCAGTCTTTGCGTTTCATTGTCTTTCCACTCATGGTGGATGATATTTCATAAAATTCTGAATTTTCACTCATTTTTATTTAAAAAAAAAAATGGACATGACTGGGTCAACACAAACTTAGCCGCGTAAAGTTAGCATGACAACTTTCGAAAAAGTGAAATCTAAGTATGCCATTAATTGCCGAGTAATTGCCGTAAATATCCCGTGTAATCAAAAAAATTGCCGCGCTATGGGTTTGCCCACAAAGGGCAATCCTGCTAACTTTATATAAAGTTAGCATGACACTTTTTTGTTTTTGGGCAAAAATAACTTTTGAGTATGCAAGAAGTTGCCAAATAATTGCCGTAAATATGCCGTGAAGAGAAAAAAATTGCCTCGCCCTTCGTTTATCCAAAAAGGGCAATCCTGCTAACTTTACGCGTAAAGTTAGCATGAAACTTTTTTATTTTTATTAGTAGTAGTATAAATTGCGTGCCCATGGTTTGCCCAAAAAGGGCAATCCTGTTAACTTTACGCGTAAAGATAGCATGACACTTTTTTATTAGTAGGCCAAACAAAAATTTAAGGATGCCATTAATTGCCGAATAATTGCCGTAAATAAGCCGTGAAGAGAAACAAATTGCCGTGCCCATGGTTTGCCCAAAAAGGGCAATCCTGCTAACTTTACGCGTAAAGTTAGCATGACACTTTTTTATTCTTAGTCCAAAATAAAATTTGAGGATGCCAGTAATTGCGGAATAATTGCCGTAAATAAGCCGTGAAAAGAAAAAAATTGCCGCGCCTTTCGGTTGCCCAAAAAGGTCAAAAACGGGTTTCGGGCTATTTTTGGTGCAAAATAACTTTTAAGTATACCAGTAGTTGCCAAATAATCTCCGTAAATTTACTGTAAAAGAAAAAATATCCGGCACCCATGGTTTGCCCATGAAGGGCAAAAACCATTTTCAGGCTAATTTGGAAGTAAGGTTAGCATGAAACTTTTTTATTTTTAGTCAAAAAAAACTTCTGAGTATGCCAAGAATTGCCGAATAATTACCGTAAGAAAGCCGTGAAGAAAAAAAAAAATTGCCGCGCCCATGGTTTGCCCATTAAGGGCAAAAAACCAGTTTCAGGCTAATTTGCGTGTAAAGTTTGCATAAAACTTTTTGATTTTTAGCCAAAAATAACTTCTGCGTATGCTAAGAATTGCCGAATAATTACCGTAAATTGCCGCGCCGTTCGCTTGCCCATGAAGGTCGACAAATGGTGGACATGCTAACGTTTTTATGTACCTACTTTAATTTAATAATTATACAAAACGGTAGTTTCTGTATAATTGTGAAAACCCTATATAACACATACGTAAATGTTAAGCATAAAGTGATAAAGTTTTTAAATCGTCTTTTCATATGGCGATAGGGCCTTGGTGGTATCATATTGGATTAGTTTGTGGAAGACACCGAATAGACTCTGAGAAAATCGAAGTAAGTAAAATATAAGTTTCTTACAAATAAAATAAAATTACACTTCAGAATAAAAAGAAACATCTGCGTCATTTGAACAAAAATAATAAAACAAATTGCACGGAAGTGAGCACGGACACGGACAAAATAAATTTACTTTCAAACAAAAATAAATACTTTGCAATGCAATTATTTGTGAAAACAACATTACATTCTGTTTTTTTTTTTTTTTTTTTAAACTTTGCGCGCACAAAAGGAATTATTATTACCCTTAAAATATTTACACACAGTGCGAGCGTTCAGGAAATTGGAAAGGGTTAAAAAGGAGATACCGATGAACATTTGTTTTGAATGTCTGAATACTGTAATAAGAGGGAAGCACAGAGCCAGGCAAAGTATTCCACATTCTTGTGGTTCGACTAAAGAAAGAATCTCTATACTTAACAGTACGTCCGAAGTTGGGCTCGAGGGTGAACTGATGGGCATTCCTAGAAGCGCGAGTATTACGGTTGAATTGTTTAAGGGGAGGAATGCAACTGGCTATTTCACTAGAACACTGTTTATAAAAATAACGGTAAAATAGGGAAAGACATTATTATTTATCTGCTCCACATGAATTTTCTTTTTTGCAGTTCAATTCAAAGGTTCGTGTTTTTAACATCAAGAACTTTTGTTTTTTAGTTGGAAGGTTCGTTTTTTACAAGCAAAGAATAAGACTCTATTTAAAATCATAAAACCTAAGCTTTAAGATATATTAATTATTGGTGCCTTTTTCGTGTCTACATCACATCCGAATTCCGAAGCCTACCTAAATCCATGTATTTTTTTATAATTATAATCGCTTCCGAGTGTGGAGAGGGGGATGTGGAAGTATGTCAAACCGATTATGTTTTTCTTGGTAACCTGGGCACATGATACATGAATTAATTATAACGATAAAGTGTTCTGAACGTTGAACTGAAGTTTAAATGGCAGAATACTTTCGTTTAACTAGAACTACAGAATTATGTAAGTTCAAGGTTAACTTTGAAACCGAATCAAGTGCTGAACTTAAGTTTAAACTTAAATTGTAGTTAAACTTGTTAAACTTGTGAAACTGGCCATTAATGTCTCAAACTGGATCTACCAACCTTAATATTATCACTTTAAAATTCCACCATTTCGGTAAATATTAACTGGAAAACAATTTCAACGTTGTTACAACCTAATTACTTCGAAATATGACTCAAAACTGATATTTTTTGGCCTCAGGCCTAATAAATTTCTGGTTTAAACCTATGTATGTACTATGAAATTTTCAATTTGCTATTTTATAACTTTTTATAAAGGGCGACCTGCATCGTGCCTGATCGGGAAACTATTGATTGCTCAGAACTTGGTCTGGGCCAGTAGCGCAACAATCAGTCACGATGAAGTGCTTGTTTTACCTCCTCGTGGTGGTCCCTGGGCAACTATTTGTGTATCCCAATATACATAAATAGGCCAAAATTACAAGTGCGAAAAGGCCAAGCTTTCTAGGATAGGTTACGGAGGTTAGCATTCTCCGTAACTGAAATCAACCCGCTACCGAAACCAACACCACACCTCGGATGATTAATGATAAGTCGTTGACGATTAATGAGTACCCGGACAAAGATTGGTTTCTGGAATGTGAAGACGCTTCTTGACGATGGAAAAGAAGGTCATCAGAATGCCAGATTCCTGCAACTAGAGAAGGAATTCATGCGGTATAGGATGGACATCTTAGGGATAAGTGAAGTTAGATGGCTGGGCTCGGGGAAGTTTAAGTCACCAACCCGTAACACTGTACTATTCTATTCCGGAAAAACACCTGGAAGCACTCGGGAATCTGGCGTTGTATTGCTGCTTTCCAAAACAGTTCTCAAAAGCTTAATTTCCTGGGAGCCTTTAGGTGACAGGATCCTGAAAGCCAGGTTCCGGACTAGAGTACGTCGCGTCACCATCATACAGTGTTACGCCCCAACTTTGCTCTCTTCTGACGAGGAGAAGGAGGCCTTTTATAACCGGCTGAGTGCTGCTTATCATAGCGTTCTACGAGGTGATATAATTATGGTGATGGGAGACTTAAATGCCAAGGTTGGCAATGACAACACTAGGCTAAGGCATGTCATGGGAAAACATGGCGTTGGTAACCGAAACGACAATGGCGAACGATTTGTCGATTTCTGCAACGCCAACGGCCTTGTTATTGGAGGGACCATGTTCGAGCATAAGATGTGCCACAAAGTCAGTTGGGTGTCGACTGACAGACAAGCAACTTCCAACCAAATTGATCACTTCGCGATCAGCCGGCGTTTTAGAAGCAGTCTCCAGGACGTCCGTAATAGAAGAGGTGCTGACATGGGAATGGCCCGGGACCACCATCTGTTGGTTGCTACCGTAAGATTGCGTACAGCTGCAGTTCGGAGATCCCAAGGAAACACTCGAACGCCCAAGTTTAATACAGATAGACTAAAGGATCCCGCAGTGCGCCAACAAATAGGGGACCACCTTTCACAATGATTGAACGCAATCAGCAGCACGGAAACCACATCCATCGAAAATCATTGGTGTGCTGTGAAAAATGTGTTCACATCCGGTGCTGAAAGTATAGTCGGCCGGGCGCAAGGAAGAAATAGTGCTTGGCTTTCCGACGAAATTTGGGCAAGGATCGAAGAAAGGAAACACCTTAAAGCTCGCATCGCAGCTAACCCAGCAGCAGGGGGAAACGAGCTTGAGTCTACATACCGCATGAAGATGAGGGAAGTTCACCGTAGTGTGCGACGTGATAAGCGTAACTACATCAACGCATTGGCTACAGAAGCAGAAGAAGCCGCTAGTAGGTGTAACAGTAGGATCGTCTACAGAATTACCAAAGAGCTCAATGGTATCCAGAGCTCTAAACAACACCTGGTTAAGGACACAAACGGATCTCTACTAATTTCGGATGAGGGTCAGCTCATAAGGTGGAGGGAACACTTTTCTGCGGTTTTAAACCGCGTTTTCGCAAGTGAAGTGAACCCTATTCCCACTGTGCTACCCGAAGTAACAATTTCCCGAATACGCACCGTACCCCCCAGTAAAGAAGAAATTATCACCGCCATCAAAGCACTGAAGAACAACAAAGCGGTTGGACTTGACGATTTTCCTGCAGAGCTCTTAGGAGCAGCCCCAACGACATCGAGCGAGCTACTGCACCCACTTATTAAGAGAGCTTGGGAAACAGAGAGCTTTCCTGAAGAGTGGAAAAAAGGAATGATTGTCAAGCTCCCAAAGAAAGGAGATCTCACACAGTGCGAAAACTGGAGAGGAATATGCGTTCTGCCTGCAGTAGCCAAGATAATAGCAAGGATAATATTGCACCGAATTAAAGACCACCTCGAAGACACACTCGACGCCGAACAAGCAGGTTTCCGCACTGGATCTTCCTGTGTGGATCACATCAACACCTTGCGGATCATCATCGAACAGTGCGTTGAATATCGATCACCACTTCACCTGCTGTTCATCGATTTTGAAAAGGCGTTCGACAGTGTCAATAGAGAATTTATTTGGCTTGCTTTGCGCAGGAGGGGCATCCCAGATAAATTGATTGCTATTATCAAGGCTACATATGATGGATCCAAGTGTCACGTTTTGCACAAAGGTAGGCTGTCAGAGGAGTTTGAAATCCAAAGTGGAGTTAGGCAAGGCTGTATACTGTCACCAATACTGTTCCTGTTGGTGATAAGTGACGTACTGCACGCAGCTTTGTCAAATGGAAATGGACGAATTCAGTGGACTCTGCAATCTCACCTCAAACATCTGGACTACGCGGACGACGTATGCTTACTCTCTCATAGGATCATGGATCTCCATCAAATGACAACAAGGGTGGAGAGAGAAGCAGAAATCGTAGGGCTTAAGATCAACTCGGCAAAAACTAAGAGGATCAGCCTTGGAACTTCCTCATCAATCCAAGTAAATATTTCTGGACAACCGGTAGAGATGGTAGAGGATTTCCAATATCTTGGGAGTATTGTCTCTACAGGTGGCGGAACTGAACTGGACGTAAGCAGCCGAATCAGAAAAGCAAAGGCTGCGTTCGGAATGCTGTCCAAAATATGGAGAAACAACTCTTTTAGCTTAAAGACCAAGCTACGACTGTTCCGCTCCAATGTTGAATCCGTTCTGCCTTACGGCTGCAGCACTTGGAAAGTCACTGAAATTGTCACTAGAAAGCTGCAAACCTTCGTTAATAGATGTCTACGAAACATCTTGAGGATTTTCTGGCCCAACCGTATCTCCAATGCCGAACTTTATGCGAGAACGGGTCAGGAGCCCATAGACTCCATTATACGAAGAAGAAAGTGGCAGTGGATTGGCCATACGCTTCGAAAAGGCGATCGGTGCATTGCATCTCAAGCAATGCAGTGGAACCCGCTCACACAGGAGGGAAGACAAGTGGGCCGGCCTAGAAGTACATGGCGAAGAACGGTCGAACAGGAATCGGCACGACTGGGGAAAAGTTGGAGAGAGCTGAAATATATTTCAAGAAATCGTACACGATGGCGCGTAGGTGTAGTGGAGGCCCTATGTCCCGTAAGGGAAACATCACGGACGTAATAGGTCCGAGGACCTAAGTAAGTAAGTAAGTAAGTATTTTATAACTTTGAAAAAACTAAGTATTTCCTTTAGAAAAATAGTACTTACTAGTTTGTATGCATACGGAATGCAGTATTTACTAAAAACGTTCATCCGAAAAAAGTAAAAACTTTGGTCGAAAGTAAATACAGTCAAACTTCTTTATAACGAACTTCCTTATAACGTAATTCTCTCTATAGCGAATTTCATTTTGTTCTCCTTCCCCTTAAGAAATATCTCATACGAATTAGGTTCTTTATAACGGAATTCTCTATAGCGAAATTCTCTTTATAAGGAACTAATTTTTTGGCCCGAAAGCAAAGTTGTTTCTTTATAACGAAATGTCAATTTTAAGATTTGAAACAAAGTTTACTACGATTTTTATTTCTAATTTTAAAAGGGAACTCCCCGTTTTGGAGAGAATTTTCTTAGAGTGAATGTTTGTATGTATGTACATATGTAATGTATGGATGCATGAAAAAGTGTACATGTGTAGTATAAATGTTACGCATATCAACAGGTCAATCGTTTGAGTTCGCATTTTAAATTAAAAAAAAAGTTACAAAATATCAAAGCGCAAAGCTATTTTACTATCAGAGAAATTATCGATTATTAAAAAAGTTAAAAGTGGAGAAAAGAAAGATGATATTGCAGACAAATTTGGTTAATCGTTTAGTATATTGTCGAAAATTTTAAAGAATGAATTCAAAATTTTAAAGTTTGCCGAAGAAAGTTCAAACAGAAGCCAAAAAAAAAAAAAAAAACTAAGAAAAAAGAAAAAAAGTTGATGTGGATAATGAAATGTTAAAATGGGTGCAGAAAAAAAAACCCAACGATAATGATGTGAGAACACCGTTTGATAATTTTCGAAGACCCTGATGCGTACCTGCGTTTGAATTTCCTAAAACACTAGTGTATTAAAAGTCTTTTATTAAAAAAAAAAAAAAATTGGAACTTCCATCTCCCTTTCCAACTGACTTGATTGATCAAAAGCTGTTCAATAAAAAAAAAAACAGACACAAATTACTTAACATTCATAAATTCATTACTTTCGCATCCCATCTACTTTGTTTTGTTTTTTTATTCATTCTAGCTTATAACACTGCCATCCTCCATTACCTACCTACACTACAGCTCATCTCATTTAATCCTAGAAGCTTTTTATCCTCTCTTGGCAAATAGGCAATATAAATCATTCAATTCACTAGTTCAGCTTTACCTTGTCTTTCCAAGAATACCTACATATAAATATAAGCACATACCTTATCCTATTTCTCATGGAGACATCAAAATGTCCCTCGTAATCCCTTTCTCAAAACATATTCCATTTCTTCTTAAAAAAATATATTTTATGTTTGTTGTTGACATCCCAAAAAACGTATTGACTTTCATACAAAGAAAACCATTTTTGTTATTTGTTGGGACAGTAGCAAACAGTTTTTGGCAATGTGCTTTGTTTCGATTTCTTTTCTATTGGTATACACTTAAAAAAGTTTGTCTTTTCTAACTTAGGTACCGTACCTACCAACAAACAGATGTCAAAACATTTTTTGAAAAATCACTTTATTATTTATAAGTCGGTGTGTAACTACAAACATACATTTATTGTTTGTCCTACATATAAAGCTATAAGTGACAAGGACATAATTTATTATCCTTCATTTAAGGAGGAACAATTTTGTCAGCCGGAAAACAAAAGAATAAAAGGATCTTGGTAAGCCAATAGAGTGCTTAGAACATTTATCATTGCAAACTTTTAAATTTTATATTGATCTAAGATTTATCAAAAAGGTTTTGGCTTAGCTATTTTTAATTTCTTGCTCAGATGATTATTTGATATAGAATTGACAGGGATTTTCGATAGATTTAACTTTTCAAAGCAAAAACTTTTTTAATTTGCATTTCTGTTGAGTAACAAAAGTTCTGTACAAAGATTATAATCTCTAGTAATCCTAGTTTTAGATTTATTTTCTTATTTTGATGGTGAAATGATAATTTATTATAATTATCAAAGTCAAAATAAATTGATAAAATCGGAGTTGTGCTTGAAGTATTAAATGAATTTATTTTTAATCTATTGAAAATTGTTCTATAATCTATACGATTACATATAGTACAGTCAACGAAGGAATTTTGCTTGCAAGAAATAGAGCTCTCTGGAATATTTTTTGTATATGGTAGGGGTTAACCCCAGGTACAACATGAATGAATGAATAGAAAATTGATGGTTATTGTATTGGGACCTTGAGATCTATTGTGCCCCACCTAGAGCTGGATTGGGCCTGCTCATCTTACAGCTCTTCCTCCAGATGTATTTGTGTCAAGAATTGGAGTATTTGAAGAGATGGTAAGTCGCTATCTTCTACTTGGTAGCGTCCCTGGTACTTTCTTCTTTGATGCATGAGTGTGTTACATCTGCCTAGAATATGGTCCGGCGCGGCCGGCGTTTCCTCATCTATGTCAAAGAACCTGCATGTGGCACCACTTATTAGGCCAAGGGTACTAAGGGTTCTTTTTTAGTTTTCAGTGTCCAGTGAGGAGACCCCTTTTTATTCTAAGGTTGTTTCAACTTAAGCTGATACGGTCTGTAAAACGTTGATGGTTATAATTCCCAAGTAAAAGTTTAGCCTGTCTTAGCTTGGGCATTTTCTTCCAAGTTTTGGATCTTATTGCGTCCCCTTCTTTTTTGTTTCTTATCACGTTTTCTCCTATTCCGCAATATGGTTCAGGCCCCGTAAAGAGAGTCGTTCCACCTGTTTTTTGCTATAAGGAGTCTGCCTCTTCGTTGCCCTGGACGCACCTACGTGGACAGGTACCTAATAGAGTGTGACAGTGTTATTTTCACGGAGTTCATTTAATGTTCCTACACATTCCCATACCATCTTAGAGCTGATAGAGTAGGAGCTCACAGCTTTGAGTGCAGCTTGGCTATTTGACATAATGGCAATGTTTTGGTTATTGTAATTTCTTTCGAGTTTTTGACCAGGTAAAACATATACTCAAAGTCCCCAGCACAAGTCGTTTTTCTTCAATATTTGAAATAGGAAGGAAAATTGAAGTGTAGGTAAATGAATATGTGGAAGATTAGGTAAGGGGTGCCCTTCTTCTTCTTTATTTAACGAAGGGGACCACAACTCTCCCACTCAACTGCTTCACCTAGGGTTCCACTTGTGGGGTTCGCCGGGTTCACCTCAGAAAACGTCGACAGGCCTCCCGGTTTTGGATTGTTACATGTCTGAGGCCAACTAAATGCAGGTGTCGTTGCATTTGTTTCATCCAGGAGTTTTTGCGCCTGCCTTTCTTCCACGATAGTTTTGGAACGTCTTGTGATATTGCCTTTTGAACTGGGTTCTCATGGCATCTTCTTTGAACATGACAGTACCAGATAAGTTGGTCATGCTGTATTTTGTCCAAGATTGTATTTTAGACGTGTAGGCTTCCTCGGAGTCTCTTGCTTCTTATTCTATCATGCTTTGCCACTCCTGCTGTCATGCGAAACATCTTCATTTCAGCTGCAGTCATTTTACTCTCATACTTATTGTACCTTGTCCAACACTGTGAACCGTATATAAGCGCTGGACGAACAACTGCCGT